>PYXC01000362.1:7607500-7710000 GCA_015244755.2 Tenualosa ilisha | reverse complement strand
GGGAGAGAGATTCCCTTGAGGTTAGTAAAAAGGGGGTATTCTGGTCAAACAGTGACATGGTTTATGCCCCTATGGTTTTTACAATTTCATTCCTCAGTGGAGCCTTACTCTGTTATCAACCACATTTGGATCACTTGATTTGCTTTGGAGTTTATGACACACACACACACACACACACACACACACACACACACACACACACACACACATGCAAACATTTATGCATATATAGACCACACACATGCACACTTATAACCTCACACCCACTCACAGTGTCACACTCATGCATTGTGTAACTGTATTTAGTCAGCATCTGGTCATGGTCAGTGATGGCTTTTATTATGCACAGCTTTACATATTACATATTCTCATTTCCCTACTGACAACCACAGGCCTGTGTTTTTGCATGAGAAACACACACACACACACACACACACACACACACACACGCACACACACACACACACACAGCTAGACAATATGGTGAATTTGAATATCTCCAGCTGCACATGTGGTGGGTAGGTTAAGCAGAAAAGTGAGGGAAGAAATCATTGGTGCATCCATAAATGTGCATTTCTGTGTGTGTTATGCGTCCATGCATCCGTTATTGTGTGCGTGCGTGTGTATGTGTGTGTGTATACGTGTGAGAGTGCGTGTGCATTTTTTTAAACTATAAGCTTTGTAGAGTGTTCACTCTAATTTCTGTACTTTATGAGGTTTTCCACTCTGGTACCAAAAAACAGGCTGACATCTCACTCCAGACAGGAGAGAAGTGAGAGCTGGCTAGACTCTCAGTCAAATTAAGGGAGAAAATGACGTTATGTGTCAAGGCGTACACACATGGGTCTCTGTATGCGTAAATGTGTGTGTGTGTTTGCGCATGCGTGTGTGTGTGTGTGCTCAGAGAAGTGAAAAACGACCTGGATTACTGAGTGTGAGCCACCAGATGTTTCTAAGGGACTGACTCGGGCTGTTTTCATAGAAGTGTGTGTGTGTGTGTGTGTGTGTGTGTGTTGTCCATGCGGTTTGTGTATAGGGAAGGTTGTTTAAGAACTGACTCCTTCAACATAGAGTGGTTGCTGACATGCTGGGGAAGTGGGCTTATGCTGCTGTAGATGAGGAATCAAACTTCTTTATCTGCACAAAGAGTTGTGAGCATATGTGTTTCATTGAGATGTAGGATGTCCACAGAATAAGGCTGTGCAGTGAAATGCCCATATAAATATATTTGGCTGAGGATATTAAACTGACTTTGTGTGTTCGTGTGTTTAAAAGTTTTGAATAAATACACACACATGTACATGTACACAGAGGCACTCTAGGACACGTAGGCACATGCACGCACGCACACACACACACACACACACACAGTTTCACTCTCTCGTATACAGACCCGCAACGGATCTTGGATAGCGGCGGATGTTTAGAATATTGTTAACAGACTGGGAGTTTGGTAGTGTTATGCTTGGCACTGTCGCTGTTTCCAGAGGAAACCGTGTGTGTATGTGTGTGTATGTGTGTGTGTCTGTGAGAGTATGTGCATGTCTGTGTGTGTGAGTCTGTGTGTGTGTGTGTATGTGTGTGTCTGTGTGTGTACTGTTTGTATCTGGAAAGTGTGTCTGCACTGTTCTGTGAGTTTTTATCTTTATCAAGTAAGCGAGCTAACAAGCTAAGACCACCAACCTGCCATGCAGCCACATACTATGATGCTAACACAAAAGCTAGCTGAGTCACTAACTGATGCACTTTGGCAACACAGTCAGCTCTAAGCTGCGCTTACATTCTAGTCTACATAGTGAATATACTATAACTAGATACACGTGCACTTGAAAAGGATAAATGCTTTAACTTCTGTCACTAGGACAGGAATATATAATCTTGCTTTAATTCTTGTAGTTAGAACAGTGTTAGTCCACATAGTATGGATGCCTGTGTTGCATTGTGTGTGAAACTAATGGAGTTTTATACATAATTATTCACATGAAATTTTGGGGTACTAGGTCTGCTTTTAGTAGGAGGTTGGGTATTTCAGCATGTCAAGCCAGTATTACAAACATACTCAACTTTTCTGTTTCTGTGTTAAATGAAATGAACTGAAATGAAAGATCATTCAAAGGATTTAGAATTTTGTTTGTCCAATTCTTTAGTTTATTGCGATAGCCATATTTAATTGGCATTTATACTTTACTGCACTATGAATTTAAAGTAGTGCTTAGATTTTTCATCATATTTTACTGACGGACAAATGTACTGAAACAGGTATGGACTGACAGATGAAATAGTGATGATTTGTTTATGTTGAGACAATAAACCATCACTACTTTGTTTGTGTATAATTTTTTGACCTACTGATCTCCACCAGCACCACACCCATCAAACACACTCTGTCATGCACATTTTATTGTCTCTCTTGACAGGATTGTGTGTGTGTGTGTGTGTGTGTGTGTGTGTGTGTGTGTGTGGTGTGTGTGTGTGTGTGGTGTGTGTGTGTGTGCTGTATATGCTGCTTTGTTTTCTGTGGTTCATAGAAAAATTGGATGTAGGATGAAATGTGTGTGTGAGAAAACGTTGCACGATGCACACCAATCAGTATCACACACAATCACACAGGCTTGCGTTATTTAAAAAAAAGAACTTGTGTGTGTGTGTGAATGTAAATGTGTGAACACGAGTGGGAGAGAGGGTTGCAACATTATGCATCTTAAACTGACACTTTTGGTCATAAGCACTAACAGCAGCGGACACGGATGAATGGGGCCACCTACTGGAGTCAGAGTTGTTTTGGTGGGCTTTTAGATGGGAGTGGGTTTTCAGCGGATACACGCATGGCTGTGGCTCAGCCGTTAACACGAAGCCGAAGGCTGTATAAGTGAACATAGAACATCATTCCAGAACACTCCAAGATCATGCTTTTTCAAAAAACTTCAATGCCTTGTCATGGCATGAAACCTGTAAAGAATTCTGACATTGCCAGTGTAATTGGTGAAACACGTAGAGCCTTGGATGTTTCTTTGATTTCGACTGACTGATGCACACATTCACTGATTTCCAATTATCTCATATATGGTCAAAGGTCATTTGAGAATAAAATATCATGGTGTTGATATTACAAAATTCATTTTCTTAAAAGTCAACAAATAATGGTGTGTCAGCCTTGTTGGTTTCTTTGTGGGGAGTGCGAAGTGAATTCAATTGAGTGGTCAGAAACAGCATGTGTCTTTGTACGTCTTCTGCGTGTGCAGTCATTTAGAAATTACGCATTTCTCATGACTTGATAGACAAACCTTGGACTTTACAGATTGTTTTTGATAGTTGTTTGTTTGTTTGTTTGTTTGTCTGTGTCTGTGTCTGTGTGTGTGTGTGTGTGTGTGTGTGTGTGTGTGTGTGTGTGTGTGTGTGTGTGTGTGTGTGTGTGTGTGTGTGTGTGTGTCAGACAGAGAGAGAGAGAGAGAGAGAGAGATACACATTCCCTCATGGCATTGAACAAAGAAGACCACTCTGGGCTGTCACCGAAAGCACAGTATGGCACAGCAAAATGGCTCGGGGAGAGAGAGAGAGAGAGAGAGAGAGAGAGAGAGAGAGAGAGAGAGAGAGAGAGAGAGAGAGAGAGAGAGAGAGAGAGAGAGAGAGAGAGAGAGAGAGAGAGAGAGAGAGAGAGAGAGAGAGAGAGAGAGAGAGAGAGAGAGAGAGAGAGAGAGAGAGAGAGAGAGAGAGAGAGAGAGAGAGAGAGAGAGATATGTAAGTGATAGAGAGTGAGTGAAAGATAGAGAGATGACTAGATGAAGAGAACTAGAGAGACCCCAGAGGCATACAAGAGTATATTGATAGATTCTAATAAGTGGAGGTGGGGAAGATGCAGAAATAGATTTTGTTTATAAATGACTGGGGAAATTTCTAGAAATAGCTGAGTGTGTAATAATGAGCAAAAGTTGTGTATGAAATGAAAGGCAGTGCTGGGAGTGTTGTTTGGAAGGAGGAGTAGGCAGGCAGGACAGCGAAGAGGAGTATATACATGCAAAAGGCATTTCACAGAGGGCCTGAAGCACACACATGCACATCCATATATGTCTCCTCATGGACACACACACACACACACACACATACACACACACTTTAAGGTCATAGTGTCAAGGGATGTGTCATAAACTCACAGCTGAGACCCCTGTCTCATTATCAGTGAAACAGCTTTGCGTGTGTGTGTGTGTGTGTGTGTATGTCAATTCATGCCATAATTACGCCTTAGAACATTAGTTACTTAGAACATTAGTTACTGTACTGTAAATGTCTCAAGAGGTATGCTTATGAGACTCCAGAAATGAGCCTTCAGATGGAACTGGGTCGTGATGCTGTTTCAAGCGAAAGAACGGCATTATTTCTTACACACAGTCATTCATATGGATGTGACATGGGAACACAGCCAGAAACAACAGTAACATAAAGAACCAGGTCAAAGCACACCCTACAGAGATGCATGCCTGTGCACTTCCAGCCATGAAATTGGGGACTGGCGGTATTAAGCCACTGACTTATCAAGCATGCTACATTTCATTTGTAGTACATATGGTACAACCTCATCTAACATATCACACATGGAGGACAATATAGTGAATAAGCCTACCATATTGCTGGGTGTCCCACACACAGAATTTTTCAGAGACACAGCAAACCATTGAAGACCGCAGAGATAACATTTCCGTAAACATGTTTGTAATCTTTGGATGTGTGTTTGTGTGTCCTCTTGATCATTGGTTATTCAGTGTTTCTCCACCCTGTTGGTTTTCACTAGTGGCATGTGTAATCTTACTGGTCTGCTGTGCCTGTAATTATGTGGTGTACGATGTCATATTTGGACAAGGGGATGATGTATACAAGTATACAAGTAGGATCCCTCTCTAAGCTTGTGACACCCTGTTTTTTGTGTATGCATCTTATCAAATGTTCCCACATCCGCGTGTGTGTGTGTGTGTGTGTGTGTGTGTGTGTGTGTGTCTTTGAGGGTGTGTTCCATTCCACTTCAGAATTCCAATCACTGCGAGTCAACAGCTCAGCTGTATTATTCTGAACGTGTGCAGAACTCCTTGTACTCCATAACCACATGTGCACACACACACACACACACACACACACACACACACACACACACACACACACACACACACACACACACGCGCGCACACACGCACACATACACACACGCACGTACACAGTGTACTGTAATTAAGATGGTATGCAAAGGCTGAGGACTGCAGCAACTCAACAAATCTTCTCTCTGCCCATCCTTACCGAGGAGAGAGTGAAGCTACAGAAGAGGTAAGAGAGAAGAGCGGAAAGATAGAGAGAGAGAGAGGAAGGAAAGAGTGGGGGATGGGATGATACTGTTGAGATATGAAGACCGAAGAAAGGTCCAGCTACGTGTAAAAGTGCAGGCCACTGGTGTGTGTGTGTGTGCGTGTGTGTGTGTGTGTGATCAGCTGGTTTAAAGGCATGTGAGAGGTGCGTAGTGGTTTAATCAGCTCTCATAGTTTTAAACATCATCAGGCAGCTGTTGTAAAAGGGCTTGGAGAGTTCTCTGTATGTGTGTGTGTGTGTGAGAGTGTGTGTGTGTGCACACAAGCCAGCCCTTGTGTGCATGATTTCTTGTGTGTGTGTGTGTGTGTGTGTGAATATCTATTTGTTAGAGTACCTTATTGTAGTCCAACACTAAGCATATACAACTATATACAAAGGATTCAGAGCAGTCCCTGTGAATGTATACCTTTGTCATTTCTATGTGTTTGCGCATGACTCTTGGATTGTGGGTGATGCGGGTGTTTGGTTCACATGTGGTGAACCTTCACCTAGCCAAGCATCTTACCATGGCTCCACTCTCTGGCCTCAAAGTGCTGAGCTGTTATTTTATTTTACCGCCAATTCAGATTGGAGTCAGGGTCAGCAAACCCACAGTGCATGATATCTTGGCAAAGAGCCAACAAGAATCTATTGCATTTATACGGCTCTCTTTTGTACCTCTCTGAGCACCCAAACACAGGTTGCTGAGCAGGGGTGCTTTTCCCAAGATCAGCTGGCAATGAACAATTGAATTGCAACCAACAAAGTAGCGACCTTAGTTAGCATCTACGGTTTTGGGAAACTGACCCTAGAATCACTACTTACTGCACCACCATTGCCTAACCCAATCTTATAAAGGAAGTCAACTTTTGGGGTGGCTAAGTGTTAAATGTTAAATGTCTGTTGGCTGTTTGGTAAGTCTGTTGGCTGTTTGTTAGCAGTCTTTCAGCTAGGAAGTGATTTACAGCAACCTTGCTGTCACAGTCAACTAGCTGCAGTAGCAATGTTAATTGCTGGACTAATGAGACCTCTTTCTCAGTTCAGCTCTGACACCAATGAGAGGCCAAACAGTGTGGCTACACTCGGGGTGTTACTGAAGGGTTCTGCTTGCATAGTGTAAAACACTGGTGTTACCCTTGAGTGTGTGCAGCGCTCTAACATCTGGTGTAGTCAGTTCCATTGATTATTATGGAGACAAATTGTAGCAGCATATGCAGTGTGAATAGAACACTTCAGTCATGCACGCACACACACACACACACACACACACACACACACACACACACACAGTCGCTGATGAGAATGGTGATGTGATATGTAGTTTCAGTTGAGGTGTAACCACAAAACAGAAGTGACAATAAGGACACATGTCACCCCAATGACCCACAACACACTGGCTAAGCAGCCACATGCCTGGGTTACCGTGGCAACGGGTGTTGTGTCGTGAGCGCGTGTCTCCGGTTGCTAGGGCGAGAGAAGCATGAGTCTTCAGCTGTTTGGGTGAAGCGTTCTTAGAGACTCATTTCTGTTTCACTATGCTGGGTGCTTTTCTTGTCACAGTGATGTGAACACTGAAAGCTATTTCTGTGTTGTTGGGTCACTGGTGAGAAAACAAGCAGGCTTTTCAACGACACACACTTCAAATCAAATCACACACCATATTAAATTGTGCCGCACACCACAGCACAGCCAAAGCACAGGTAGTGGTGTTTCAAGGAGCTATGTGTAGTAATTTCCGGTTAAACATTGTGTTACCCGAGATATCCTCTTGTTAGCATGCAAACTTGTAACAAACTGGCCCTTCTTTCAATAACACGAGTGAATGCAAATGCATTAACATAAAGCCTTAAAACCAAATATTCTATGAATGAATATTCTGTATTTCTAAGAAGTGCTTTGATTTAATAAATAAATAAATAAATATATATATATACCTGTGTAGCATGTAGGCTATTCACAGACAATACCATTCACACATCCTCAGACCTTTTCATATTAGATAAAAGAGCAGAAAGCAGACCACAAAACACAGCATAAGCATGAAGCTCAGCAGTTCCATGGAGGAAATGAAAGAAACGGTGCAGAATATCTGGTCACAGTGATGTGAACACACCCTTTGTGCATGTCCACAGATGTGGTACAGCCGTCAGAAGCACATACTCTCACACAAAACACACCTATCCAGAAAACAAGAGAGAAACAGAGAGAGGCAGGGAGGGAGAGAAAGACAAGTAAATTAGAGTGATAAAGGAGAAAAACAACAGAGTAAATGTCTCTCAGTAGATCCTCCATTGATTACTGATAAATGACATTCATCAGTAATCCATGGGAGATCTACCTTCACCTCCTCCCCAATGAATTATCTTTGCTGCAAAACCTTACTCCCGTTTGAGGTGTGTCTGAAATGATTATGGGCGTTTGTCCTTATTGTATGTGAGGGCGCAACCTGCCCCCGGTGGCTCTTTCATGGGGACCCGAGCTAAGCCTCCCTCAAAGGAGAGAACAGAAGACAGGAAGCCATTGATTTAGAGAAAGGAGCAGCTGTCTGAGAGGGCTGGCTTATGGCTCTATGGAATAATCATCTGGGAGGGTGTGCACGTGCACACGCTCGTGTGTGTTAATGACTTTTAAATGTGTGTGTGTGTGTCTGTGTGTGAGACCTGCAATTGCTGTGTGTGTACCTGTATAGATTGGTGAGTGATTGAGTGGATGTTCCCCTGAGAGGTTACCACTGGCCTTCCGACACCCAAAAGGGCTGCAGAGACTTTGGGAAAGAGCACACATATGGTCTCCTCTCCAGGATGCCAGATGAAAGTAAATCAAAACAAACCCCTTCCTAATACAACACTGCACAGGTCTTCACAAATACCTCGCTCTTTCTCTGTTCTCTCTCAAACACACACACACACACACACACACACACACACACACACACACACACACACACACACACACACACAAACACACACACACTCAAAAGCATGCATACACAACATGGCTTGTTTACTGAATACAGGTATAAACCTCCTAATATCTCCATATAAGGTAAGGAGTACCTAGTTTCACATCAGTTGTCCCTGAGAAAGAAAGAAAGAAAGAAAGAAAGAAAGAAAGAAAGAAAGAGAGAGAGTAGAAAAGAGAAAGAAAACTAGAAAGACAGGGACAAAGAACCGAATGAAGAGAAAAAAAACAGTGAGTGAGAGGAAGAGAGAGAAAAAAGACAGAGAAATGGTGAGTGTGCAGACCAGAGACAGAACCAGAGCCCTGTGTAAATGAGTGTTCCGGATCTGTGTTCATCTGTGTTTAATGTGTGTTAAAGCCATCCTGCTTGTGTAGCGTAAATCAGAGCTGATTTACTGGGCTCTGCACAGGCAGCCTGGCGCCATCTGCAGACTCTGTGGAGAGCCAGGGCTTCACCAGGGGCCAAATGTGGCCAGGGGAGGCAGCCACACCACACCGCTCTCGGCTGAAGAGACATTCAATAAGATACTAGACATTAAACACTGTTTCTCAGAGTGTTTCTGTGTAAGGAGTAGAGTGCAAGATAATCATAACATCAGATTCTTACATATTTTACAAGATTGTTAGATACACATGCAGGGAATGGTGCGTAGAGGGTTGTATTATATATATTGAAAACCGTATAATACTGTATATGTACTTTGATAAAGCATAGTTTTAAAATAATCTATTACATTTATGACATTCTATATGTTTCAAACCTTTTAGAGACCTTTTCAATCATTTTTGTGTGTGTAGTTAAAGGTGTAGTCAACGATACTGGATGACATTGTGTTTGTTTATGTTTGTTTATGTTTGTTTACATGTTCATGGTTTAATGTGTGCTTTTGTCCAGCATATAACTTTCAATGCTTTTGAACCATGGACCAAACAGTACAGGCTGCTCCCACTTTGAGTCTAGTTCACAGAGCCAAGGCACTGTAAGAAGACTGGGTCTCATCGGTGAATAGAGAGCTAGGAAACTAGGGAGATATGAACTAAATGTTACAAAAAGTGGTAGCATGTGTTGTACAAGCCTTACTGACTGCATCTTTAAATCATGACAGTACACACAGGTGGGGTCCTCGGTACACAGATGAGTCAGGGTTGCATCAGCTTGCAGAGAGGGATGCTATGAGGTCAGCAAGATGAAATTAGCATTAGCATGAACCTTATCATACTAGTTGTCCTTCTTACGAGCGTTTGGTTTGTCCCTGTCAGTATTATGGTAAACAGGTTTCCTGTGCTGATGAAGTTGTTCTGTGTTATTCACTGCTAAAGCTGTAGTAGGTGTTCTTCGTTCTTTGCTAATGCCTGTCCAGATATTTTGTGTTGTTGGGGGTGAGAAAACAAGAATACTCAGAGTGATGGGTCAACCAATCCACTTCACACAGCACATTAAATTGTGCCGCACATCACAGCAGAGCCAAACCACAGTAGTGTTTCAAGGAGCTATATGTAGTAATTTCAGGTTAAACACTGTGTTACTCAGATATCCTCATGATAACGTGCAAACTTGCAACAGACTGGCTCTTGTTTAATAACACATTATAACATATGTGGCTATTGAATTAAATACAATGCAAGTGCATTAACACAAAGCCTAAAAAACAAATATTCTATGAATGAATGTTCTATATTTCTAAGAAATATTTGTGTATGTGTAGCATGTAGGCTCCCAGTGCATTAGTATTCAGAAACAATAGGCTACCATACACACAGACATTGTCATATTAGATAAAGGAGCAGAAAGCAGAACACAAAACAGAGCATAAGCGTGGAGCTCAGCAGTTCCATGAAGGAAATGAAAGAGACGGTGCAGAGTCTGTGGAGCAAACCAGGCCACTGACATGTCTAAGGAGGTCACTGTTACTAATGAGACTTGGTCGCCCCCCTGTGGCTGGAGGTGGGAGTGCAACTAAATCTGTCACAGTTGGAGGGAGACGGGGTGTCAGGCTGAGATTAAAAAACTTCAATCCCTCCTACACAGCTGACCTCTGACAGACAGGTGTGTGTCAGTGTGTGATCAGGATCCCTGTGGTATCCTCACATAATAGTGTATCTTTATATACAGTACACAGTGTGTGTGTGTGTGTGTGTGTGTGTGTGTGTGTGTGTGTGTATGTGTTGTAAAAATGTGTGCAAAGGTTGAATACAGCGATCAGGCAGAAAAAGAAGAATACATTTAACAGTGGAATTCAATACAACTGATGGTGTCAATAACATATTTTTTGGAACTGTCTAAACAATTCCATTTAAGCCTACTACAACTTCATTTACATATGAGATGCATGCATTGTAATTCTGAAAAGATTTGGTAAGAATGTAATGTACTAACTTAAACTAGTAATATTTGACAATAAGAAAACAACATGTTTTGCCTTTACTGCATACATTTACACAATTTACACAAATTTTACGGTCTTCCAATAGCAAGTCATTAAGCGGGTTTACATTCAATCTTCATTCATATGCAATGCACAGGCTAGGTTATGCCTCCAAGAGATCTTAGTTTAGGTTTGAGAATCACTTTGTTTTCAGCCAGGCTACATTTCAATTTTAACCTTACTTCCAGTGATCTCTTCACATCTCTCTCACCTACCTCTTCACACTGAAGTGTGTGCAAATAGTGGCAAATTTGAAGCAAAAAAGTGACTATTAAAAAAATGTTTTTTTATTGTTTGCAAATTTGATTGTTACAGTAGAGGACCAAACATCAAAGATATCTGTGATATCTGATGAAAACTGAAAAATGTCGTTGCTCAAACGTTATTAAAAGCTTTCTCTGCACTCCAGTGCAGACACAGACAGTATAGCTCCAACATCATCAATTTCAAAACTAAAACAGAAAACGTAATTAGATCAAGATCAACATCTGAAGACATCTTTTCCAAAAAGCTATATATCCATTTTCAAAAATTTAAAAAACTATGTGTTTTTATTGTGCTTCTCAGTTAACATCAGTAAAGTCAGTGTTTTGTTGTTTGAAATGGGTGAGGACAAATCAGTTGCAATTGTCTGGATGTTAGCTAAAAATAAAATAAAAAAAAAAAATAATTATGAAAATTGCATTTACGAAAATGGATTTTATAGTGTCTTGGAAAAGAGCTCTTCATTTCATATCCCACCATTTCAGAAAGGTGTTGACAAAATAAAACCAGCAACCCCAAACCCACAGGGAGGGTATTTTTTAGACATATCTATATAAACACAAAGGATTTCAGTGGGGTGATTGAATTTGCTCTTACCTCTTAGATCAGTTTTTAGAGTGAAGTGCACCAGAATCTTTGTTCCAAATCCACTCATCCTTTGTTTTCCAGAACATTCTCTGTGCACTGGGTCTGAAATCTGAGGCTCCATGGCAACCAACAACACAGCCAGTATTGCCCAGGCGCGTAAGCTGGTGGAGCAGCTGAAGATGGAAGCCAACATCGACAGGATAAAGGTGAGACCTGGAGCCTAATGCAGTCCTCTTAAAATGCCAGACAGTATTCGCCCACTAACATAACAGTGTGTACACAAGGGGCTGTTTGTAATGGAGGCAATCCGTCATTTGCCTGCAACCCTCTCTTGCACAAGGCTGAAAGATCCATCATGCTGCTACACTGTACAAAGAGATCCTGTTACCTGCAACTGAACAACTTTTATTCTTTTATTTCCTATAATTTTACTCCTGAGGGAGAAGAACATGGAGACTCTGGTGTATTCACATAAAATGGATGAAATGCAATACTATGTCATACTCTCTCTCTCTCTCTCTCTCTCTCTCTCTCTCTCTCTCTGTTGTCTCTGTGTGTGTGTGTGTGTGTGTGTGTGTGTGTGTGTGTGTGTGCATTAGGTGTCCAAAGCGGCGGCTGACTTGATGTCATACTGTGAGGCCCACGCCAAGGAGGACCCACTCCTGTCACCTGTGCCCGCCTCAGAAAACCCCTTCAGGGAGAAGAAGTTCTTCTGTGCCATCCTGTGAGCGAGTACACAGCAGGCACTCAATGGGCACTCCTGCCCACAGATGCCAGAAATGACGCGCAACACTTAGAACTCTTCTAGCAAGCATGCGTGCGTGTGTGTGTATAGAGTGTGTGTGGTGGTGATGGTTGTGGTAGGTTGGGGGGGGCGGGTAATCCTCTCTAGCACTACCTCAAAATGGCTCATGTGAAGATTGACAACACACACAGATGTGCGCACACACACGAACACACACTCACAGAGTGAAGTGATCAACAACAGCGTGTGTAGAGTTGAGATGGGAAGGAAGTGATGCATGTTTTTTTTTTTGTTTTTATTTGTTTTGTTTTTTTTGCTTTTTTTGTAAAGAACAATTTTTGTAAACATGGGAACACTGTCCACCCTGACCCCAGTCTCAACATTGACAGTCTATGTAGAGGGTTTTAAAAAGTGAAGTGATTTTTTTGGTGGATTAAACATAGGAGTGTGGATAGTGGTGTCAGGCTCTTCTACTGGACCTTTGTTTGTTAAAAAATGTGATATATTACAGTTTTTTTTTCTTTTTTTCTTTTCTTTTTGTTTGATATTTCCGTGTTCAGCTATGGATTCCTCCCTTACGATAAAGTGGTTTGGCTACATAATTTAGATAGCTTTGGTATTAAGTCTTCAATTTATGTTGGCTTCTTTTTTAAAGCATATCTAGATTACAAGAAACCTAAAGTATATAAACAAATTATGAAAACAGATATGTTTTTTTTATAAAATGCTTGTAAATATTTATACAACAAGCAGTCTCTTTTCAGGTTCCTTTCTATGACAGCTGTTGAACTCTGTATGCCTGGTGATGCCTCCTCTTTCTACTTTGTATGAATGTGCTAGAAAGTAAACTGTGCTGTGATGTGCTTTGCTGACCTCACTTCCTGTTTCTATTAAAGAAGAAAACTGATTGGATTAATGTGTTTGACTGACAAGCGTCTGCAGTAACCACAATGCATATGTATGTGTGTGTGTGTGTGTGTATGTGTGTGTGTGTGTGTATGTGTGTGTGTATATATATATATATATATATATATATATATATTATATAAATGACACAAGAACACCACAAAAGATATGGATATAGAATCATGGAGGATGTTTTTGGTAGCTTACCGCATGAAGAAAACATGAACTCTGACCACCAGAGATGTTATACAAGATTGATCTCCAGTGTAGATGTAATGATGCAATTCATCCTCCTTCATGTGAAGATAGTGCACAGTCAAGATGATGAGAAGCATGTTGGTCAGTCAAAGGCTGTACTATCCAGTTTGACTAAAAGCAATATCAGGAGAGAGAAGAAACATTATCATTAAGATGACGATGAGGATTTACAGACAGAAAACGTCCAAGAGACGCTCTTCACGATAGGCCAACTTGACTGTACAACCACTTAATGTGACCAACTGAGTGTGGTACACCAACTCAATCATTATTCAGTAAGGATTGCACTGTATAGTTCTGTACAGAATTAGGCTATTACCTGTGGCATACTTTGTTTCCATTTCAGTTTTATTTTTACCAACATATTTGTCCTGATTGGAAAATTACTGTTGATTGTCTAAACATCCTAAGACAATATGGTAGACATACAAATTGTAATGTTTTAAGAATTCATAGCCTATTATTAATGTCATTTTACATACTTTTTCAAATGCATGGCTATATCACAGTAACCAAAATGGTTATTGTAATAACTAGCCGGCTTTGTATGGTCCCACAGATATGTTTGATCAGCACTTTGCAGTAATCCCCAGATTCTATAAAAAAAAGGATACACACATTATTTTCTAAATTCCATATTTCTACACTGACTTACAATATTTTGCCAACCTGAAACATGCATACTGATGAAATAAAAATTCAGCTCAAAACTCATGGGGAGGAAAAATTTTGGGCACAACTTGTGTCCTCAGGACTCCGGCTGAAGAATCTCAACAGTCTCTAAGCCAATCTACACCACACTGGTCTGTGCGTCATAAGGCTGTAAGAAATGTGCAAAGGTGTAGTCATGCCCCGTCATCAGGGGTGAGCAGGATAGACAGTCAACCGTGTCAGTGATAAACTATGCTCTGATCTGCCTGTGCAGCCTAACACATCTTTCCCTTTCCATTCACTGGTGCTTTGTTGCACACATTCACCCCAGTGAACAGTAAGGAGCTGAATCCATGAATCAAGGATGAATCAATGTCAGTGAGAATTTGTATTCAATACTTTAATTCTATTTTTATCCCTCCCTATAATCTGTTTACACCGTCTGCTGGAATGTGTTGATATGTTACAGTTCGAAGGAAATGAATGTCAGCCTGTGTTGTGTTGAATAAAGATAACTAGGCTGAACTGAGGTGAACACTAGATTTCACCAGACCCTCCACCACTGTTATTATGTTAGCATTCTGACGCATGTGTGGTCCACAGTGAGCTCTGAGGTAAGGAATTAAAAATAGCATAACAAAAGGCAGCAAATAACATGACAACATCCAGACACCATGCAATTATGCAGCCACAAAGGGCCTACGGAAGAAAAGACACCAGCAACACATCGTCTTTAAGCACTTGGAGGCCTAACTCTTTCTTATTTATATTTTAGGTGTTTCATCAGACTGACACTGCAGAGCAAACTGAAATATTACTGTAGCTTTACACTTATCTAACTTGAACTTTATTTATTTAAATATTAAATTTAGTTTGTTGGGTATTTAGTTTGTCATGCAAAGCCACCACAGAATTTATAAAACAATTCTTAGACCATTACTGAAAACTAAATTCATGCGTGACAAATGACTGGTGTCAGTCAGCACCAGCACCTGCAGCACAAACCTAACGAATCAGTTGCTAGTTAAGCACAATATACTCAATGGTTGCATTATATTTAGTCATTTTCTTTTAAGAGAATACAGTTGTTTGAGTTTTCAGACAACAGATATGTTACTATTCAGACATGTTACTATTCATTATTTGTCAGTATATGGTTTAGGCCTAGCTCTTGTGAATACACTGCTTCACACAAAATTTTTTCAGACCTGTAACAAATAAATAATTTTAATTGTCCCAAACACTGAAATAATTACTTTTGTTTTCTAAGTTCAATATCATAATACTGCTTGTTTATAAACTGACCAATCTTGCTTACAATGATGATGATTATAGTAAATGATTCAGTGATTTCCATGTTGTCCACTAGATGGTGCACAAGTAACACATTATGTGACTTCTTTTTGACACTACTCCACAAATACTGAGCTCTTTCTCAAACAGGGGTCACTGTTGACTGTGACAGTCGTTTTCATATTCCACGCACATAGCTTGCCTGCATTTATTAATCTAGCAGATGCTGATATCTCAGGGAAGTGGCTGAATCAGTTCTGCAACCACCAAAAAAAAAGAAAAAAAAAATTAAATCCCAACTGAAACAGCTGCACTGATTCATAATTCTAAAAACTTGCAACTAAAGATTATCCTTCTGCTTGTTAGCCTACAATAAACAGCTCTATGCAATAAATACATTTAAAAAGAAATTAATGAAAAGTATTAAAAGAGCTTCTACTTTAACTGATAGCATCTCAGTCCACTGATCTAGTCCCTATAAACTCTCCATTTGTTTGTGGGATCCGCACCTCCCAGCCTGCTGTAGCTCTGCTGCTCTGACACTCTCCAAAACCTCCAGGATGTCAATGTGCAAACAGGAGTTCATCTCGAGATGAACGACAGCCCATGATTCAGGAAACTGTCTTAAGCGACAGACGAGGAGTTGCCCCCAAGTTGAGACACAATGCAGCAAAAATCTCCTCCATCCCATCAGTCTAGTAACAGATGGGAAGTTCTTGCCCGTTCTTGCTGAACATTAAGCGTCTTCCTCAGAGTACTCTCGTCAGTCTCCAGCCAAAGTCTGATTAATTAACCTGGTGCCCGGAAAGCCTGGCTCTGGACAGCTTATTGCATGGCCTTACTTAATAGGGAACAAGATGGCTTTTGACCTCAGCGGTGTGAAGAAAAATATCACTGGACAAAAATAATGCTTTTTTTCCTCTCTCCCTTTCTCTAACATGGTGATGATCCTGGGCTTATGACCGAGTTTGTCTCCCACACAAAGAATAATTGGGTATAAAGATGCATTGGTCACAGACAGTGAATCTTTCCTTCAGAGGCACAGTGGACAAGGTTGAAAAATAATTGTCTACTTTATTTCTGTCCAGTTCACACTCCAGCGCACCACCTTTCCACCTCAGTTGGTCTGGAGTCGGTGTTGCTAAGGGTTTATTTATTCTTTGTACCTTGCATGATGCAGTTTCCCGCAGGCTGGGATTTCTAATACATACATCTCCTTAACAGCCCAAGCGTCTGATCAGGCTGTGCCTTTAAGATGTGTGTGTGTGTGTGTGTGTGTGTGTTGACCGGGAGGGGGGGTGAGGGCGGCTATGGTACATCTGAGCCTGTTGAAGTATATGCCTCATGGGTATGTCTTTGCATAAGGCAAGTGTAACTGAGTGTGTGTGTGTGTGTGTGTGTGTGTGTGTGTGTGTGTGTGCGTGTGCGTGTATGTGATCTCACGCGTGTGTGTGGGTGCATCTTGTTCTCAGGAAGGTTAGAGCTGTCAATATGTTATTAATTGAGAAGAGGAAGCTGGAGGCTGACATTTGTCAGTGATCCTCAGCTCTTTCGGCGACAGACAGACACACAGACGGACAGATAGACGGACATACAGGGAAGGCGAAGACATCTGCCCCTGTGGCTGGCTGGCTGGCTGGCTGCGATACTCCAGACACAGAGACAAGGCAAGTGGGCTCCCATCCTCCAGCAGCCTGGGGTAATGAGGCCATGCAGGGCCCATGGGCTCATCGCTCACAGTTAAGAGGAAATTAAGCTCTGATCCTCCAACCTCTCCTCCCACATGACACTGAAATGTACTCTTGCCAAGCATTGGTCTGAAGACCCCACACACAGCACATACACATACACACATAAATACATATGCTAACACATACCCTCATACACACACAACACAATATCACTCATATACACTTACACACAATTGGCATTCTCAGATGCACAAACAACATACACTGACGAATCACAGAGGTAAAAACATGCCACAAAGCAATCAACAAACACCCAGGTTCTGAGACATCACACATCTCTTCTCTCACACACACACACACACAGACCTCACAGATAGATACAATCAAACACCACACATACACACATAACCATAGCATAACACACATAACCAAGCATGAACATGACAGATAGCCTTGCACAGTATGCCAGAGTATTTCATTGTCTCATTCATCAATCAGGCGAAGGATATGACATGTGACACACACACACACACACACACACACACACACACACATACACCTAAGGTAGCCAAATAGTAGTAGTGTAGAGTAGTGTATATTTGACTCATCTCATCGTTGCCCCTGACAATCATCTGTAACCCACACATCACAAGTGACTTTATAATTGCTCAAGGTTTTTGCATTGAGCACACTACAGTTCAGTCACTTTAATGTTTTTATCCAAAGCAAGGTTGTGTCATTCATTATATAATATAGGTTCTCCAACAATTCCTGCAAGTCTTTTCATTTAATATTTACTCAGGCCTTTGATGGAGAGACTGCTTGATTCCTCCTCTTTTTCTTTTTTCTTTTAGAAGAAAGACAAAAAAAATGCTGTTGCCACGGTAATTCCTAACTAATAACCCAGGTTACCACGGTGATAGGGCTGGGAGGATTGTGGGGATGAAAGCAGAGGGGGGAATAAAAAGGGCAGATCAGCCTTGGAAAACAGAAAAATCAACACACACAAGCAAATATCTAAATGTACATCATTAATATTTACCTTGCTTTATCAAGGCTATTTCTTTTCTGCCTTCAGTCAGAACATCATAAAACAAGGCATGGTTTACACAGTAGTAATTTAAAACTAGGCATGTAACTATTTCACATTTGGATTTTAAGATTTCAACATTTAAAAAAAGAAACTGAAAATGAAATGAGTTCTTACAGTAAACAGCATCATTTAGCATTTGTCTGATGAGAAAACATTAAACATGACTGACAGAGGAGTAGTCACACCGAAACCTGAAACTAAAAAACAAACCAATTGTGCAGAGGCACAGAAAGAAAGAAAGAAAGAAAGAAAGAAAGAAGAAAGAAAGAAAGAAAGAAAGAAAGAAAGAAAGAAAGAAATGCTTGCATCCGTGTGTTTACTATGTACTCCTTGAGTACAGGAGATTTGATCCAGCAAATTATTTCCCACAATGAGAAATCAAATCAGCTCAGTTCAATTTATAAATGATTACCAACTGGCTGATTTGATTTATGAGAATCTACATGGGCAAGGACAGACTGTTACAAGGCCTGGAATGACACCAAGCCCACTGTAGTGCAACACATTTCATTTTGAAAATCTGTTGGGATATTAGCTTATCCACTCTGTCTAATTCATTCCTTGACTCCTTCAGTTTTATTGGCGTCATCTTTCTGTTGGCTAACCTAGCATACCAAGACACAGAAGAGGAATAGTCCTGGAGTATTTCTTTGTTGTTGTTGTTGTTGTTGTTGTATTTTTTTGGGTGAAGCTGCTGGCTACAATTAGTTCCTCAATTACAGATTTAGGTCCATCATGAGTCCTCAGCTTTGTGACAACTCTTACTTCTAATCATCAATTCCACTGTCCCTACCTGCTTTACCACTAAAGTCATTAAAGGCACACCAGGCAACATTTTTAGGTTAATTTGCCAGCTTCGGAGTCACTTAAATGATAATGGCTCCCTCAGCCACCACTAGTGTATACTCCGCAGTTACTGCACTTGTAAATCTTGTAAACGATGAGTTGATGTCAAACAAAACTGAAACTGAATGAAACCAAAATCATTTTTATTATCTTGTCAGTCAACATAACTCCGAAAGTAATCATCACTTGTTCCTGTTCTTTGGTTTGCAAACAAATCCACATGGATTGGTGAGAATGTATAGTGTTGTTGTTTTTAGTGTAGGGGGAGCTCCAGAGGCAAAACATCACAGACTTGCCTGGTATGCCTTTAAAGAAGTGCTCTTTTTTTGCATTGTTTTTCTATTATGCACCTGAGATGTTGGGGGAGTTCCACAGAGAAAGACCATGACAAGATCCCAATAGTGTCATAAATCCCCTTCCCCTTCCTTTCCACCGCTGTGCCTACACACACATGCAGTTGTTTTCGAAAGCACCGGCGACTGTGCTCTCATAAACATACCCCAATGTCATTCAGTCAACACCGGTTGCAGCAGTTACCATACGATATAAGCTAGTCTTTTGTGTTTTTCCAGAAGACCATACTCTCACACAAAGTAGAAGAAGATGGACTGAATGTGGATGAGTTTTTGGGTAGTACATCAAAACCAAAACTGAGGACTTTAGGATTTATTTGAGTCCATTTATAAAGTAAAAACATCAGACACTGTTGAAAGTCTGAAGACGTCAACCACTGGAAATGTGATTTGCTTTGTCTCTGCCCCAGTGGTGTGCTAGGTGTGCAATATATTTCCTGCCTCTTCTGTCAGGACACAATGACTAGATTACCACCAATAATCTGCCGGTGGTGTTCAGTAGCACAAGAGAATTCCAGCTCCATGGGCCTATTGTCTGTCCCAGGTGAAAGCTAATGAGCATTGACATGCTAATGCACTAATGCATAATTACAACCAGGATTAATTGAAGGCAAGCTTGGGTGCCACTGTGATGGAGAACAAAATGGATGTGTCATCATTATGCCAAAAACAAACATGACATTGGTGTCCCCCTCTTCTTTCATTTTGTTCTTTTTTTGTCATGCCAAAATATTTCATTTGGCTGGGAAAATAAACAGTCTTCAGTCTTTAATAAACATTTCCTCAAGTCTTACGTCCTTCTGTCTCCTCATCTGTCTTCTCCCAGTAGCAATCATAATGTTTTACATGATGCAATGATTCAATAGATACACTGTGAGAAAGGTCATACAGAAATTATTTGTTGCAAACCCTTGTGTCTGATCTCCCATAAGTTGAAGGCCCTGAAGCATGGTCAACCAAGTTTGACATGCTCTGGCAAAATGAATGTGACGGATTTGCATATTAGCATACTTTAATTAATCTAACTTGAAAGACGTGGTCTTACAAAAGCGATGTAACTGATACCTCCTTTAATGGTTTAATACATATTAGGGTGTATTTAATGCCTTGTGAATCATCTAGGCATAGGAGATATTAATATAAAAACTAATGCTCAGTTGAGACATGGTGAGAGGAACTGGGAGGCCTAGAATAAGTCCAATGAATTGTTTCCATCTGTTTTTTTTCTCTATTATGGATTCCAGCGGTCAGAACGATTATTCTATAATGACTCGTCGCTACCCAGCATGCCCAGTAACTGTCACCAAAGTAACATGCTCTTTTTCCCATTATAATTCAAGTATTTGTGTGAAATATTAGTGTCTCATTTTAGCCCCCGACAGTCACTGTTAATGATTGTATATGAGTCAGCATAAAAAAAGAACCCAAACGCAACAAAACACATCTGGCTTGTGTGAGATAGGGCTGAAAGTGTTATCCAGTCTTCTCTGTGGGAATATCTCTGCATTATTAAGATTCTTCTCATATGAGGTTCATGCCCCCCCCTCCTCCTTCTCCCTGCCCCCACCCCCATCCCCACCCCCACCCTCTCTGACCCAAGCATAACTTCACATTATCGACTGAGGTGGATCAAGGGGGAGAGGTTTCTATGGTAACAGAGATTCCTTACCTGAAGATTAACATGTTCTTTTTTTCTTTTTCCCCTAGCTTTTTTTTTTTCGCTTCAGAAAGGGCCATGGTCCTCATGTCCCTAAACACACACACACACACACACACACACACACACGCAGATACACATACACACACACACAAACACACACACACGTACACATACACACACACACAGACAAAGGTTATGCTGTAAGCTGCATTAACCTCTACAAACCCCCACTGTTTGGGGAGACTCAGGGTGTTCTTCTCACACTAGTGATACGGTTCAGTGGGTTCGCCGCACGCTGTCATGCTGTGCACCACACCCCTGTTCCGCACCACATCCATTTTACTCCCTGGATAAGAATACATGAACCCAGAGATTCAAAAAGAATCACTGGAAACATCACTAATCTTGCTAAGACCAGCAGAGGACCTGCCAAAAGCCTAGTCTTTCCATCCACTCCATAAGAAAAAGAGAGAACATTCTGTGAGAAAATTCTGGAAATAGGAGAGTACTCAGTGCAGGCAGTGACAGTAATAGATCCCATAAATGCATGATGAATAAAACATTTCTTTATCCCATAAAATTATGAAAGTGCTGGCCCATTTAGGCCCCTTAGTGACAACGCTAATGTTGCATTAGAAAAAAAAAATCCACTAATTTCTGGCCTAAAACTGATAGTGTTCGTCATAATAGAGCCTTAAAGGAACCTCTGTTCGGCTGACATCGCAGCTCTTTGTTGACTATTGGTTCATTTATCCCAATAAAAGGCATGCTGGACTAATGTGTTCTCTGTTGGAGGGCTGACTGCTGCAAGACCTGGCCTCATCAACGCCCCCACTTGGATATACTCTGTAAATGAATTATGAAACTGCAGGACAAGAGTGCAATCTTTCACATATTGAATTTCTATGTAATCTCTATGCAGATATTTATCTTTCTGTCATCTCTTTATTACAAAAATGATATCTCAGACGTCTGAACCTCATTCTGACAAATTTCTATATACGTAAGAACAAGAAAACACAAGTTCCTTCCTTGCCCCTGTTGCTCTTGGGTGCTCCTTCTGTGAAGCACCATGAGACAATACTATTGTAAAAGGCACTGTATAAATAAAACTGAATTGAATTGAAAAGTTAAGGCAGTAGTTTTCTAGAGAAAGTGCAAAGTGCATCTTGTTAGCGCAAAAAAAGCTTTTTTTTCCCCTGATATTTCACCAATAGGTTAGAGAGTTCAGTGAAAAGAGCTTGACTCCCATTTGAACTCGTCTAGCCTCCATGATATTTTAATGTGGCTAACTAGGCCTTATAATTCACATCAGGTTTTCTCGGGCACAAGTGGGCAGAAGCAGATTCATGTGAGGAGCCTATGTACAGATTCTAATCTAGGCAGAAAAAAATGAGAGGCTAATTGTAGGTTCAAAACCACACAGATGCCAAGCCAGCACACCTTACCTCTCCTAACAAGAATACAGTGAAGTCTCAGAGGACTCCATCTCATTAGTATTGCTATCACCATCAGTGCACTGAGGCGGCCCTGTCCCAATTGGTGCCTTTACCCCAACTGCCACCCCTCCAGTCCCTCATGGGCCCCGCTGATTTGCTCATCATTTCCCCGCCGGCTGGAGGGAGATTGAACAGCACCCAGGATGTGCTGGCATGGAAATCAGCTAAAGTCCGCCTGGGGAGGCCATGAGGTCTAGTGAGTTGGACGAGATGATTAGGGTGTGACAGAGTTTGCAATGAAGTAAGGGACCGAGGTTAAAAATATAACTAAATGTCAATAGTTTAATGCCATGATAGTTCAGCCCTGATGCTTAACTTAATGCATTACTGCAGGTTATATGAACAACAGTTTAGTTAGAAGCAAGCAGTAATTGGTGATGAGACTATGTAACTCCAGAGTCTCTCTCTCTCTCTCTCTCTCTATCTATCTATTTCTGAGCTGCATAATCCAGGGAGACCAAATGCTAGACCCTCAGTTAGCATGACTCCTTGGGAATATCTGTTCAGAGAAGGACAGAGTCTGCATAGCCATAGTCTCCCCACAGACATGCACTGCACCAGTAGCGGTTTTAGGCACGGGCGAACAGGGCAGCCGCCCATTTCGGTGGGAGCGGTACGAGCGCTTAACAAAAAAATGTAATATCCATCATATCACTGTATGGGCAATTGGCACACTGGCGCCCCCTAGCTGCAGGACGTCTTGCTGTGAAGGTAACATGCGCAGAAGCTGTGTGTGAGAAGGGCGAAGGGGAGGGAGCCTGGGGAAAAGTTCACCTCTGGGTGCAACGCAACAGAGTCGCTCGGAGGCGGTCTCGCCTGGGGAGTAATTCACTGTAGAACCGCCACTGCACTGCACTCATAGGAGTTGTTGTTCTGAACGAGCCGCTAAATGTTAATTGCACTTCTGTTTTCAAGTAAAATACTTGAAATGAACTTTCTGATGCATACAGAGAAAGCTTAAAGTGATAGCTTGGACAAACCTGACACCAGGTTATTTAACCCATGACAGTCGAATAGCCCCTCGAAAGGTTATTTAACTCATGACAGTCGAATAGCCCCTTGAGAGGTTGATGATGTTGACCAAGCCCTCGTCTAGTTTGCACATGTTTTCTGTTATGTTTTATGCAAACTGTAGACATTAATGGCACCATCCTCTCAACACAAACAAAACACCATCTTTTAACCACTAACAAAGCTCAGAATAGCCCCAAACTTTGGTAGTAGTGTCAGTGAAGACCCTACACCTAAAACGAAGTACCGAGAACCTGGTACAGAGAGTCTATTAAAATTAGGATTTTGCAAGACTCACCCATCGTTTTCCATTCTGTCCAAAAACTGAGTAGCAAAACTGAAATAGCAATTCAATCTGCAAAATGTGATTTAAAAAAAACATTGCAATCTGCCAGTCACACACCAAGGTGAGATATACTGTACTTCCATTGTGGGACTGTGGGACTTCCTTGTCAAAGTTCATCACTCTGTTCATACATACACTAATTCGGTTTGCAACAGGTTAGTTATGGAGGAGGTGGTATATAGCGGTTGCGATAGAGCACCATGCTGGAGAGACAAACGGTGCAGACAGATTATGCGCACTTGAGAGAGAGTGGGCGACCTAAGTGCGATTCAATGCCACTGAAAGGAATGTAATATTTCAGGCCATACGGGTCTTTAATGTTCAGGCCATAAGAATTTTTAACCAACCTTTTCTGGCTATCTGGATGATCTCAGTGCCTCACCATTAACTCAAGAGTCGTTTGATTTTACCTTCTCATAGTTTAAAGAGACATTCAAAAAATTAACACTGAAAGATAAATTGTAATTCCTGACAGTTAATGCAAGGGCATTTGGCAGTCACATTATTATTCATCTCAGCATCCCAGCCAACCACACTCCTTTTGTGCAGTGGGATGATGCAAGATTTGCTCCTCTTTTGGCCAGCAGTACCTCCCTCTGAACTTGTCCTTTCCGGCTGAAAATATATACACACAGGTTTTTGATTAGACAACACCTTTACCTTGTAGAATTTTGGATTTCATACATCACACATACGCACACCAACACACAAACACACACACACACACAGAGTGAGAGAGAGAGAGAACAAATATATTGCTTTTTCTCTCTCTGACTTTATTCCCTCTAACATCTGTATCTGTGCAAACCAATACCTTCCTCATGAAACATGCTGACCACAGGGGAGAGTGTTCTCAGTGTTTGCCTCTCTACACACACCTGAGGTTCAGCATGCACCCATTCCTCAACACACTATCCACAAACAGACACACACCACACACACACACATGCACAAGCACACATACACAACTGTCGCATGTATCTTCAGGGACAGAGTGATGAATCCCTAGACAGATTCTCATGCCCACGCACACATACAAACACACACACACACACACACACACACACACACACACACACACACACACACACACACACACACACAAAAACAGCACCCCGAGAGGCCTAATCTATGATTAGAGAGTGGCTGAGACGTGTGTGTGTGTGTGTGTGTGTGTGTGTGTGTGTGTGTGTGTTTGTGTGGGTGGAGGGGAGTGGAGTGTCTCAGGGGGACCGGGTGGAAAAGGAAAAGGAGAGGAGGACAGCTGCCTGCGACTCTGATGCAATGAGCCTCAGAGAGACTGACCTTGCACGACTCCTGGCATTTTACATTGGACTCCTGCCTGCCCCCCTATCTATCTACCACACCCCTCTCTCTCTCTCTCTCTCCCTCAATAATGCACTCAGACATATTACCTCCCTTTCTTTCTTCAACAGAAATATCTATGTAATGAGTGTAAATGGCCCTGCCTGTGCCTCTGTCTGTTTTTGGCGTGTGTTAGTGAGTGTATGTGTCAGAGTGTATTGTGGTGTGTCCTTCTGATGCTTCGCTTTTTTTTCACCGCTGTGAATCTATGATTACAGTTAGCCATGGCTCCTATCTCTTTCACATAGCATCACACAATCCTGATGGTAAAAATAAATAAATAAATAAATAATAGATAGATTGATAGATAGATAGATAGATAGATAGATAGATATAATTAATAATGGATCATCTTTTGCCACATCTCTTTCTTGCTATCTGTACTTTCTGTTTCGCTGACAGTCACACACTCACACACAATTTCTCATTTCCTGAGCTTGACTGATTATAAGACTGAAAGACGATGAGATGCATATGCATCTTGCTGAGGGATTCTCTGACACTCTCTGACAGACAGAGAAAGAGTTACTGAGTGTGTGTGTGTGTGTGTGTGTGTGTGTGTGTGTGTCTGTGAGAGAGAGAGAGAGAGACAGAAGGAGAAGGAGGGGGAGGAAAATGAGACAGGCGGAGAAAGCGAAGAAGGGGAAGAGAAACAGATGTAGAGAGATATCCAGATGATGCCCCCGGTGGATCTCGAGGGAGGGAGTGAGTGCGGTTGGCTGGGGAAGTTGATGTCTGCAGGATCAAACTGCATAAAGAGCGAGAGAGAAAAGAATGGGATAAGCAGGCCAGAGAAAGAGAAGAGTGAAGAGAGAAAGAAGGCCAGAAAAGAGTGATAATAACAGGGGAAAGAGAAAAAAAAATGAAAGTATGAGAAAGAAAGAAAAGAGTGGGAGAAGCTGGGGAAGAAAGGAGCCAAGGAAGAGATGGAAGGAAGTTCGGGGAGTCATAGAAACAGTTTGCTTGGCGCTGTTATAATGGTGGGGTTAGACTGAGCACTGGGTCTGTGAATCAGTCATAATTATCAGTTGATACAGTAATGGGGCCCTCCATCTTAGAGGAAAAAAGCCCAGTTGAAGTTCGTAAATCCTCCACCGGAGACCCGATGTTAGGAGGGCCTCTCCATCGGAGCCGACACAGTCAATACACCAGTCGATATCCTGCTGTGTTCAGGCCTAATCAACTGCCAAGTCACACACACAAACGCCAACACTCACATTCACACATTCACAAACACACACACACACACACCACACACACACACACACACACACACACACACACAAACACAGAGAGAGAGAGACACAGACACACACATTACCTCATACACGCATACACGCACACACACAAATTCACACCAAATGTCTTCAGACACACATCCATACATTGAGACAGACAAATAGATTTAGGTACGTGATGAAAAAAAACCCCAGAAACACACACACGCACGCGCGCACACATACACATACACACAATGTAATGTAATGTGTGTATGTGTATGTGTGCGTAAGTGGAATACTTACTTGCCAACTCACAAAAGACAATGGGTCAATGATTTGCAGTGCCCGGTGATCGAAAAAAAGACAAACAAAAAAAACCAACGCATTGTCCTGCAATCTTTTGCAATCTATGACATCTGTTCTGTCAAACCTTAGCAAGATGATTTGCACTTTCTGCTCTGAGAGGACTGTTGTGATCACATTAAACATTTACATTACCAGTATTTGAAGCTGCTAGAATAAAAGGTAATCTGTATTACTCAATCTGAGATTAAGATACTTGCCCATTATCTCCTACTTCCTTGTGGTGGATTTAATGGACGGACACCAGAATGTCTCTGTACGATATTGGACAGACCTACAACCAATTAGACCACTGATTCTGATGGCGAGACAAGACAGAATAGGAGAAGCAAAACACAGTACACAGTATCAAATCTCCCTCCATTGCAAATAGGTTAAAAGCCCATTTTGGATTGGGTCCCTATCAAATCGAGCTCATATATCAATATGTGTGTTAGCCTCGTGAAATACTTTTGGATTTGTGTAGTCTTCGGCACAGCTTATATTCATTTGCATTATATTTACTATAGTAGCCACACGTGATGTGACAATACAGGAAATCCAGGCCGAAGCTAGTCGCTTTGCTTGCCAACTTCAATAGATATCTGAATGTGCTGAGGCATTCTTGAAATACAGTTGAAAACAGTTGTTTCTTCACATTCTGTGGTGGTTTCCAAGTCATTTAAAGGTGCTGTATTGAGTTTTTCAGTTTTTGCAAATTAGCAAACCATACTAATAAAAGTGGTCTAGTCTGCACAGTGAGAGCCTTTTGAACCCCCCACATGTCAAACATACTGCACTTCCAGCACACTCATCTCTTGGTGAAGCTGGGCAGTGTGTTTTTGGAGCACTAACATAGAAAAAAAGTCATTTATTCAGACTGATAACCCAATGTGCATATATGCCCTCACACACATACCATATGCACACAAAGACACACACACGCGCGCGCTGACAGAGTACATCCTGCCATTATTTATTGAAGCCGATAGATCCATAATGGCCTCACAAAAAACACTATTTTTGGAGTGGAGTGTTTTCCTAGCCAAAGATACATACATGAACTCACTCACAGATAGGCTGAAGTGAGTCTCTTTCCTTTTCTCTTTATCTGTCTCTTTAGATCTCTCTCTCTTAGCGCATGCACTAAAACATCATCATTTTGAAAATCAATAAGTAGCCTATTTTATAACGTTTGCCGTTGTTTTTCTTTCTTTTTGTTTTATCTCTCTGCCTAGTGGTACCTCAACCTTTTTAGACTGATCTCTTTAGCCACACTCTTACATGCATGAAGCCTCTGCGCATCTGACCTTCCTCCTATACTAACAGCTACATGCATCACTGGACTCCAAACAATCACTCAAGATGGCAAGACACTGCCTTTGCCATGGACCCACAGGACCTGGTTATTTGTCAGTAAAGATACTGGGGCTTACTGTGTAGAGGAAGGTTAACCCTTAGAAAATTTGACATGCAGCATCTGTGCAGTATTTTGTTTTTTGCTGATTTATCTGTACTGTTAGAAAGCAAATAATTTGTTAACATTCAGGCTGCTAGGTTATGTGGATGCTGCTGTGTCATTCCACTCTGTGTATCACCTGTTTTTGTGTGAGGTTTTTATAACTTCCTTTATTTGATGTTAAGTGTTGTCTAAACTTGTCCTTATTTGTCCTTTTGAAAATATCCCTTATGTGTATATCCATTGGGCAAGTGATTTAGGATTAGGCTACTGACAATGCTTGCGCTGCTCGTCTCCACTCACTTAAGTTTGATCAGAGAGATTGGGTGTTCACCGCTTCAGGACAGCTGATCTGTTTGAACTAAGTGCTGCTCACTAGGCTATAACGAACTCTGAACTAAGCACAACTGACACGAGACATCTGCGGAGAGTAGTCTAGGCTACATCGATGCATCTACACCTTGTCTTTTTTACTGGGAGATGACTGTGAATGTTAACTGTGAATATAAATGCTTTGAATGGCCTTTGTGTCGGGGCTTTCTGGCAATGGGCAGGGTGGTTAAACCTTAACATTACTTAACATTACTGTAATGGCAGACTGAGCTCCACAGATGGTAGAAATATATACTTTTTGACCCTTTCTCCAAATTGTTTACAAAGTTACAGAGAAGTTTAAAATCTAAAGTCTAAGTCGAGAAGTCTAAAAATCACATTATTGTAACTTAAGAATATGTGGGTTGTGATTTGGAAGGCATATGCCAGCAAACTGTCTACACTTACATGTTAGCAAGCTAACTACCCCAGTCAATATGCCTTCAAATGACAGCTGAAAAATGTACCGTTTTCATCACAGAGGCCTGGGTTCTATTGGAACACAAACAGCTTTGTGATGCATTCAGATCATAAGTTTACAAGATTCTAAATTCACATAGGCTGTTTACTTTCTCAAACACTTCACTGAGATATACAACTCTGTGCAAGTTCTCTAACCCCAACTACAAGCATTGTTATTATTTTTAACTGTATTTGAAAAGTTTGATGGTGAAATAAGGACTGCTGTTGACAAAGGTAATTTATTTAAATATTACTGTTATGTTTATATATTAAACACTACATATTTAATTTGGACAATGCAGACAAATATAGCTAGTTCAAAATAACAAGACATACGCCTAAATTATATTTATAATATTAACAGGAAGTTAGGCATAAGTTAAGTTTGCTACTAATAAAATTGACATCCACATCCACACACAGTCCTAAAGTACTGATATTTCACATACAGTAATTGAGCCTAGTCCAATATGATTAGTCTAAAATAATTACAGTTATCTATGTTTTGTATTCCCTTTCAGTGCCGGCCCTACATCAACACTCTTGACAATGAGTGTTGAGCTGCGGAGCCGCGGCAGAAACAGGAAAAGGAGACGTTCCTCCCGAGAGTCTGAGCCAGCCGTACAAGCAAGCAGTGGCCGCCACTTGCCCGCCACGGAGCACCAAGATGGAGGATCCCCTTTGCCAGGACCCTCCAGCCACTACACTGAATTCCAGGAGCAGTCCAGAGCTGACCCTCTGCTTCTTGTGTCCAGTGATGATGAGGATTCAACATCATCTAAGAGGTTCAGACCCATTCATGGAAACAGAAGGAGCCCGGAGCCTGGGATCTCTGAAGATCTGTATTCCACCTCAGAGTTGCGAAACAGATCCAGTTTGCCTTCTCTTCCAAGGGTTGAATCACCCATGAGCTCAGTTAGTGATGATGAAGATTACTGGTTTCAATTTATGACAAGGACAGACACACCTGTCATCTTCAGCGATGACGAGGATGACGAAGAAGACGTTGTTTTTGTTGGTAGGCTTCCATTTCCTCAGGATGAAATTGGGTTACTCCAACAACAGGATATGATGTCCATTTTGACATACAACCATCATCCCACTATGATGTTTGACCCTAAGACTATGGGCAAACAGACCAAATGTGCCATTTGCCTGGGTGATTACATGGCGGGCGAGGAACTGATGATTCTGCCCTGCACACATAATTTCCACCGTACCTGTCTTCAGCACTGGCTTCAGCAGAGCAACACCTGCCCTGTGTGCAGGAGAGAGGTGGATTAGACAGACACAGATGGACTGAGATTCAGCCTTGACCACTCTGCTGACTTTCCAGTCTAATAAAAATATAAACTGCAACACATCTGTTAAAGATTTTATTTTTTGTAACTTAAACATGTCAAACATGTCAAACTGCTGCATTGTACATATTCTGTTTCATGGGCAAGGTGCATCTCAATAGAACTTGATGAGGGAAATAACAGTGTTTATTAAATTACACACACACACTGTAATTCACATTCAAGGCCTGGACATATCATTAAACAATGCCAATGGACAAATCCTCTACTATGACCATGAACATTTGCAAAACATTCTTAGAAAAAGTTATTCAGTAGACGAAGTAAGAATTTTAATATTTGATGCCTAAAATCCCTTATTGTACCTCCTGAGAACCAGGACACATTTCTCTTGAAAGGAAATTTATGAGAGATATAAGACCAAAGGAACCACCTGGGGGCATACTGTGCCTCCTCTGTCAAAATGTTACACCTTATATCGAGCAAAACATTGGTGGTCTATAGGAAACACTTGGAAGGTACACTCTATTGCAAAACTACCATTTAGTTTACATAAAAAAATAAAACAGTGTTACTTTGTTTTTGTTTTTTTTTTTTTTTTTTACAAAGCAAGTCATTGAACTGCTGCTGTGGTTACCTTTAAAGAAAAGAACAAGTCTATAATATCTCTTTATTTAAATACAGCCTTTTTAGACTGATCTCTTTAACCACACAAAAAAATACTACACTCTTACATGCATGAAGCCTCTGCCCATCTGACCTTCCTCCTATTGTCAGGCACAGACAGGCAGAGGCAGAGGTAACAGTCAAGAGGTTTATTTAAACCAACAAACAGGGAATAACAAAGGCCACGTCCGTTACTATAACGGAGGATACAAAGGTAAACGCACAGAAGATAAACCAAAACCTATACACAGGAGAATAAGGTGACGGAACACAAGTAGCAAAACACACAGCTAGTAAACACGGGAAATACAATACCGAGTGGTGAGTCTTAGGCTCGCGGGGCAGACTATGGGAGATCGCGGGAGACGGAGTAAACACGACTGACACGTAGGAAGTTTCAGGAAACAATGACGAGGCCAGACAACCGTTGAAGCAGGGGAGAGGTTTAAGTAGAGTGGAACCCAGGTGACACCAATCAGAACTCAGGTGAAGGTGATCGTGCATGAGGAAGTGACTGCGAACGGGGAGAAGAGCTGTGAGTCAGTGAGGTAGAGTGAGGGGGCGTGGCCGTGACCAGGACCGATGCGGGGAGTGGGACTTTCCGGATGCTCCGCATGGAAGGCGGTGAGCAGGTTGGGATCTAGGACGTCCTCCCTCGGCACCCATGAGCACTCCTCCGGACCGTACCCCTCCCAGTCTACCAGGTACTCCAGGCGACCCCGTCGGCGCCTGGAGTCGAGGACGGAGTCGACCACATAGACCGGGCCGTCGTCCAACAGGAGCGGCAAAGGAGGCTCAGGCCGTGCATCGGAAGCTGGGGAGAGAGGAGAAACATTGTGAGGTGCATGATAGGGTTTAAGTAAGGAAACATGGAAAGTGGGGTGAATGCGGTAGTGAGAGGGCAGACGTAACTTGAAGGTGACCGGGTTGACCTGCTGCAAGGGGCCGATGAACCGGGGGCTGAGCTTCCTCGAGGGCAGTCGGAGGCGGATGTCCCGAGTGGAGAGCCAGACCTTCTGGCCCACCACATAGGTGGGTGTGGGTCTTTTCCGCGCATCCGCGTGGTGTTGGAAGCGTTGGACTGCCCTCTGGAGCTGATGATGTGCCATTTCCCAGACCCTGACACTCTCTTGGTACCAGTTCTCCACGTTGGCACGTGGGCTCGGCGTGCCAGGGGAAGAGGGGTGGTTGGTAGCCAAGTGTGCACTGGAAAGGGGTGACTCCGGTGGCGCGTTGGCGTAAGGAGTTCTGCGCGTATTCAGCCCAGGGTAGGAAGTGACTCCAGCGGCTCTGGTGTTGGGATCAGAAGGTGCGGAGGAATCGGCTGATCTCCTGGAGAGAGAGAGTGTCTGGGCAGCCCCCGGATGGCCAGTGCCCAGGGAGGTATGGAGGCTCTCAAGCACCTCCTGGCGGAGCCGGGCGGGCACATACCGATGGTCAGCCGGGGTCTCGGGGGGCGCTGGATCCTGGGCCACCGCCTGGACGATGCGGCTGTCCAGAGCCCACTGGATAGGGCTCACGATGAGGTGTGCCGGCAGGATGGGTTCGTGGAACCTGGGTGAGTCCGCATCCCCGTGGACTCTGGACAAAGCGTCGGCCACGACGTTCTTGGACCCCGGCCTGTAAGACAACACAAAGTTAAACCGCGTGAAAAATAGTGCCCACCAGGCTTGACGAGGATTCAAACGCTTGGCCTCCCGGAGGTAGGCCAGGTTCTTGTGGTCAGTGAGGACTCGAAAGGAGTGCTGGGCTCCCTCCAGCCAGTGGCGCCACTCCTCCAGGGCACGCTTGAAGGCGAGTAATTCCCGGTTTCCAATGTCATAGTTTTGTTCCGCTGGGGTAAACTTGCGGGAGAAGTAGGCGCACGGGTGTAGTCTGGCTGGAGACCCGCTTTCCTGTCACAGGACCGCTCCCGCTCCGGTTGTGGAGGCATGTGCCTCCACGACGAAGGGCTTGGCAGGGTCTGGGAGCGTGAGGAGAGGAGCAGAAGCGAAGGAGGCTTTGAGGTCCTGGAGTGCCCGTGCAGCTTCGGGGGGCCACTGGGTGTGATGAAGGCCATCTTCCACTCTTCCCCCTCTCGTATCCTGATGAGGTTGTAGGCACTCCGCAAGTCCAGCTTCGTGAATACCACCGCTCCACGAAGCTGCTCCAGGGCGGCCGGGACCAGGGGAAGAGGATGGCGGAACTTAACCGTAATCCGGTTAAGGACCAGGTAGTCGATACAGGGCCGGCGTCCCCCGTCCTTGTTGGCCACGAAGGAGAAACTGGAGGCGGCGGGAGAGACTGACGGGCAAATGTACCCCTGGCGCAAGGCCTCCCGGATATATTCCTCCATGGCCGTCTGTTCCGGCAGGGACAGCGGGTAGACCTTACCCCTAGGCACTGGCTCTCCCGGCAGCAGGTCAATGGCACAGTCCCAGGGCCGGTGTGGGGGGAGTTGTGCGGCGCGTGTGGGACAAGATAAACACTGGTTATGACATGCATCACTTTTCCCATTTTTATATGTTAACCATTTTTCTTAATAAATACTTTAAAGTTATCTTTTTGGTCCATCGTTGTTTTGGGAGAGATTCGCCATCTCTCTCCTTTGTTACGGTGTCTGAACCCCTAGACTGGCACGTAAGAAATTGGTGGCTCGTCCGGGAGATTTATTCTTTTTTTTTTTTCTTGATTAAATCTCTTTTTTTTTTTTGACAGTTGTTTGACGCGCGCTCGTTCCGGGAACTCTGGTGAGTTAGGTGTCTCCAGCTGGATTTGTGAAATTTTTCCGTCGGAGCACTTTTGTTGTTTTTGTTTGTTTGTTTGTTTGTGGGTTTTTATTTGGGTGGAGTTTTGAAGGGCAACCCCGGGGGGAGCTTCGCGTTTATAGTTGGTCATGTTTGGCTGGCTGTGATCGTGAACCTTCAATTGGTAACGCTCTTTGAAGAAGAGAAGGTTTAGGAAGGGGGTTTGCGTTAGGTAGGCTTAGGGATCAGAGTTCCCATGTCCATCGTGAATTTAACGAGGCGTTTTCCAGCTAAAGCTTTCCCTTTTGTGCGAATTTTTTTTCCTCGATTAATAAGGCCCAGCTTGTTTTGTAGTAATTGGGTGGAAGAGTAATTAGTCTAAGCCCAGATGACAAATATTTCATTGCATTTGGTTGCATTGTTTGTGAATTCGTTCGTTTTGAGCTTCTGTGGTTTAGTTAAGGGAACTTTTCTCCTGATTGAGGCCTGCTGTGTTTAGGCCTGTGCCTTTGTCTGGGCTTTTTTTTCTGGTGGCTTGCCGTGGAAGAGCTGGTTCGGGGGGCCACTGGAGAGTCTTGGGCTTGAACCAGAGCAGGTTAGTGAGCGGGGAGACCAGCAGGCTATAGTTCCGTATAAACCTGCGGTAAAAGTTAGCGAAGCCCAGTAGATGTTTTTAGTTCTTTTACCGTAGTGGGAGGTGGCCAATTGAGCACGACGTCAACCTTCCCCTGGTCCATCTTTACGCCCTGGGCGGAGATGTGGTACCCCAGGAACTGAACCTGGCGCTCGTGGAAGGCGCACTTCTCAGCCTTGAGGTAGAGGTGGTGTTTAAAGCAGTTGAAACCGCACTGATTGAAAAGAACATTATTGTGGCTAGACTTGAAGGCCCGACGTCTCCAGGGTCTGCTGCAAGTAGTATTTCAGATGCCGAATTAAAACTACAGGAGTATACATTTAAAGAGCGTCAGATGCAGTATGAAGCGGCTAAACTTCGAACAGAACGGGACAGTCGTGCGGTTAGGGAAAAAGAAATCGAAAAAGAACTCCAAATTCATAAACTTGAAATTGAGCTCGAAATGAAAAGATTGGAGTCTGAGGAGCGAGAAAGGCATCGTAACAGAGAACATGAACATCAGCGCGAAAAAGATCAGCATGAGTTTGCCTTGAAAAAGTTGCAGTTAGAATTGGCTGCTAGGAAAGAAGCAGTAGTTCCTGAAGTTTCAGAGGCTTCAGCTATTTCATTGCCTCCCATTTCACCGCCTCGCTCTGTGCCCACTCCTGACGTGTCTCCAGTCGTTCGACCACCTTCCTCTGAGACGGCGGCGGTGGATTCGGTTTTTTTGATGTGTCGCGCAACATTCGTCTCGTCCCTCCGTTCAATGAACGGGAGGTCGAGAAGTATTTTAGTCACTTTGAGAGAGTTGCAATTACATTAAAATGGCCTGTTCGTGTCTGGAGTTTCCTGTTACAATGTGTACTCTCCGGCAAAGCTCAGGAGGTCTACTCTGCGCTTACGGTTGAGCAGAGCTCAGATTACGAAGTCGTTAAAAAGGCAATATTAAATGCATTTGAATTAGTGCCTGAAGCATATCGACAGAAATTTCGTTGTTTGCGAAAGAATGATAAGATTACTTATGTTGAATTTGCACGCGAGAAAGAGAGTCTGTTTGACCGCTGGAGTACATCTGAGCACGTCCAAACTCGACAAGAATTAAGAGAATTGGTTTTGCTGGAGGAGTTTAAAAATTGTATTCCGGAGGCAGTTGCAACTTATCTTAATGATCGCCAGGTAACCACGTTAGCTCAAGCGGCTGTGTGCGCTGATCAGTATGTACTGACACACAAAAGTGTTTTTGTTCCTCTTCCATCTTCTCCGTCTCGGCGAGTTCGTTCGCCACCTTCAAGTCCAAAGCGAAGCTGGAAGAATTACAAATTCGAGAAGAAGCCTTCGCTTGAGAGAACGCCCTCGTCGCCTGATTCTCGTAAGTGTTTTTATTGTCACGAAGTGGGACATTTAATTGCTACATGTCCTAATTTAAAGAGGAAAAATCTGTCCTCATCAAAACAACCGCCAAAGAAACAGACAGGGTTAGTAGGCACTTCGAAATTTCGCAACTAAATTGATTCTAGTTATGAGCCGTTCATTTCGAATGGAGTCGTTTCGCTTACTGGTCATGAGCAAGATAGTGTACCTGTTAAAATACTACGGGACACGGGTGCCGCACAATCTTTTATCATTGACTCAGTCCTTCCTTTTTCTAAGGAGAGTTACTGCAATTCTGATGTGTTAGTGCAAGGTATTGAAATGGGTTTTTTGAGAGTTCCATTGCACATGGTACATTTAAAAAGTGATTTAGTCTCGGGTGTTTTTAAAGTGGCTATTCGGTCCCAGCTACCTGTGAATGGTGTTACTTTTCTTTTAGGTAACGATGTAGCTGGAGAAAAAGTTCTTCCTTTTCCGGAAGTAGTTGTGAAGCCCATGCCTAGCACTGAGTTAGATCCAAGTCTTGAGTCTGTTTTTACTGCATGTGTAGTGACAAGGGCTCAAGCTCAGAAATTTGAAGACGCAGTGGATTTGTCCGACACATTTATGTCTTTGGAAAAGGTGCCTATTTCATTTCCATCTATCTCATCTTCACCTAGCCAGCCTGAGTCGCTGTCCCTGACTGATGGTGCTGAAATGGCCGGCACGTTGTCGCTGTCCATTGACAAGGTGCTGATCAGTCGTGAACAGAAGAAAGATCCCTCTTTGGCCAATTTCTATTGCCAATTTCCTCCTTGCTGGTTGGGTGCTTCACCGTATAAAAGGGGCGCTGTTCCCATTGTGGGGTGCTGCTACCCTGCGCTCTTCCCGGTTGCAACGCTCCACCCTGTTACATCTTTGCCGTCAGCGCCGGCAGCCAATGTGAGAGGCTGGCATGGCCTTGGCGTTGGGTTTTGTTTGGGCCTGTTTTTGTCTTATGTTTTTCTTCATTACTTTTTATATCATTTGACTTTCTGTTTTATGAGCCATTGTTTCTTTTCCTTAACTTTTCCTATTTTTATGTGTTAACCATTTTTCTTAATAAATACTTTAAAGTTCTCTTTTTGGTCCGTCGTTGTTTTGGGAGAGATTCGCCATCTCTCTCCTTTCTTACGGTGTCTGAACCCCTAGACTGGCACGTAACAGACACGTAGGAAGTTTCAGGAAACATTGACGAGGCCAGACAACCGGTGAAGCAGGGGAGAGGCTTAAGTAGAGTGGAACCCAGGTGACACCAATCAGAACTCAGGTGAAGGTGATCGTGCATGAGGAAGTGACTGCGAACGGGGAGAAGAGCTGCGAGTCAGTGAGGTAGAGTGAGGGGGCGTGGCCGTGACCAGGTCCGATGCAGACCTGACACCTATACTAACAGCTACATGCATCACTGGACTCCAAACAATCACTCAAGATGGCAAGACACTGCCTTTGCCATGGACCCACAGGACCTGGTTATTTGTCAGTAAAGATACTGGGGCTTACTGTGTAGAGAAAGGTTCAACCCTTAGAAAATTTGACATTCAGCATCTGTGCAGTATTTTTGTTTTTTGTGAATGTTAACTGTGAATATAAATGCTTTGAATGGCCTTTGTGTCGGGGCTTTCTGGCAATGGTCAGGGTGGTTAAACCTTAACATTACTTAACATTACTGTAATAGCAGACTGAGCTCCACAGATGGTAGAAATATATACTTTTTGACCCTTTCTCCAAATTGTTTACAAAGTTACAATCACATTATTTTAACTTAAGAATATGTGGGTTGTGATTTGGAAGGTATATGCCAGCAAACTATCTACATTTACATGTTAGCAAGCTAACTACCCCAGTCATTCTGCTGTTAAATGACAGCTGAAAAATGTAACGTTTTCATCATAGAGGCCTGGGTTCTATTGGAACACAAACAGCTTTGTGATGCATTCAGATCATAAGTTTACAAGATTCTAAATTCACACAGGCTGTTTACTTTCTCAAACACTTCACTGTGATATACAACTCTGTGCAAGTTCTCTAACCCCAACTACAAGCATTGTTATTATTTTTAACTGTATTTGAAAAGTTTGATGGTGAAATAAGGACTGCTGTTGACAAAGGTAATTTATTTAAATATTACTGTTATGTTTATATATTAAACACTACATATTTAATTTGGACAATGCAGACAAAATATAGCTAGTTCAAAATAACAAGACATACGCCTAAATGATATTTATAATATTAACAGGAAGTTAGGCATAAGTTAAGTTTGCTACTAATAAAATTGACATCCACATCCACGCACAGTCCTAAAGTACTGATATTTCACATACAGTAATTGAGCCTAGTCCAATATGATTAGTCTAAAATAATTACAGTTATCTATGTTTTGTATTCCCTTTCAGTGCCGTCCCTACATTAACACTCTTGACAATGAGTGTTGAGCTGCGGAGCCGCGGCAGGAACAGGAAAAGGAGACGTTCCTCCCGAGAGTCTGAGCCAGCCGTACAAGCAAGCAGTGGCCGCCACTTGCCAACCACGGAGCACCAAGATGGAGGATCCCCTTTGCCAGGACCCTCCAGCCACCACACTGAATTCCAGGAGCAGTCCAAAGCTGACTCTCTGCTTCTTGTGTCCAGTGATGATGAGGATTCAACATCATCTAAGAGGTTCAGACCCATTCATGGAAACAGAAGGAGCCCGGAACCTGGGATCTCTGAAGATCTGTATTCCACCTCAGAGTTACGAAACCAGTTTGCCTTCTCTTCCAAGGGTTGAATCACCCATGAGCTCAGTTAGTGATGATGAAGATTACTGGTTTCAATTCATGACGAGGACAGACACACCTGTCATCTTCAGCGATGACGAGGATGACGAAGAAGACGTTGTTTTTGTTGGTAGGCTTCCATTTCCTCAGGATGAAATTGGGTTACTCCAACAACAGGAAATGATGTCCATTTTGACGTACAACCATCATCCCACTATGATGTTTGACCCTAAGACTATGGGCAAACAGACCAAATGTGCCATTTGCCTGGGTGATTATGTGGCGGGCGAAGAACTGATGATTCTGCCCTGCACACATAATTTCCACCGTACCTGTCTTCAGCACTGGCTTCAGCAGAGCAACACCTGCCCTGTGTGCAGGAGAGAGGTGGATTAGACAAACAGACACACATGGACTGAGATTCAGCCTTGACCACTCTGCTGACTTTCCAGTCTAATAAAAATATAAATTGCAACACATCTGCTAAGTATTTTATTTTTTGTAACTTAATCAAACATGTCAAACTGCTGCATTGTACATATTCTGTTTCATGGGCAAGGTGCATCTCAATAGAACTTGATGAGGGAAAAAACTGTGTTTATTAAATTACACACACACTGTAATTCACATCCAAGGCCTGGACATATCATTAAACAATGCCAATGGACAAATCCTCTACTATGACCATGAACATTTGCAAAACATTCTTAGAAAAAGTTATTCAGTGGACGAAATATGAATTTTAATATTTGATGCCTGAAAATCCCTTACTGTACCTCCTGAGAACCAGGACACATTTCTCTTGAAAGGAAATTTATAAGAGATATAAGACCAAAGGAGGCACCTGGGGGCATACTGTGCCTCCTCTGTCAAAATGTTACACCTTATATTGAGCAAAACATTGGTGGTCTATAGGAAACACTTGGAAGGTACACTCTATTGCAAAACTACCATTTAGTTTACATAAAAAAATAAAACAGTGTTACTTTGGTTTTGTTTTTTTACAAAGCAAGTCATTGAACTGCTGCTGTGGTTAGCTTTAAAAAAAAAGAACAAGTCTATAATATCTCTTTATTTAAATACAGCCTTTTTAGACTGATCTCTTTAGCCACACAAAAAAATACTACACTCTTACATGCATGAAGCCTCTGCCCATTTGACCTTCCTCCTATTGTCAGGCACAGACAGGCGGAGGCAGAGGTAACAGTCAAGAGTTTTATTTGAACCAACGCACAGAAGATAAACTAACGGGGGGATAACAAAGGCCACGTCCGTTACTATAACTGAGGGTACAAAGGTAAACGCACAGAAGATAAACTAAAACCTATACACAGGAGAATAAGGTGACGGAACACAAGTAACAAAACACACAGCTAGTAAACACGGGAAATACAATACCGAGTGGTGAGTCTTAGGCTCGCGGGGCAGACTATGGGAGATCGCGGGAGACGGAGAAAAATTCTGAAGAGCCAAATTGAATGCATCTAGTTCTAGTTCTCCAGACAAAATAAGTAATTTTAGCACAAGCTTAATTTCCATTGGTGCAACACCTTCAAAAATGATATGCATTATATCCTGAGGAGTTTGATTGATAAGATCAAATAAAGGAAAATCAACAAGTCCACTCCTTCTGTTTATTCCATAAGTGGTTTTAAGTTGGGCCTTCAAATGATCTGTACTGGCTTTTTCTATTTCCAGACACTGTCTGATGTGATTTGCTTGAGTTCTACGGACAAAATCTCTCTCATCAAAATTTTCTTGCATATCGTCAAAAGTGCATTCGCAGTGTCTGCACTTGCTATAAGCAAAATCAACCCCCTCTTTAAACCCGGCAAGCTCATGTTGGGCAAGAGTATCACCACATACAGCTATCACAGCACCATATAAATCCATATCACCATTAGATGTTTCAATCTTAACACCATTATAGAGCAAATCCAAATCTTTCTGAATTCTTTTTAAAACTGCATCAACGCCCCACTTGGACACATTTACTGATTTTGCAATAGCTAGGAGTCGTATTGCTGCTAATTTAGACCTAAATTTGGGATCTATGTTACCTAAGCTGTAATAAAACATTAACACTTTATTATGTGAGGCATAAGAACCCAGGGGATTGCATATATCGATCTCATCTGTATACAGGATTATTTGCAATGCATTAGGTTTCATAGAATACAATGGATGATTTATGAAAATATCGCCATCAACAAAGTCATACAAGAGTCCGTCACGGCTTCTTGGTGGGACAGTATTTAACATAGTGAAAATTCTTGAATCTGCAAGAAGTTGCTTAAGGCTTTCAATAAGTGGCACATAGTAAAAACCTCTTTTTCGTATTGCCATAACTCGTGAACTGCCTTTTTTGACCCAGCAAATTGTCTGAGAGACTACGGCTTCTTCTGGACTAACTGGGCTAAGGAGTTTTGAAATAGCTCTATCATGTCTACATGCAGTGGAGAAGGGATCAAAGAAATGATTAAATCTAGCCAGTGCGGCATCTCGAAGCTGAGTAGATGTCCCTGCAGGTTCTTCAAATACTTCCCTCATTTCATTCTTCAATGATTCCAGGAGATTGGCTTGATATTGCTGTACTCTTGTGATGATGTTGTTGACATGTCTTTGTGAAAAGAGTTTAAAGTTGAGTTGTATCCTACAAGAGATGGTCATTATTTTTATCAATTAACTATTGTGCATCTGACATCAGAAAAAGCTTACCTGTGACAAATGGCATTCTTCACGAACACCTATGGCAAAAGATGCGGCAGATCTGGCAATGTCAGGCCTGGCCACAGATGTTGGAACTGCAGCTTCTCCCTGATCAAATCACAAATATCAAGACATAGGCTAGGTTATATATGTTGTTCCAAATTGAATTCTAAATCCCACATAGCAAATCCATTTTTAATCAGCTATTCAAAGTGAAAACTGCTCCCTTGAATTATGCTGCTTAGTGCTTAATTTAAAATAAATTAGATCTAAAACAATCAAATGACCAAATTCATATAACCTAACAACCCCCACACATCCGATTTACCATATCACATTAAGTGCAAACTTACTGCATTGCATGACTGGGCCTCAGGCATCCCTGTTGGTTCCTGTGTTCCAAGTTCAAGAGGAGGGTCACGTGAGGATTCCACAGAGCTGTCCATGGACGGAGTCACAGAATCGCCAAATATCGGTACACCGAAGTTTTCGAAAAAATGTGGTGCTGATGTAGGTGTTGTTCTCCATCCAAATGGTGGGCATCCAGACGTTACATACAGTGGATGTGTTCGTTTCAGATGACGATAGAATGAGTTAAAAACTCTAAACTCTTGCTCGCAACCATCAGTCCCACAGAAAACCCAAAAATCTGCATTACGACCATGGGTGACATTAATGTGGCTGAGAAGAATCTTTAAACTAATAGCAACAAAGACGATACAAATCATGCAACGCCACACCGCCATGTCTTCTAAGGATTTTTTGCCCAACTCTTCTTCTCCTGTTGCTTATCCAGCTTACTGTTTGGACTTGTCCTCCTGACCTCGTGATTGGTTAACCGTCAAGGGATGTTGAATGAAGAAATAATAAAATCTATAAATATAATAGAAAACGTCACATTCGTAGACAAATTCTCAATATTCTCTGTAAAAATTACCATAATTTATTTTGTGCCTATAGTAGTTGATTTTACTAACGTCTCATCTGAATGACGTCGGTGATGAAACATCCTTTTGCCTTTTGAACAGCTGATTGAGCAGGAACGCCAACGGAGTAAGCAGAGAACTTTTAGTAAGCTTTAACTGGATGCAATTTGATCGTAAGTATATGATGCCTTACCATGCAAAATTGGATGTTTGATTTTGTTTTCACTGAGAATGTCTACCTCCATGAAGTAACAATAATGACGATATTAACAATAACAATAATACTCAGCGGTGCTAGCATACTAGCTAGATAGCTAATCTGCAAACCGTGCTAGCAATGTAAGATGAGTTAAACCCATAGAGAGTAAAAGAAGAATGGCTAAACCAAGAATGCTGAACATTATCCGTTTGTTGGTACATTATTATTCAGACGTAGAGAATTAATGAATCATGGATGAATCATGGATGAATCATGATGGAAACGTTCAGATCAGTGATGTGACACTTATGTTCTAGTGTGCACATGGTTATTGTACATCTAAAATAGATAACATTTGAAAATAGCCTGACAAATAACATGTTCGTCTAACCCCATTCTCTTTTTGACATAATAATAACCACTATTCTGGCACCACACTATAACCTATCATGGCAAATTTGATTTGATTTCAGTTACAGGGTCAGGATGCAGTCAGCGAAGCTGCCAACCAGTCAACCACAACTGATGTATTGCCAAGCCCATGACAGACCTCCACTCCCAAAAGCCGTTGTCTGAAAACTGTGAAAATGCCTGATCCTCCGGAGTATGTTGTGTACACCGATTCTGAGCTCGACATGGTCCGCAGCCAGTACTTTGAACTGCTTCGCAGTGGTAAAGCTTCACAGTCCAAAATGTCCAAGGAACTTTTTTGCAGACTGATACGGAACACCATAACTAGTATGGTGGCAATCCTCCGTGCGAGTGCCTTAGGACAAGAACAGATGTACCCCTCAAAGGGAGAACTCAGGGCTGTGGCTGAGCAGATCGTTGATTGACTGATCGCTGTGTGACACGTCAGACATGCCCTATGTAAGTGCCTTTTCTCTTTCAAATAATATACAATAGTAGGCTTAGGCTGGGAGGAGGGATTAATGGCCCAAACATTTCTTTCCCACAGCTGACTGTCTACTCTAAAATGTATAAGCGTGTGCAAAACATCAAGTCCCCAAGGAAAAGGCACGGACGAATGCCACAACGGGGGGTACCAAAGAGGTCTCTCTTTGAATCAAGTCAAGATAATGAAAGTGATGCTTCAACAGCTTCAACCAATGTGTCAGGTGCCTCAACTGTAGCACTACCAGACAGTGATGATGCCCACAGTCCAGGTATGCCAATGGAGAATAAATTAGTTTTAAAATATTTTACCTCATATTTTACCACAGTTATTTGCAAAGAGCTATTATCATAACTTCATTTTATGTTTTATGTCCTTGTATTTGGCCTTTTCTCTGTTTCTATGTTAAGACCAGGATAGCCGCAAAACACAAGCAAGACACTATAAAACCTTACAAATGTTGTAGAACAAAACTAACTCAAAGCCAAACAAGAAGGATGTTGCTCAAATTCTGGACTTGGAGTTTGAGGCCAGACGTGCCTTCATAGATTCAGATGCAACAAAGGATGAAGGCAGGGCAGTGAAGATTATGGATGCCTATCCTTGCTTTAAAGATTCTCATCATGTGAGTCATTTTGAACCCTTAAACTTAGCAGTTTAGCAGTTATTAGCAGTTATTAGTTATTAGCAGTCATTAGCAGTTTGTTGTCTTATTTGCCATTTCCTTGGTAGGCCTTTTCCATTGACCCACAGTACAGTCACTGCATGTACATTTATGCATTTAGCAGAATTTTTTATCCAAAGTATTTTATATACTATTAATTACATCCAAAAAAAAATTTGGATTAAGTCCTTTGCTCATAGGTGGCAGTCAGATTGAATCCCCAATTTCCAGGCTATGAGCATGCTAGCCCGGTTCTTTACCGTTACCTGTTACACCACCACTGCCCTAAGTTCACCAATTTAGTAAATCTGCTGTATGTACAATTTTGTCTTGTAGGCAATTGATGAGCTTGGGCGTATCCTGGGGGGCACCAACAGAACATACATTGATGACACCAAGAAAAGATGGGAAACCTTCTGTGCAAATGTGCAATTCTATGGTCTCTGGAAGAAGGTCCTGAAGCCCCCCTTTCCTGTGGACATGCATGGAGGTATGTATTATAATCTGCATTTATCAGATCCCAATCCTAACCATGTCTGTATATGCATGATGCTTCTGGTATCACTGGTGTTTGCTACATGCTACTCCTCAGCCCTTTTTTTTAATGTTGCTAAGTGCGATAGGTATGAGAGCGTCAGATTTTCATGCACGGTAGACCGAAAAGCGAAGCTTAAGCCAATGCTAACTGATGAAGGCAGTTTCGTTTAAGACTACAGATTTTAACACAAAAATATGCAAAAACCTGAAAATTCAACAAGTATTATAGTAAGGTTCAATGCAAATTGATTTCCTCTGTTCTGCTGTGGTTTCTATCCAGCTGATTTCACCATTGCCCTTCTGAAAGCATTGCCTTTGCTCTTCCCATCACCAACACCACCACCAAAGCGTCTCGGAGGTGCCAGTGAAGCATTAATTCATGTCCTTGAGGTGAGGATTATGTTGTGTAGTGTCCACTTTGTTTTTCCTCTTTTAAGCTCCACATCTTGACATGTATTACATTTGGTTATCTATAGGAAAATGAGGATCCCAACGAGTATCTCGAGAAACGCCCACTGTCCTCCCCAGTCCTGCTGTACGACGGCAGAGCCTGCATTCTTGCAATTGGCAACACTCCTGTGAGTCCCCTGGAGGAAGTCTCCAATGGTATGGTTGCATTGATGGCATACTACTACGCCCTTCACTTAACTTATCCCAAGTGTGTTGCCACACTTCTATCAGTCATACAGACTGAGGTGCTCCAGGATGAAATTTACGACCAGGATGCCACTACGGCATACAAAAAGGTTATGACTGAATGGAGGTCATTTACTCAGAAGTAGATCAGGCTTTCAACAGCTTTCTCAGCTTTCAGCAGCCCAGGCCATGCTTTCAGAAGCATGATACAGTTGGTTAATGTTGTAGTCGTTGATGCGTGAATGTTGTAGAGAATTGTAGTCGCACATTGTTTGAGACTGTAATGTGTTTACTGTTTGCAGTTTTAAAAAATGCTAAATTCAAGGAAATTAGGATATAAGGACATCTTGTTCATGTCTTGATTCTGTACTACATACTGTACAATTTTTTTGTTATGTCCACCTCAACTGTCAACGGTCAATGCCATACTGTCAATACAGAAAAATTAAAGTATGTGGACTGTTAATCCTGGTTTGTAGTGATTTTAATTTTATTTAACGGTTGCATGTTTCTCAGACTGTGGGTAATTTCCTTCAGCAAAATCTGCGTGCGAAAGGGTGTAACCGAGCCCTCAAGCACTTCAGATTTTGACAGTGGCACACTCTTAAACCCTCACAGACTTAGTGTTATGTCTTTGAATCTGTAAGGGCGGACTTTGAAACTCAGCCATTATTTTTGCCCTGCGATGTTACTTTGCTTTCTGGCATGCATGCCCTCTCTTCCTGGATTACTGCAAATTTATTTTAAAAAGAGGCAACTTGTTTTTAGTAACTACTAACTTCTTGATCTGACTGATTTCTAGAACTTTTATCTAAAATGTATCATCTTTGAACTTATTAACAGGCCAATCATATTAATCATAACTTGGTTTTAAGTATGTTTATCTAGAATTTAGTGTATTTGATCTTATTATCAGGTCATTCATACTAATCATAAACTGGTTTTAAGTGTGTTTATCTAGAAGTTAGCAGAATTTAAGGCATTTTATCTCGAATTTGGCTGCTGAGAACTTATTATCAGGCCATGTACACTAATGAGAAACTGGTTTTAAGTGTGTTTATCTAACATTTAGCATCTATAAACTTATTTCCAGGCCATGGACACTTACTAGAGACTGCTTAATTCTAGTCTAGAGGTAGTTTGTTTTAAGATAACTTGTCAAGTAAAATTATCTTGATGCATGGACAGATAATTTCACTACTTTTAAGTCATTTTGGAATAGATGTAAGTGTTTATATCTTAAATTTTGGCCAAGCTTTTTTGCAGTGTGAGCAGGTTGGGATCTAGGACGTCCTCCCTCGGGACCCATGAGCGCTCCTCCGGACCGTACCCCTCCCAGTCTACCAGGTACTCCAGGCGACCCTGTCGGCGCCTGGAGTCGAGGACGGAGTCGACCACATAGGCCGGGCCGTCGTCCAACAGGAGCGGCAAAGGAGGCTCAGGCCATGCATCGGAAGCTGGGGAGAGAGGAGAAACATTGTGAGGTGCATGATAGGGTTTAAGTAGGGAAACATGGAAAGTGAGGTGAATGCGGTAGTGAGAGGGCAGACGTAACTTGAAGGTGACCGAGTTGACCTGCTGCAAGATTTCGAAGGGGCCGATGAACCGGGGGCTGAGCTTCCTCGAGGGCAGTCGGAGGCGGATGTCCCGAGTGGAGAGCCAGACCTTCTGGCCCACCACATAGGTGGGTGTGGGTCTTCTCCGCGCATCCGTGTGGTGTTGGAGCTGATGATGTGCCTCTGGAGCTGATGATGTGCCATTTCCCAGACCCTGCCACTCTCCTGGTACCAGTTCTCCACGTTGACCACAGCGGTGGGCTCGGTGTGCCAGGGGAAGAGGGGTGGCTGGTAGCCGAGTGTGCACTGGAAAGGGGTGAGTCCGGTGGCGCGTTGGCGTAAGGAGTTCTGTGCGTATTCAGCCCAGGGTAGGAAGTGACTCCAGCGGCTCTGGTGTTGGGATCAGAAGGTGCGGAGGAATCGGCCGATCTCCTGGAGAGAGAGAGGGTCTGGGCAGCCCCCCGATGGCCAGTGCCCAGGGAGGTATGGAGGCTCTCAAGCACCTCCAGGCGGAACTGGGCGGGCACATACTGACGGTCAGCTGGGGTCTCAAGGGGCGCTGGGTCCTGGGCCACCACCTGGACAATGCAGCTGTCCAGAGCCCACTGGACAGGGCTCACGATGAGGTGTGCCGGTATTCGCATCCCCATGGACTCTGGACAATGCGTCGGCCATGACGTTCTTGGACCCCGGCCTGTAAGACAACACAAAGTTAAACCGCGTGAAAAATAGTGCCCACCGGGCTTGACGAGGATTCAAACGCTTGGCCTCCCGGAGGTAGGCCAGGTTCTTGTGGTCAGTGAGGACTCGCAAGGAGTGCTGGGCTCCCTCCGGCCAGTGGCGCCACTCCTCCAGGGCAAGCTTGATGGTGAGTAATTCCCGGTTTCCAATGTCATAGTTTTTTTCCGTCGGGGTAAACTTGCGGGAGAAGTAGGCGCAGGGGTGTAGTCTGGCTGGAGACCCGCTTTCCTGTGACAGGAACGCTCCCACTCCAGTTGTGGAGGCATCTGCAGGGAGACAAGACAAACACTGGTTACGATATGCATCGCCCCATTTCAAAATCTCCCCGGTGGCCCAGTCCACCACCGGAGCATGTTGGACCAACCATGGGCGACCCAGGATTAGGTCCACGGTGGCCTCCTCGAGAACCAAAAAATCAATACTCTCCTTGTGGAAGGACCCGACCTGGAGTGTAAGGGGACCCACAGCGTGCCGGATGGTCCGACGGGTCATGGGCCGACCCACTACGGAGTGCACGACGTAGGGGCGGGGACTCTCCCGACGCAGCAGCTTCAGGCGTCGGCAGAGGGAGCCGGCTATGAAGTTCCCGGCGGAGCCGGAGTCGAGGAGGGCCCGGGCTGTGAGAGAGATATCTGCGGTTGAGAGGGTTATGGTGAACAACAAGGGCGATAGAATTGACGGCTGCAGACTGGTTCCACTCACCTGGACGCGAGGCGGACGCACAGGGCATGCGCGTATGTGGTGACCTAGGGCCCCACAGTAGTGGCACAGACCCTGTTCGACCCGCCTGCGTCGTTCGGAGGGAGTGAGCTTGACCATGTCGACCTGCATGGGCGTCTCGGGGGAGGAGTCGGGAGGAGCAGGTCGGATGGGAGGTGGAGCGGCACTGGAGACTGGCGGCAGGCAGCCCTTCCTCTAGTGCGCCACCCGGATAGCGAGCTGGATGAAGCGTTCCAGACCTATGGAGTCATCGTACGCCGCCAGGTGGAGGCGCAAGGCGGGCTCCAAGCCAAGGCGGAAGGTTGTGATGAGCGCCGGCTCATTCCACCCACTGGCGGCGGCGAGGGTTCGGAAGCGGAGTGCGTACTCCGAGATTCGGCTCTTACCCTGCTTCAGGTGGTGCAACTGTTCCTGGACCGCGGAGTCGCCCACCGGAGCCTGGAAGACCTCCCGGAAGTGTCTGATGAACGCCTGAGAAACGGCGCGGGTCCATTTCTAGGGCGAGAGTGCACTGCAGCAGGAACCCACCGCAGGCCTCTGGGTTTCCGGAGTATGTAGGGCGATCAGGGGTAGTTGCTAGGACGCTGACCGGTGGCGCCGCGTGCGCCAGCAAACTATGATGCAGTTCGTAAACGCACACAAGATAAACTAAAACCTATACACAGGAGAATAAGGTGACGGAACACAAGTAACAAAACACACAGCTAGTAAACACGGGAAATACAATACCGAGTGGTGAGTCTTAGGCTCGCGGGGCAGACTATGGGAGATCGCGGGAGACGGCGTAAACACGACTGACACGTAGGAAGTTTCAGGAAACATTGACAACCGGTGAAGCAGGGGAGAGGCTTAAGTAGTGGAACCCAGGTGACACCAATCAGAACTCAGGTGAAGGTGATCTTGCATGAGGAAGTGACTGCGAACGGGGAGAAGAGCTGCGAGTCAGTGAGGTAGAGTGAGGGGGCGTGGCCGTGACCAGGTCCGATGCAGACCTGACACCTATACTAACAGCTACATGCATCACTGGACTCCAAACAATCACTCAAGATGGCAAGACACTGCCTTTGCCATGGACCCACAGGACCTGGTTATTTGTCAGTAAAGATACTGGGGCTTACTGTGTAGAGGAAGGTTAACCCTTAGAAAATTTGACATGCAGCATCTGTGCAGTATTTTGTTTTTTGCTGATTTATCTGTACTGTTAGAAAGCAAATAATTTGTTAACATTCAGGCTGCTAGGTTATGTGGATGCTGCTGTGTCATTCCACTCTGTGTATCACCTGTTTTTGTGTGAGGTTTTTATAACTTCCTTTATTTGATGTTAAGTGTTGTCTAAACTTGTCCTTATTTGTCCTTTTGAAAATATCCCTTATGTGTATATCCATTGGGCAAGTGATTTAGGATTAGGCTACTGACAATGCTTGCGCTGCTCGTCTCCACTCACTTAAGTTTGATCAGAGAGATTGGGTGTTCACCGCTTCAGGACAGCTGATCTGTTTGAACTGAGTGCTGCTCACTAGGCTATAACGAACTCTGAACTAAGCACAACTGACACGAGACATCTGCGGAGAGTAGTCTAGGCTACATCGATGCATCTACACCTTGTCTTTTGTACTGGGAGATGACTGTGAATGTTAACTGTGAATATAAACGCTTTGAATGGCCTTTGTGTCGGGGCTTTCTGGCAATTGGTAGGGTGGTGAAACCTTAACATTACTTAACATTACTGTAATGGCAGACTGAGCTCCACAGATGGTAGAAATATATACTTTTTGACCCTTTCCCCAAATTGTTTACAAAGTTACAGAGAAGTTTAAAATCTAAAGTCTAAGTCGAGAAGTCTAAAAATCACATTATTGTAACTTAAGAATATGTGGGTTGTGATTTGGAAGGCATATGCCAGCAAACTGTCTACACTTACATGTTAGCAAGCTAACTACCCTAGTCAATATGCTGTTAAATGACAGCTGAAAAATGTACCGTTTTCATCACAGAGGCCTGGGTTCTATTGGAACACAAACAGCTTTGTGATGCATTCAGATCATAAGTTTACAAGATTCTAAATTCACACAGGCTGTTTACTTTCTCAAACACTTCACTGAGATATACAACTCTGTGCAAGTTCTCTAACCCCAACTACAAGCATTGTTATTATTTTTAACTGTATTTGAAAAGTTTGATGGTGAAATAAGGACTGCTGTTGACAAAGGTAATTTATTTAAATATTACTGTTATGTTTATATATTAAACACTACATATTTAATTTGGACAATGCAGACAAAATATAGCTAGTTCAAAATAACAAGACATACGCCTAAATATATTTATAATATTAACAGGAAGTTAGGCATAAGTTAAGTTTGCTACTAATAAAATTTACATCCACATCCACACACAGTCCTAAAGTACTGATATTTCACATACAGTAATTGAGCCTAGTCCAATATGATTAGTCTAAAATAATTACAGTTATCTATGTTTTGTATTCCCTTTCAGTGCCGGCCCTACATCAACACTCTTGACAATGAGTGTTGAGCTGCGGAGCCGCGGCAGAACAGGAAAAGGAGACGTTCCTCCCGAGAGTCTGAGCCAGCCGTACAAGCAAGCAGTGGCCGCCACTTGCCAGCCACGGAGCACCAAGATGGAGGATCCCCTTTGCCAGGACCCTCCAGCACCACACTGAATTCCAGGAGCAGTCCAGAGCTGACCCTCTGCTTCTTGTGTCCAGTGATGATGAGGATTCAACATCATCTAAGAGGTTCAGACCCATTCATGGAAACAGAAGGAGCCCGGAACCTGGGATCTCTGAAGATCTGTATTCCACCTCAGAGTTGCGAAACAGATCCAGTTTGCCTTCTCTTCCAAGGGTTGAATCACCCATGAGCTCAGTTAGTGATGATGAAGATTACTGGTTTCAATTTATGACAAGGACAGACACACCTGTCATCTTCAGCGATGACGAGGATGATGAGGAAGACGTTGTTTTTGTTGGTAGGCTTCCATTTCCTCAGGATGAAATTGGGTTACTCCAACAACAGGATATGATGTCCATTTTGACATACAACCATCATCCCACTATGATGTTTGACCCTAAGACTATGGGCAAACAGATCTAATGTGCCATTTGCCTGGGTGATTACATGGCGGGCGAGGAACTGATGATTCTGCCCTGCACACATAATTTCCACCGTACCTGTCTTCAGCACTGGCTTCAGCAGAGCAACACCTGCCCTGTGTGCAGGAGAGAGGTGGATTAGACAGACACAGATGGACTGAGATTCAGCCTTGACCACTCTGCTGACTTTCCAGTCTAATAAAAATATAAATTGCAACACATCTGTTAAGATTTTATTTTTTGTAACTTAAACATGTCAAACATGTCAAACTGCTGCATTGTACATATTCTGTTTCATGGGCAAGGTGCATCTCAATAGAACTTGATGAGGGAAATAACAGTGTTTATTAAATTACACACACACACTGTAATTCACATTCAAGGCCTGGACATATCATTAAACAATGCCAATGGACAAATCCTCTACTATGACCATGAACATTTGCAAAACATTCTTAGAAAAAGTTATTCAGTAGACGAAGTAAGAATTTTAATATTTGATGCCTAAAATCCCTTATTGTACCTCCTGAGAACCAGGACACATTTCTCTTGAAAGGAAATTTATGAGAGATATAAGACAAAAGGAACCACCTGGGGGCATACTGTGCCTCCTCTGTCAAAATGTTACACCTTATATCGAGCAAAACATTGGTGGTCTATAGGAAACACTTGGAAGGTACACTTTTTTGCAAAAATACCATTTAGTTTACATAAAAAAATAAAACAGTGTTACTTTGTTTTTTTTTTTTTTTTTACAAAGCAAGTCATTGAACTGCTGCTGTGGTTAGCTTTAAAGAAAAGAACAAGTCTATAATATCTCTTTATTAAATACAGCCTTTTTAGACTGATCTCTTTACCACACAAAAAATACTACACTCTTACATGCATGAAGCCTCTGCCCATCTGACCTTCCTCCTATTGTCAGGCACAGACAGGCGGAGGCAGAGGTAACAGTCAGAGGTTTATTTAAAACCACAAAACAGGGAATAACAAAGGCCACGTCCGTTACTATAACGGAGGATACAAAGGTAAACGCACAGAAGATAAACAAAACCTATACACAGGAGAATAAGGTGACGGAACACAAGTAGCAAACACACAGCTAGTAAACACGGGAAATACAATACCGAGTGGTGAGTCTTAGGCTCGCGGGGCAGACTATGGGAGATCGCGGGAGACGGAGTAAACACGACTGACACGTAGGAAGTTTCAGGAAACAATGACGAGGCCAGACAACCGGTGAAGCAGGGGAGAGGTTTAAGTAGAGTGGAACCCAGGTGACACCAATCAGAACTCAGGTGAAGGTGATCGTGCATGAGGAAGTGACTGCGAACGGGGAGAAGAGCTGTGAGTCAGTGAGGTAGAGTGGGGGCGTGGCCGTGACCAGTCCGATGCGGGGAGTGGGACTTTCCGGATGCTCCGCATGGAAGGCGGTGAGCAGGTTGGGATCTAGGACGTCCTCCCTCGGCACCCATGAGCACTCCTCCGGACCGTACCCCTCCCAGTCTACCAGGTACTCCAGGCGACCCCGTCGGCGCTGGAGTCGAGGACGGAGTCGACCACATAGACCGGGCCGTCGTCCAACAGGAGCGGCAAAGGAGGCTCAGGCCGTGCATCGGAAGCTGGGGAGAGAGGAGAAACATTGTGAGGTGCATGATAGGGTTTAAGTAAGGAAACATGGAAAGTGGGGTGAATGCGGTAGTGAGAGGGCAGACGTAACTTGAAGGTGACCGGGTTGACCTGCTGCAAGGGGCCGATGAACCGGGGGCTGAGCTTCCTCGAGGGCAGTCGGAGGCGGATGTCCCGAGTGGAGAGCCAGACCTTCTGGCCCACCACATAGGTGGGTGTGGGTCTTCTCCGCGCATCCGCGTGGTGTTGGAAGCGTTGGACTGCCCTCTGGAGCTGATGATGTGCCATTTCCCAGACCCTGCCACTCTCCTGGTACCAGTTCTCCACGTTGGCCACGTGGGCTCGGCGTGCCAGGGGAAGAGGGGTGTTGGTAGCCAAGTGTGCACTGGAAAGGGGTGACTCCGGTGGCGCGTTGGCGTAAGGAGTTCTGCGCGTATTCAGCCAGGGTAGGAAGTGACTCCAGCGGCTCTGGTGTTGGGATCAGAAGGTGCGGAGGAATCGGCTGATCTCCTGGAGAGAGAGAGTGTCTGGGCAGCCCCGGATGGCCAGTGCCCAGGGAGGTATGGAGGCTCTCAAGCACCTCCTGGCGGAGCCGGGCGGGCACATACCGATGGTCAGCCGGGGTCTCGGGGGGCGCTGGATCCTGGGCCACCGCCTGGACGATGCGGCTGTCCAGAGCCCACTGGATAGGGCTCACGATGAGGTGTGCCGGCAGGATGGGTTCGTGGAACCTGGGTGAGTCCGCATCCCCGTGGACTCTGGACAAAGCGTCGGCCACGACGTTCTTGGACCCCGGCCTGTAAGACAACACAAAGTTAAACCGCGTGAAAAATAGTGCCCACCAGGCTTGACGAGGATTCAAACGCTTGGCCTCCCGGAGGTAGGCCAGGTTCTTGTGGTCAGTGAGGACTCGAAAGGAGTGCTGGGCTCCCTCCAGCCAGTGGCGCCACTCCTCCAGGGCACGCTTGAAGGCGAGTAATTCCCGGTTTCCAATGTCATAGTTTTGTTCCGCTGGGGTAAACTTGCGGGAGAAGTAGGCGCACAGGTGTAGTCTGGCTGGAGACCCGCTTTCCTGTCACAGGACCGCTCCGCTCCGGTTGTGGAGGCATCTGCCTCCACGACGAAGGGCTTGGCAGGGTCTGGGAGCGTGAGGAGAGGACAGAAGCGAAGGAGGCTTTGAGGTCCTGGAGTGCCCGTGCAGCTTCGGGGGGCCACTGGGTGTGATGAAGGCCATCTTCCACTCTTCCCCCTCTCGTATCCTGATGAGGTTGTAGGCACTCCGCAAGTCCAGCTTCGTGAATACCACCGCTCCACGAAGCTGCTCCAGGGCGGCCGGGACCAGGGGAAGAGGATGGCGGAACTTAACCGTAATTCCGGTTAAGGACCAGGTAGTCGATACAGGGCCGGCGTCCCCCGTCCTTGTTGGCCACGAAGGAGAAACTGGAGGCGGCGGGAGAGACTGACGGGCAAATGTACCCCTGGCGCAAGGCCTCCCGGATATATTCCTCCATGGCCGTCTGTTCGGCAGGGACAGCGGGTAGACCTTACCCCTAGGCACTGGCTCTCCCGGCAGCAGGTCAATGGCACAGTCCCAGGGCCGGTGTGGGGGGAGTTGTGCGGCGCGTGTGGGACAAGATAAACACTGGTTATGACATGCATCGCCCCATTTCAGCGCTTGAAATGGGTCGGGGTTCTGAGCCTCCATGGTTACAGTTAGGTCTGGCCTTCTGTCAGGCACAGACAGGGGGAGGCAGAGGTAACAGTCAAGAGGTTTATTTGAACCAACAAACAGGGGATAACAAAGGCCACGTCCGTTACTATAACGGAGGGTACAAAGGTAAATGCACAGAAGATAAACCAAAACCTATACACAAGAGAATAAGGTGACGGAACACAAGTAACAAAACACACAGCACGGGAAATACAATACCGAGTGGTGAGTCTTAGGCTCGCGGGGCAGACTATGGGAGATCGCAAGAGATGGCGTAAAATGACTGACACTGTTATGTCCCGGAGTGTCTTGCGTTTTGCTTTGTTCTGTCTGTTCTTGTGTTTGTGTATTATGCTTGCAGGTCGTCCTGGTTGCAGATTGGTTTATTGCCAATTTCCTCCTTGCTGTTGCTGGTTGGGTGCTTCACCGTATAAAAGGGGCGCAGTTCCCATTGTGGGGTGCTGCTACCCTGCGCTCTTCCCGGTTGCAACGCTCCACCTTGTTACGTCTTTGCCTTCAGCGCCGGCGGCCGGTGTGAGAGGCTGGCATGGCCTTGGCGTCGGGTTTTGTTTGGGCCTGTTTTTGTCTTGTGTTTTTCTTTATTACTTTTGATATCGTTTGACTTTCTGTTTTATGAGCCATTGTTTCTTTTCCTTAACTTTTCCCATTTTTATATGTTAACCATTTTTCTTAATAAATACTTTAAAGTTATCTTTTTGGTCCATCGTTGTTTTGGGAGAGATTCGCCATCTCTCTCCTTTGTTACGGTGTCTGAACCCCTAGACTGGCACGTAAGAAATTGGTGGCTCGTCCGGGAGATTTATTCTTTTTTTTTTTTCTTGATTAAATCTCTTTTTTTTTTTTGACAGTTGTTTGACGCGCGCTCGTTCCGGGAACTCTGGTGAGTTAGGTGTCTCCAGCTGGATTTGTGAAATTTTTCCGTCGGAGCACTTTTGTTGTTTTTGTTTGTTTGTTTGTTTGTGGGTTTTTATTTGGGTGGAGTTTTGAAGGGCAACCCCGGGGGGAGCTTCGCGTTTATAGTTGGTCATGTTTGGCTGGCTGTGATCGTGAACCTTCAATTGGTAACGCTCTTTGAAGAAGAGAAGGTTTAGGAAGGGGGTTTGCGTTAGGTAGGCTTAGGGATCAGAGTTCCCATGTCCATCGTGAATTTAACGAGGCGTTTTCCAGCTAAAGCTTTCCCTTTTGTGCGAATTTTTTTTCCTCGATTAATAAGGCCCAGCTTGTTTTGTAGTAATTGGGTGGAAGAGTAATTAGTCTAAGCCCAGATGACAAATATTTCATTGCATTTGGTTGCATTGTTTGTGAATTCGTTCGTTTTGAGCTTCTGTGGTTTAGTTAAGGGAACTTTTCTCCTGATTGAGGCCTGCTGTGTTTAGGCCTGTGCCTTTGTCTGGGCTTTTTTTTTCTGGTGGCTTGCCGTGGAAGAGCTGGTTCGGGGGGCCACTGGAGAGTCTTGGGCTTGAACCAGAGCAGGTTAGTGAGCGGGGAGACCAGCAGGCTATAGTTCCGTATAAACCTGCGGTAAAAGTTAGCGAAGCCCAGTAGATGTTTTTAGTTCTTTTACCGTAGTGGGAGGTGGCCAATTGAGCACGACGTCAACCTTCCCCTGGTCCATCTTTACGCCCTGGGCGGAGATGTGGTACCCCAGGAACTGAACCTGGCACTCGTGGAAGGCGCACTTCTCAGCCTTGAGGTAGAGGTGGTGTTTAAAGCAGTTGAAACCGCACTGATTGAAAAGAACATTATTGTGGCTAGACTTGAAGGCCCGACGTCTCCAGGGTCTGCTGCAAGTAGTATTTCAGATGCCGAATTAAAACTACAGGAGTATACATTTAAAGAGCGTCAGATGCAGTATGAAGCGGCTAAACTTCGAACAGAACGGGACAGTTGTGCGGTTAGGGAAAAAGAAATCGAAAAAGAACTCCAAATTCATAAACTTGAAATTGAGCTCGAAATGAAAAGATTGGAGTCTGAGGAGCGAGAAAGGCATCGTAACAGAGAACATGAACATCAGCGCGAAAAAGATCAGCATGAGTTTGCCTTGAAAAAGTTGCAGTTAGAATTGGCTGCTAGGAAAGAAGCAGTAGTTCCTGAAGTTTCAGAGGCTTCAGCTATTTCATTGCCTCCCATTTCACCGCCTCGCTCTGTGCCCACTCCTGACGTGTCTCCAGTCGTTCGACCACCTTCCTCTGAGACGGCGGCGGTGGATTCGGTTTTTTTTGATGTGTCGCGCAACATTCGTCTCGTCCCTCCGTTCAATGAACGGGAGGTCGAGAAGTATTTTAGTCACTTTGAGAGAGTTGCAATTACATTAAAATGGCCTGTTCGTGTCTGGAGTTTCCTGTTACAATGCGTACTCTCCGGCAAAGCTCAGGAGGTCTACTCTGCGCTTACGGTTGAGCAGAGCTCAGATTACGAAGTCGTTAAAAAGGCAATATTAAATGCATTTGAATTAGTGCCTGAAGCATATCGACAGAAATTTCGTCGTTTGCGAAAGAATGATAAGATTACTTATGTTGAATTTGCACGCGAGAAAGAGAGTCTGTTTGACCGCTGGAGTACATCTGAGCACGTCCAAACTCGACAAGAATTAAGAGAATTGGTTTTGCTGGAGGAGTTTAAAAATTGTATTCCGGAGGCAGTTGCAACTTATCTTAATGATCGCCAGGTAACCACGTTAGCTCAAGCGGCTGTGTGCGCTGATCAGTATGTACTGACACACAAAAGTGTTTTTGTTCCTCTTCCATCTTCTCCGTCTCGGCGAGTTCGTTCGCCACCTTCAAGTCCAAAGCGAAGCTGGAAGAATTACAAATTCGAGAAGAAGCCTTCGCTTGAGAGAACGCCCTCGTCGCCTGATTCTAGTGAGTGTTTTTATTGTCACGAAGTGGGACATTTAATTGCTACATGTCCTAATTTAAAGAGGAAAAATCTGTCCTCATCAAAACAACCGCCAAAGAAACAGACAGGGTTAGTAGGCACTTCGAAATTTCGCAACTAAATTGATTCTAGTTATGAGCCGTTCATTTCGAATGGAGTCGTTTCGCTTACTGGTCATGAGCAAGATAGTGTACCTGTTAAAATACTACGGGACACGGGTGCCGCACAATCTTTTATCATTGACTCAGTCCTTCCTTTTTCTAAGGAGAGTTACTGCAATTCTGATGTGTTAGTGCAAGGTATTGAAATGGGTTTTTTGAGAGTTCCATTGCACATGGTACATTTAAAAAGTGATTTAGTCTCGGGTGTTTTTAAAGTGGCTATTCGGTCCCAGCTACCTGTGAATGGTGTTACTTTTCTTTTAGGTAACGATGTAGCTGGAGAAAAAGTTCTTCCTTTTCCGGAAGTAGTTGTGAAGCCCATGCCTAGCACTGAGTTAGATCCAAGTCTTGAGTCTGTTTTTACTGCATGTGTAGTGACAAGGGCTCAAGCTCAGAAATTTGAAGACGCAGTGGATTTGTCCGACACATTTATGTCTTTGGAAAAGGTGCCTATTTCATTTCCATCTATCTCATCTTCACCTAGCCAGCCTGAGTCGCTGTCCCTGACTGATGGTGCTGAAATGGCCGGCACGTTGTCGCTGTCCATTGACAAGGTGCTGATCAGTCGTGAACAGAAGAAAGATCCCTCTTTGGCCAATTTCTATTGCCAATTTCCTCCTTGCTGGTTGGGTGCTTCACCGTATAAAAGGGGCGCTGTTCCCATTGTGGGGTGCTGCTACCCTGCGCTCTTCCCGGTTGCAACGCTCCACCCTGTTACATCTTTGCCGTCAGCGCCGGCAGCCAATGTGAGAGGCTGGCATGGCCTTGGCGTTGGGTTTTGTTTGGGCCTGTTTTTGTCTTATGTTTTTCTTCATTACTTTTGATATCATTTGACTTTCTGTTTTATGAGCCATTGTTTCTTTTCCTTAACTTTTCCTATTTTTATATGTTAACCATTTTTCTTAATAAATACTTTAAAGTTCTCTTTTTGGTCCGTCGTTGTTTTGGGAGAGATTCGCCATCTCTCTCCTTTCTTACGGTGTCTGAACCCCTAGACTGGCACGTAACAGACACGTAGGAAGTTTCAGGAAACATTGACGAGGCCAGACAACCGGTGAAGCAGGGGAGAGGCTTAAGTAGAGTGGAACCCAGGTGACACCAATCAGAACTCAGGTGAAGGTGATCGTGCATGAGGAAGTGACTGCGAACGGGGAGAAGAGCTGCGAGTCAGTGAGGTAGAGTGAGGGGGCGTGGCCGTGACCAGGTCCGATGCAGACCTGACACTTATACTAACAGCTACATGCATCACTGGACTCCAAACAATCACTCAAGATGGCAAGACACTGCCTTTGCCATGGACCCACAGGACCTGGTTATTTGTCAGTAAAGATACTGGGGCTTACTGTGTAGAGAAAGGTTCAACCCTTAGAAAATTTGACATTCAGCATCTGTGCAGTATTTTTGTTTTTTGTGAATGTTAACTGTGAATATAAATGCTTTGAATGGCCTTTGTGTCGGGGCTTTCTGGCAATGGTCAGGGTGGTTAAACCTTAACATTACTTAACATTACTGTAATAGCAGACTGAGCTCCACAGATGGTAGAAATATATACTTTTTGACCCTTTCTCCAAATTGTTTACAAAGTTACAATCACATTATTTTAACTTAAGAATATGTGGGTTGTGATTTGGAAGGTATATGCCAGCAAACTATCTACATTTACATGTTAGCAAGCTAACTACCCCAGTCATTCTGCTGTTAAATGACAGCTGAAGAATGTAACGTTTTCATCATAGAGGCCTGGGTTCTATTGGAACACAAACAGCTTTGTGATGCATTCAGATCATAAGTTTACAAGATTCTAAATTCACACAGGCTGTTTACTTTCTCAAACACTTCACTGTGATATACAACTCTGTGCAAGTTCTCTAACCCCAACTACAAGCATTGTTATTATTTTTAACTGTATTTGAAAAGTTTGATGGTGAAATAAGGACTGCTGTTGACAAAGGTAATTTATTTAAATATTACTGTTATGTTTATATATTAAACACTACATATTTAATTTGGACAATGCAGACAAAATATAGCTAGTTCAAAATAACAAGACATACGTCTAAATGATATTTATAATATTAACAGGAAGTTAGGCATAAGTTAAGTTTGCTACTAATAAAATTGACATCCACATCCACACACAGTCCTAAAGTACTGATATTTCACATACAGTAATTGAGCCTAGTCCAATATGATTAGTCTAAAATAATTACAGTTATCTATGTTTTGTATTCCCTTTCAGTGCCGTCCCTACATTAACACTCTTGACAATGAGTGTTGAGCTGCGGAGCCGCGGCAGGAACAGGAAAAGGAGACGTTCCTCCCGAGAGTCTGAGCCAGCCGTACAAGCAAGCAGTGGCCGCCACTTGCCAACCACGGAGCACCAAGATGGAGGATCCCCTTTGCCAGGACCCTCCAGCCACCACACTGAATTCCAGGAGCAGTCCAAAGCTGACTCTCTGCTTCTTGTGTCCAGTGATGATGAGGATTCAACATCATCTAAGAGGTTCAGACCCATTCATGGAAACAGAAGGAGCCCGGAACCTGGGATCTCTGAAGATCTGTATTCCACCTCAGAGTTACGAAACAGATCCAGTTTGCCTTCTCTTCCAAGGGTTGAATCACCCATGAGCTCAGTTAGTGATGATGAAGATTACTGGTTTCAATTCATGACGAGGACAGACACACCTGTCATCTTCAGCGATGACGAGGATGACGAAGAAGACGTTGTTTTTGTTGGTAGGCTTCCATTTCCTCAGGATGAAATTGGGTTACTCCAACAACAGGAAATGATGTCCATTTTGACGTACAACCATCATCCCACTATGATGTTTGACCCTAAGACTATGGGCAAACAGACCAAATGTGCCATTTGCCTGGGTGATTACGTGGCGGGCGAAGAACTGATGATTCTGCCCTGCACACATAATTTCCACCGTACCTGTCTTCAGCACTGGCTTCAGCAGAGCAACACCTGCCCTGTGTGCAGGAGAGAGGTGGATTAGACAAACAGACACACATGGACTGAGATTCAGCCTTGACCACTCTGCTGACTTTCCAGTCTAATAAAAATATAAATTGCAACACATCTGCTAAGTATTTTATTTTTTGTAACTTAATCAAACATGTCAAACTGCTGCATTGTACATATTCTGTTTCATGGGCAAGGTGCATCTCAATAGAACTTGATGAGGGAAAAAACTGTGTTTATTAAATTACACACACACTGTAATTCACATCTAAGGCCTGTACATATCATTGAACAATGCCAATTGACAAATCCTCTACTATGACCATGAACATTTGCAAAACATTCTTAGAAAAAGTTATTCAGTAGACGAAATATGAATTTTAATATTTGATGCCTGAAAATCCCTTACTGTACCTCCTGAGAACCAGGACACATTTCTCTTGAAAGGAAATTTATGAGAGATATAAGACCAAAGGAGGCACCTGGGGGCATACTGTGCCTCCTCTGTCAAAATGTTACACCTTATATTGAGCAAAACATTGGTGGTCTATAGGAAACACTTGGAAGGTACACTCTATTGCAAAACTACCATTTAGTTTACATAAAAAAATAAAACAGTGTTACTTTGGTTTTGTTTTTTTACAAAGCAAGTCATTGAACTGCTGCTGTGGTTAGCTTTAAAAAAAAAGAACAAGTCTATAATATCTCTTTATTTAAATACAGCCTTTTTAGACTGATCTCTTTAGCCACACAAAAAATACTACACTCTTACATGCATGAAGCCTCTGCCCATTTGACCTTCCTCCTATTGTCAGGCACAGACAGGCGGAGGCAGAGGTAACAGTCAAGAGTTTTATTTGAACCAACGCACAGAAGATAAACTAACGGGGGGATAACAAAGGCCACGTCCGTTACTATAACTGAGGGTACAAAGGTAAACGCACAGAAGATAAACTAAAACCTATACACAGGAGAATAAGGTGACGGAACACAAGTAACAAAACACACAGCTAGTAAACACGGGAAATACAATACCGAGTGGTGAGTCTTAGGCTCGCGGGGCAGACTATGGGAGATCGCGGGAGACGGAGAAAAATTCTGAAGAGCCAAATTGAATGCATCTAGTTCTAGTTCTCCAGACAAAATAAGTAATTTTAGCACAAGCTTAATTTCCATTGGTGCAACACCTTCAAAAATGATATGCATTATATCCTGAGGAGTTTGATTGATAAGATCAAATAAAGGAAAATCCACTCCTTCTGTTTATTCCATAAGTGGTTGTAAGTTGGGCCTTCAAATTATCTGTACTGGCTTTTTCTATTTCCAGACACTGTCTGATGTGATTTGCTTGAGTTCTACGGACAAAATCTCTTTCATCAAAATTTTCTTGCATATCGTCAAAAGTGCATTCGCAGTGTCTGCACTTGCTATAAGCAAAATCAACCCCCTCTTTAAACCCGGCAAGCTCATGTTGGGCAAGAGTATCACCACATACAGCTATCACAGCACCATATAAATCCATATCACCATTAGATGTTTCAATCTTAACACCATTATAGAGCAAATCCAAATCTTTCTGAATTCTTTTTAAAACTGCATCAACGCCCCACTTGGACACATCTACTGATTTTGCAATAGCTAGGAGTCGTATTGCTGCTAATTTAGACCTAAATTTGGGATCTATGTTACCTAAGCTGTAATAAAACATTAACACTTTATTATGTGAGGCATAAGAACCCAGGGGATTGCATATATCGATCTCATCTGTATACAGGATTATTTGCAATGCATTAGGTTTCATAGAATACAATGGATGATATATTGAAAATATCGCCATCAACAAAGTCATACAAGAGTCCGTCACGGCTTCTTGGTGGGACAGTATTTAACATAGTGAAAATTCTTGAATCTGCAAGAAGTTGCTTAAGGCTTTCAATAAGTGGCACATAGTAAAAACCTCTTTTTCGTATTGCCAGAACTCGTGAACTGCCTTTTTTGACCCAGCAAATTGTCTGAGAGACTACGGCTTCTTCTGGACTAACTGGGCTAAGGAGTTTTGAAATAGCTCTATCATGTCTACATGCAGTGGAGAAGGGATCAAAGAAATGATTAAATCTAGCCAGTGCGGCATCTCGAAGCTGAGTAGATGTCCCTGCAGGTTCTTCAAATACTTCCCTCATTTCATTCTTCAATGATTCCAGGAGATTGGCTTGATATTGCTGTACTCTTGTGATGATGTTGTTGACATGTCTTTGTGAAAAGAGTTTAAAGTTGAGTTGTATCCTACAAGAGATGGTCATTATTTTTATCAATTAACTATTGTGCATCTGACATCAGAAAAAGCTTACCTGTGACAAATGGCATTCTTCACGAACACCTATGGCAAAAGATGCGGCAGATCTGGCAATGTCAGGCCTGGCCACAGATGTTGGAACTGCAGCTTCTCCCTGATCAAATCACAAATATCAAGACATAGGCTAGGTTATATATGTTGTTCCAAATTGAATTCTAAATCCCACATAGCAAATCCATTTTTAATCAGCTATTCAAAGTGAAAAATGCTCCCTTGAATTATTACATTTACATTACATTTATGCATTTAGCAGACGCTTTTATCCAAAGCGACTTACAACTCATCAACTATCTATTGTCCAGGGCCAGTCTCCCCTAGAGCAACTTAGGGTTAAGTGCCTTGCTCAAGGGCACAACGGTGGCAGCCGGGATTCGAACCCACAACTTTTCAGGCTACTTACACGCTAGCCAGGTTCCTTAACCACTACACTACCACCACCCCTATATAATTATGCTGCTTAGTGCTTAATTTAAAATAAATTAGATCTAAAACAATCAAATGACCAAATTCATATAACCTAACAACCCCCACACATCCGATTTACCATATCACATTAAGTGCAAACTTACTGCATTGCATGACTGGGCCTCAGGCATCCCTGTTGGTTCCTGTGTTCCAAGTTCAAGAGGAGGGTCACGTGAGGATTCCACAGAGCTGTCCATGGACGGAGTCACAGAATCGCCAAATATCGGTACACCGAAGTTTTCGAAAAAATGTGGTGCTGATGTAGGTGTTGTTCTCCATCCAAATGGTGGGCATCCAGACGTTACATACAGTGGATGTGTTCGTTTCAGATGACGATAGAATGAGTTAAAAACTCTAAACTCTTGCTCGCAACCATCAGTCCCACAGAAAACCCAAAAATCTGCATTACGACCATGGGTGACATTAATGTGGCTGAGAAGAATCTTTAAACTAATAGCAACAAAGACGATACAAATCATGCAACGCCACACCGCCATGTCTTCTAAGGATTTTTTGCCCAACTCTTCTTCTCCTGTTGCTTATCCAGCTTACTGTTTGGACTTGTCCTCCTGACCTCGTGATTGGTTAACCGTCAAGGGATGTTGAATGAAGAAATAATAAAATCTATAAATATAATAGAAAACGTCACATTCGTAGACAAATTCTCAATATTCTCTGTAAAAATTACCATAATTTATTTTGTGCCTATAGTAGTTGATTTTACTAACGTCTCATCTGAATGACGTCGGTGATGAAACATCCTTTTGCCTTTTGGACAGCTGATTGAGCAGGAACGCCAACGGAGTAAGCAGAGAACTTTTAGTAAGCTTTAACTGGATGCAATTTGATCGTAAGTATATGATGCCTTACCATGCAAAATTGGATGTTTGATTTTGTTTTCACTGAGAATGTCTACCTCCATGAAGTAACAATAATGACGATATTAACAATAACAATAATACTCAGAGGTGCTAGCATACTAGCTAGATAGCTAATCTGCAAACCGTGCTAGCAATGTAAGATGAGTTAAACCCATAGAGAGTAAAAGAAGAATGGCTAAACCAAGAATGCTGAACATTATCCGTTTGTTGGTACATTATTATTCAGACGTAGAGAATTAATGAATCATGGATGAATCATGGATGAATCATGATGGAAACGTTCAGATCAGTGATGTGACACTTATGTTCTAGTGTGCACATGGTTATTGTACATCTAAAATAGATAACATTTGAAAATAGCCTGACAAATAACATGTTCGTCTAACCCCATTCTCTTTTTGACATAATAATAACCACTATTCTGGCACCACACTATAACCTATCATGGCAAATTTGATTTGATTTCAGTTACAGGGTCAGGATGCAGTCAGCGAAGCTGCCAACCAGTCAACCACAACTGATGTATTGCCAAGCCCATCACAGACCTCCACTCCCAAAAGCCGTTGTCTGAAAACTGTGAAAATGCCTGATCCTCCGGAGTACGTTGTGTACACCGATTCTGAGCTCGACATGGTCCGCAGCCAGTACTTTGAACTGCTTCGCAGTGGTAAAGCTTCACAGTCCAAAATGTCCAAGGAACTTTTTTGCAGACTGATACGGAACACCATAACTAGTATGGTGGCAATCCTCCGTGCGAGTGCCTTAGGACAAGAACAGATGTACCCCTCAAAGGGAGAACTCAGGGCTGTGGCTGAGCAGATCGTTGATTGACTGATCGCTGTGTGACACGTCAGACATGCCCTATGTAAGTGCCTTTTCTCTTTCAAATAATATACAATAGTAGGCTTAGGCTGGGGAGGAGGGATTAATGGCCCAAACATTTCTTTCCCACAGCTGACTGTCTACTCTAAAATGTATAAGCGTGTGCAAAACATCAAGTCCCCAAGGAAAAGGCACGGACGAATGCCACAACGGGGGGTACCAAAGAGGTCTCTCTTTGAATCAAGTCAAGATAATGAAAGTGATGCTTCAACAGCTTCAACCAATGTGTCAGGTGCCTCAACTGTAGCACTACCAGACAGTGATGATGCCCACAGTCCAGGTATGCCAATGGAGAATAAATTAGTTTTAAAATATTTTACCTCATATTTTACCACAGTTATTTGCAAAGAGCTATTATCATAACTTCATTTTATGTTTTATGTCCTTGTATTTGGCCTTTTCTCTGTTTCTATGTTAAGACCAGGATAGCCGCAAAACACAAGCAAGACACTATAAAACCTTACAAATGTTGTAGAACAAAACTAACTCAAAGCCAAACAAGAAGGATGTTGCTCAAATTCTGGACTTGGAGTTTGAGGCCAGACGTGCCTTCATAGATTCAGATGCAACAAAGGATGAAGGCAGGGCAGTGAAGATTATGGATGCCTATCCTTGCTTTAAAGATTCTCATCATGTGAGTCATTTTGAACCCTTAAACTTAGCAGTTTAGCAGTTATTAGCAGTTATTAGTTATTAGCAGTCATTAGCAGTTTGTTGTCTTATTTGCCATTTCCTTGGTAGGCCTTTTCCATTGACCCACAGTACAGTCACTGCATGTACATTTATGCATTTAGCAGAATTTTTTATCCAAAGTATTTTATATACTATTAATTACATCAAAAAAAAATTAGGATTAAGTCCTTTGCTCATAGGTGGCAGTCAGATTGAATCCCCAATTTCCAGGCTATGAGCATGCTAGCCCGGTTCTTTACCGTTACCTGTTACACCACCACTGCCCTAAGTTCACCAATTTAGTAAATCTGCTGTATGTACAATTTTGTCTTGTAGGCAATTGATGAGCTTGGGCGTATCCTGGGGGGCACCAACAGAACATACATTGATGACACCAAGAAAAGATGGGAAACCTTCTGTGCAAATGTGCAATTCTATGGTCTCTGGAAGAAGGTCCTGAAGCCCCCCTTTCCTGTGGACATGCATGGAGGTATGTATTATAATCTGCATTTATCAGATCCCAATCCTAACCATGTCTGTATATGCATGATGCTTCTGGTATCACTGGTGTTTGCTACATGCTACTCCTCAGCCCTTTTTTTTAATGTTGCTAAGTGCGATAGGTATGAGAGCGTCAGATTTTCATGCACGGTAGACCGAAAAGCGAAGCTTAAGCCAATGCTAACTGATGAAGGCAGTTTCGTTTAAGACTACAGATTTTAACACAAAAATATGCAAAAACCTGAAAATTCAACAAGTATTATAGTAAGGTTCAATGCAAATTGATTTCCTCTGTTCTGCTGTGGTTTCTATCCAGCTGATTTCACCATTGCCCTTCTGAAAGCATTGCCTTTGCTCTTCCCATCACCAACACCACCACCAAAGCGTCTCGGAGGTGCCAGTGAAGCATTAATTAATGTCCTTGAGATGAGGATTATGTTGTGTAGTGTCCACTTTGTTTTTCCTCTTTTAAGCTCCACATCTTGACATGTATTACATTTGGTTATCTATAGGAAAATGAGGATCCCAACGAGTATCTCGAGAAACGCCCACTGTCCTCCCCAGTCCTGCTGTACGACGGCAGAGCCTGCATTCTTGCAATTGGCAACACTCCTGTGAGTCCCCTGGAGGAAGTCTCCAATGGTATGGTTGCATTGATGGCATACTACTACGCCCTTCACTTAACGTATCCCAAGTGTGTTGCCACACTTCTATCAGTCATACAGACTGAGGTGCTCCAGGATGAAATTTACGACCAGGATGCCACTACGGCATACAAAAAGGTTATGACTGAATGGAGGTCATTTACTCAGAAGTAGATCAGGCTTTCAACAGCTTTCTCAGCTTTCAGCAGCTCAGGCCATGCTTTCAGAAGCATGATACAGTTGGTTAATGTTGTAGTCGTTGATGCGTGAATGTTGTAGAGAATTGTAGTCGCACATTGTTTGAGACTGTAATGTGTTTACTGTTTGCAGTTTTAAAAAATGCTAAATTCAAGGAAATTAGGATATAAGGACATCTTGTTCATGTCTTGATTCTGTACTACATACTGTACAATTTTTTTTGTTATGTCCACCTCAACTGTCAACGGTCAATGCCATACTGTCAATACAGAAAAATTAAAGTATGTGGACTGTTAATCCTGGTTTGTAGTGATTTTAATTTTATTTAACGGTTGCATGTTTCTCAGACTGTGGGTAATTTCCTTAGCAAAATCTGCGTGCGAAAGGGTGTAACCGAGCCCTCAAGCACTTCAGATTTTGACAGTGGCACACTCTTAAACCCTCACAGACTTAGTGTTATGTCTTTGAATCTGTAAGGGCGGACTTTGAAACTCAGCCATTATTTTTGCCCTGCGATGTTACTTTGCTTTCTGGCATGCATGCCCTCTCTTCCTGGATTACTGCAAATTTATTTTAAAAAGAGGCAACTTGTTTTTAGTAACTACTAACTTCTTGATCTGACTGATTTCTAGAACTTTTATCTAAAATGTATCATCTTTGAACTTATTAACAGGCCAATCATATTAATCATAACTTGGTTTTAAGTATGTTTATCTAGAATTTAGTGTATTTGATCTTATTATCAGGCCATGTACACTAATGAGAAACTGGTTTTAAGTGTGTTTATCTAACATTTAGCATCTATAAACTTATTTCCAGGCCATGGACACTTACTAGAGACTGCTTAATTCTAGTCTAGAGGTAGTTTGTTTTAAGATAACTTGTCAAGTAAAATTATCTTGATGCATGGACAGATAATTTCACTACTTTTAAGTCATTTTGGAATAGATGTAAGTGTTTATATCTTAAATTTTGGCCAAGCTTTTTTGCAGTGTGAGCAGGTTGGGATCTAGGACGTCCTCCCTCGGGACCCATGAGCGCTCCTCCGGACCGTACCCCTCCCAGTCTACCAGGTACTCCAGGCGACCCTGTCGGCGCCTGGAGTCGAGGACGGAGTCGACCACATAGGCCGGGCCGTCGTCCAACAGGAGCGGCAAAGGAGGCTCAGGCCATGCATCGGAAGCTGGGGAGAGAGGAGAAACATTGTGAGGTGCGTGATAGGGCTTAAGTAGGGAAACATGGAAAGTGGGTGAATGCGGTAGTGAGAGGGCAGACGTAACTTGAAGGTGACCGAGTTGACCTGCTGCAAGATTTCGAAGGGGCCGATGAACCGGGGGCTGAGCTTCCTCGAGGGCAGTCGGAGGCGGATGTCCCGAGTGGAGAGCCAGACCTTCTGGCCCACCACATAGGTGGGTGTGGGTCTTCTCTGCGCATCCGTGTGGTGTTGGAGCGATGACTGCCTCTGGAGCTGATGATGTGCCATTTCCCAGACCCTGCCACTCTCCTGGTACCAGTTCTCCACGTTGACCACAGCGGTGGGCTCGGTGTGCCAGGGGAAGAGGGGTGGCTGGTAGCCGAGTGTGCACTGGAAAGGGGTGAGTCCGGTGGCGCGTTGGCGTAAGGAGTTCTGCGCGTATTCAGCCCAGGGTAGGAAGTGACTCCAGCGGCTCTGGTGTTGGGATCAGAAGGTGCGGAGGAATCGGCCGATCTCCTGGAGAGAGAGAGGGTCTGGGCAGCCCCCGGATGGCCAGTGCCCAGGGAGGTATGGAGGCTCTCAAGCACCTCCAGGCGGAGCTGGGCGGGCACATACTGATGGTCAGCTGGGGTCTCGGGGGGGCGCTGGGTCCTGGGCCACCACCTGGACAATGCAGCTGTCCAGAGCCCACTGGACAGGGCTCACGATGAGGTGTGCCGGTATTCGCATCCCCGTGGACTCTGGACAATGCGTCGGCCACGACGTTCTTGGACCCCGGCCTGTAAGACAACACAAAGTTAAACCGCGTGAAAAATAGTGCCCACCGGGCTTGACGAGGATTCAAACGCTTGGCCTCCCGGAGGTAGGCCAGGTTCTTGTGGTCAGTGAGGACTCGCAAGGAGTGCTGGGCTCCCTCCGGCCAGTGGCGCCACTCCTCCAGGGCAAGCTTGATGGTGAGTAATTCCCGGTTTCCAATGTCATAGTTTTTTTCCGTCGGGGTAAACTTGCGGGAGAAGTAGGCGCAGGGTGTAGTCTGGCTGGAGACCCGCTTTCCTGTGACAGGAACGCTCCCACTCCAGTTGTGGAGGCATCTGCAGGGAGACAAGACAAACACTGGTTACGAATGCATCGCCCCATTTCAAAATCTCCCCGGTGGCCCAGTCCACCACCGGAGCATGTTGGACCAACCATGGGCGACCCAGGATTAGGTCCACGGTGGCCTCCTCCAGAACCAAAAAATCAATACTCTCCTTGTGGAAAGACCCGACCTGGAGTGTAAGGGGACCCACGGCGTGCCGGATCGTCCGACGGGTCATGGGCCGACCCACTATGGAGTGCACGACGTAGGGGCGGGGACTCTCCCGACGCAGCAGCTTCAGGCGTCGGCAGAGGGAGCCGGCTATGAAGTTCCCGGCGGAGCCGGAGTCGAGGAGGGCCCGGGCTGTGAGAGAGATATCTGCGGTTGAGAGGGTTATGGTGAACAACAAGGGCGATAGAATTGACGGCTGCAGACTGGTTCCACTCACCTGGACGCGAGGCGGACGCACAGGGCATGCGCGTATGTGGTGACCTAGGGCCCCACAGTAGTGGCACAGACCCTGTTCGACCCGCCTGCGTCGTTCGGAGGGAGTGAGCTTGACCATGTCGACCTGCATGGGCGTCTCGGGGGAGGAGTCGGGAGGAGCAGGTCGGATGGGAGGTGGAGCGGCACTGGAGACTGGCGGCAGGCAGCCCTTCCTCTAGTGCGCCACCCGGATAGCGAGCTGGATGAAGCGTTCCAGACCTATGGAGTCATCGTACGCCGCCAGGTGGAGGCGCAAGGCGGGCTCCAAGCCAAGGCGGAAGGTTGTGATGAGCGCCGGCTCATTCCACCCACTGGCGGCGGCGAGGGTTCGGAAGCGGAGTGCGTACTCCGAGATTCGGCTCTTACCCTGCTTCAGGTGGTGCAACTGTTCCTGGACCGCGGAGTCGCCCACCGGAGCCTGGAAGACCTCCCGGAAGTGTCTGATGAACGCCTGAGAAACAGCGCGGGTCCATCTCTAGGGCGAGAGTGCACTGCAGCAGGAACCCACCGCAGGCCTCTGGGTTTCCGGAGTATGTAGGGGGATCAGGGGTAGTTGCTAGGACGCTGACCGGTGGTGCCGCGTGCGCCAGCAAACTATGATGCAGTTCGTAAACGCACAGAAGATAAACTAAAACCTATACACAGGAGAATAAGGTGACGGAACACAAGTAACAAAACACACAGCTAGTAAACACGGGAAATACAATACCGAGTGGTGAGTCTTAGGCTCGCGGGGCAGACTATGCGAGATCGCGGGAGACGGCGTAAACACGACTGACACGTAGGAAGTTTCAGGAAACATTGACAACCGGTGAAGCAGGGGAGAGGCTTAAGTAGTGGAACCCAGGTGACACCAATCAGAACTCAGGTGAAGGTGATCTTGCATGAGGAAGTGACTGCGAACGGGGAGAAGAGCTGCGAGTCAGTGAGGTAGAGTGAGGGGGCGTGGCCGTGACCAGGTCCGATGCAGACCTGACACCTATACTAACAGCTACATGCATCACTGGACTCCAAACAATCACTCAAGATGGCAAGACACTGCCTTTGCCATGGACCCACAGGACCTGGTTATTTGTCAGTAAAGATACTGGGGCTTACTGTGTAGAGGAAGGTTAACCCTTAGAAAATTTGACATGCAGCATCTGTGCAGTATTTTGTTTTTTGCTGATTTATCTGTACTGTTAGAAAGCAAATAATTTGTTAACATTCAGGCTGCTAGGTTATGTGGATGCTGGTGTGTCATTCCACTCTGTGTCTCACTTGTCCTTATTTGTCCTTTTGAAAATATCCCTTATGTGTATATCCATTGGGCAAGTGATTTAGGATTAGGCTACTGACAATGCTTGCGCTGCTCGTCTCCACTCACTTAAGTTTGATCAGAGAGATTGGGTGTTCACCGCTTCAGGACAGCTGATCTGTTTGAACTGAGTGCTGCTCACTAGGCTATAACGAACTCTGAACTAAGCACAACTGACACGAGACATCTGCGGAGAGTAGTCTAGGCTACATCGATGCATCTACACCTTGTCTTTTGTACTGGGAGATGACTGTGAATGTTAACTGTGAATATAAACGCTTTGAATGGCCTTTGTGTCGGGGCTTTCTGGCAATTGGTAGGGTGGTGAAACCTTAACATTACTTAACATTACTGTAATGGCAGACTGAGCTCCACAGATGGTAGAAATATATACTTTTTGACCCTTTCCCCAAATTGTTTACAAAGTTACAGAGAAGTTTAAAATCTAAAGTCTATGTCGAGAAGTCTAAAAATCACATTATTGTAACTTAAGAATATGTGGGTTGTGATTTGGAAGGCATATGCCAGCAAACTGTCTACACTTACATGTTAGCAAGCTAACTACCCTAGTCAATATGCTGTTAAATGACAGCTGAAAAATGTACCGTTTTCATCACAGAGGCCTGGGTTCTATTGGAACACAAACAGCTTTGTGATGCATTCAGATCATAAGTTTACAAGATTCTAAATTCACACAGGCTGTTTACTTTCTCAAACACTTCACTGAGATATACAACTCTGTGCAAGTTCTCTAACCCCAACTACAAGCATTGTTATTATTTTTAACTGTATTTGAAAAGTTTGATGGTGAAATAAGGACAGCTGTTGACAAAGGTAATTTATTTAAATATTACTGTTATGTTTATATATTAAACACTACATATTTAATTTGGACAATGCAGACAAAATATAGCTAGTTCAAAATAACAAGACATACGCCTAAATGATATTTATAATATTAACAGGAAGTTAGGCATAAGTTAAGTTTGCTACTAATAAAATTGACATCCACATCCACACACAGTCCTAAAGTACTGATATTTCACATACAGTAATTGAGCCTAGTCCAATATGATTAGTCTAAAATAATTACAGTTATCTATGTTTTGTATTCCCTTTCAGTGCCGTCCCTACATCAACACTCTTGACAATGAGTGTTGAGCTGCGGAGCCGCGGCAGGAACAGGAAAAGGAGACGTTCCTCCCGAGAGTCTGAGCCAGCCGTACAAGCAAGCAGTGGCCGCCACTTGCCAGCCACGGAGCACCAAGATGGAGGATCCCCTTTGCCAGGACCCTCCAGTCACCACACTGAATTCCAGGAGCAGTCCAGAGCTGACCCTCTGCTTCTTGTGTCCAGTGATGATGAGAATTCAACATCATCTAAGAGGTTCAGACCCATTCATGGAAACAGAAGGAGCCCGGAACCTGGGATCTCTGAAGATCTGTATTCCACCTCAGAGTTACGAAACAGATCCAGTTTGCCTTCTCTTCCAAGGGTTGAATCACCCATGAGCTCAGTTAGTGATGATGACGATTACTGGTTTCAATTTATGACGAGGACAGACACACCTGTCATCTTCAGCGATGACGAGGATGACGAAGAAGACGTTGTTTTTGTTGGTAGGCTTCCATTTCCTCAGGATGAAATTGGGTTACTCCAACAACAGGAAATGATGTCCATTTTGACGTACAACCATCATCCCACTATGATGTTTGACCCTAAGACTATGGGCAAACAGACCAAATGTGCCATTTGCCTGGGTGATTATGTGGCGGGCGAAGAACTGATGATTCTGCCCTGCACACATAATTTCCACCGTACCTGTCTTCAGCACTGGCTTCAGCAGAGCAACACCTGCCCTGTGTGCAGGAGAGAGGTGGATTAGACAAACAGACACACATGGACTGAGATTCAGCCTTGACCACTCTGCTGACTTTCCAGTCTAATAAAAATATAAATTGCAACACATCTGCTAAGTATTTTATTTTTTGTAACTTAATCAAACATGTCAAACTGCTGCATTGTACATATTCTGTTTCATGGGCAAGGTGCATCTCAATAGAACTTGATGAGGGAAAAAACTGTGTTTATTAAATTACACACACACTGTAATTCACATCCAAGGCCTGGACATATCATTAAACAATGCCAATGGACAAATCCTCTACTATGACCATGAACATTTGCAAAACATTCTTAGAAAAAGTTATTCAGTGGACGAAATATGAATTTTAATATTTGATGCCTGAAAATCCCTTACTGTACCTCCTGAGAACCAGGACACATTTCTCTTGAAAGGAAATTTATGAGAGATATAAGACCAAAGGAGGCACCTGGGGGCATACTGTGCCTCCTCTGTCAAAATGTTACACCTTATATTGAGCAAAACATTGGTGGTCTATAGGAAACACTTGGAAGGTACACTCTATTGCAAAACTACCATTTAGTTTACATAAAAAAATAAAACAGTGTTACTTTGGTTTTGTTTTTTTACAAAGCAAGTCATTGAACTGCTGCTGTGGTTAGCTTTAAAAAAAAAGAACAAGTCTATAATATCTCTTTATTTAAATACAGCCTTTTTAGACTGATCTCTTTAGCCACACAAAAAAATACTACACTCTTACATGCATGAAGCCTCTGCCCATTTGACCTTCCTCCTATTGTCAGGCAGAGGTAACAGTCAAGAGGTTTATTTGAACCAACGCACAGAAGATAAACTAACGGGGGGATAACAAAGGCCACGTCCGTTACTATAACGGAGGGTACAAAGGTAAACGCACAGAAGATAAACCAAAACCTATACACAGGAGAATAAGGTGACGGAACACAAGTAACAAAACACACAGCTAGTAAACACGGGAAATACAATACCGAGTGGTGAGTCTTAGGCTCGCGGGGCAGACTATGGGAGATCGCGGGACACGGAGTAAACACGACTGACACGTAGGAAGTTTCAGGAAACATTGACGAGGCCAGACAACCGGTGAAGCAGGGGAGAGGCTTAAGTAGAGTGGAACCCAGGTGACACCAATCAGAACTCAGGTGAAGGTGATCGTGCATGAGGAAGTGACTGCGAACGGGGAGAAGAGCTGCGAGTCAGTGAGGTAGAGTGAGGGGGCGTGGCCGTAACCAGGTCCGATGCAGACCTGACATCACCCCCCCCCCCTTCAGGGGCCGCTCCTGGAGCACGACGGCCCGGGTGCCGGATGCGCCGGCAGGAACGACCCCGACCTCGGGGAGCGGGACGGTCCGGATGCTCCGCGTGGAAGGCGGTGCACTGCAAATTTCTCTCATCTAGTCAAGATTTCAAAACTTTATTCAAAAATTTATTCATCTTGTTTTTAGGTATATTATCTAGTTACTAGTTTTGAATTGGTTGTAAAATCTTAAAAATGGTCACATATATTTCTTCCATGACTTAACTAGTCAGAAAATCTTAAATATAGGTAATAAAGGATTAAAAGAAGCTACAGTCCATTTCTCTGCAACACTTATCTTGTTTTTAGATTTACTGTGATACAGATTTACTTGATACAAGACTGACTGTATTTTCTTTAAGAAAAATAAACTTTTATTCAAGTCAGAAAGTGCCATGAGCAATTCCATTCCATGAGTCATTAACATATGCACACATTCAGCGCATCTAAGGCACAGATACATGAACATTCAGGAAAATACAAACTTAGAATACCCAACAACAAAAAATAAATGTGAAGAATTTGAAAGCTTTATGCATTCATGAATTGAGAATTCACTGAGAATTGAGGGGGAAAATATACAGGATACCACTGATATAGGGGGGGAAGGGAGAGAGAGGAAGGGGGGGGGGCAATATGGCACAATAACTATGGATGCTATTGCTAAACAGAATATTTTTCTCACGGAAAAGCACTCTACCCGACCTGCCAAACACAGACATTCATGCACACATTCAGAACATCTAAGGCGAGGATACATTAACTTTCAACATTCAAACTAAATACCCAACAACAAAAACATGTGAAGACTTAAAGCTTTATGAATTCATGCATAAAGTTTTCCCCAGAGTTTCACAGCAGGTAATGGCAACGGTACAGATACAAATCTCTTATGAATTGATATGGCTACATTACATCATTAAGATAGTATTTTATTGGAACAAACACATTTTCTTTGAAAGTTACAGAGAAATATGAGGTATGATCAAGAGGCTCGTGAACTAATTCTGTTGCTTGGGCAAGAGCTGGAATTGTCACTTTGTATGCACACAAATCTTTGTCAAAGGTTAAAGTTTCATATGGCATAGTTTCAAAAGCAACAAAGGATGAATTTACCATAAAAATGCCTTTCACCAATCCAAAAACGGGTAAATTCTCTTCCACATGAGTGATAATCAAAGATTTCCCAGTTACATATTTATTTCCATTAAGGATGAGCCATTTCATTGATACAACATTCCCCGCAATGTCCATGCCCAAAACATCTTGAAATTTAGCCTGAATATACTGCATATTTCTCACCTCTGAGATAGGCCCCAATTCTCTCTCATTTGCGAAAATAGGATGCCCACATCCAATTTCGTTCTGACAACACTCCAGGAATTGATTGTGTTTAGCTAGTGACTTACAAACATTTCTAAAATTCAATTTTCAAGCCCACTGCTTAAAATAACTGCTTTGCTTCGAATCGCATGCACATGCATCGTATCAAAGGACCAAGGGATTTGATTTGACTTGGTAAATGGAACTTGTAATGTTGCTTAGGTATTACATTACTCTCAGGAAAAAGATGTTTAAATTGATTTAAGTGTTGTCCTATTAAATTTTGGAGCCATGATATTGTGTGTAAAGAAATTACTGGAGCAAGTACTATCTGTACAATCTCAATCAATGCATTGATAAACTTAACATACTCACTGTCCACATCTCTCAATAGAAAAGGCAGTATTTTTAAAAGTATTAACATCTGCCCACATGATTGTTTCAATTTATTGTCATTAGCAGTCAAAGTGGCCACACTGATAGGGCAAGGCTTATGACGTACATCAACAGACGAGTAAGGAAAATTCTGAAGAGCCAAATTGAATGCATCTAGTTCTAGTTCTCCAGACAAAATAAGTTTTTTTAGCACAAGCTTAATTTCCATTGGTGCAACACCTTCAAAAATGATATGCATTACATCCTGAGGAGTTTGATTGATAAGATCAAATAAAGGAAAATCAACAAGTCCACTCCTTCTGTTTATTCCATAAGTGGTTTTAAGTTGGGCCTTCAAATTATCTGTACTGGCTTTTTCTATTTCCAGACACTGTCTGATGTGATTTGCTTGAGTTCTACGGACAAAGTCTCTCTCATCAAAATTTTCTTGCATATCGTCAAAAGTGCATTCGCAGTGTCTGCACTTGCTATAAGCAAAACCAACCCCCTCTTTAAACCCGGCAAGCTCATGTTGGACAAGTGTATCACCACATACAGCTATCACAGCACCATATAAATCCATATCACCATTAGATGTTTCAATCTTAACACCATTATAGACCAAATCCAAATCTTTCTGAATTCTTTTTAAAACTGCATCAACACCCCACTTGGACACATCTACTGATTTTGCAATAGCTAGGAGTCGTATTGCTGCTAATTTAGACCTAAATTTGGGATCTATGTTACCTAAGCTGTAATAAAACATTAACACTTTATTATGTGAGGCATAAGAACCCAGGGGATTGCATATTTCGATCTCATCTGTATACAGAATTATTTGCAATGCATTAGGTTTCATAGAATACAATGGATGATTTATGAAAATATCGCCATCAACAAAGTCATACAAGAGTCCGTCACGGCTTCTTGGTGGGACAGTATTTAACATATTGAAAATTCTTGAATCTGCAAGAAGTTGCTTAAGGCTTTCAATAAGTGGCACATAGTAAAAACCTCTTTTTCGTATTGCCATAACTCGTGAACTGCCTTTTCTGACCCAGCAAATTGTCTGAGAGACTACGACTTCTTCTGGACTAACTGGGCTAAGGAGTTTTGAAATAGCTCTATCATGTCTACATGCAGTGGAGAAGGGAACAATGAAATTATCAAATCTAGCCAGTGCGGCATCTCGAAGCTGAGTAGATGTCCCTGCAGGTTCTTCAAATACTTCCCTCATTTCATTCTTCAATGATTCCAGGAGATTGGCTTGATATTGCTGTACTCTTGTGATGATGTTGTTGACACGTCTCTGTGAAAAGAGTTTAAAGTTGAGTTGTATCCTACAAGAGATGGTCATTATTTTTATCAATTAACTATTGTGCATCTGACATCAGCAAAAGCTTACCTGTGACAAATGGCATTCTTCACGAACACCTATGGCAAAAGATGTGGCAGATCTGGCAATGTCAGGCCTGGCCACAGATGTTGGAACTGCAGCTTCTCCCTGATCAAATCACAAATATCAAGACATAGGCTAGGTTATATATGTTGTTCCAAATTCAATTCTAAATCCCACATAGCAAATCCATTTTTATTCAGCTATTCAAAGTGAAAACTGCTCCCTTGAATTATGCTGCTTAGTGCTTAATTTAAAATAAATTAGATCTAAAACAATCAAATGACCAAATTCATATAACCTAACAACCCCCACACATCCGATTTACCATATCACATTAAGTGCAAACTTACTGTATTGCATGACTGGGCCTCAGGCATCCCTGTTGGTTCCTGTGTTCCAAGTTCAAGAGGAGGGTCACGTGAGGATTCCACAGAGCTGTCCATGGACGGAGTCACAGAATCGCCAAATATCGGTACACCGAAGTTTTCGAAAAAATGTGGTGCTGATGTAGGTGTTGTTCTCCATCCAAATGGTGGGCATCCAGACGTTACATACAGTGGATGTGTTCGTTTCAGATGACGATAGAATGAGTTAAAAACTCTTGCTCGCAACCATCAATCCCACAGAAAACCCAAAAATCTGCATTACGACCGTGGGTGACATTAATGTGGCTGAGAAGAATCTTTAAACTAATAGCAACAAAGACGATACAAATCATGCAACGCCACACTGCCATGTTTTCTGAGGAGACCGTAAAAGAAGGAAGGAAGGATTTTTTGCCCAACTCTTCTTCTCCTGTTGCTTATCCTGCTTACTGTTTGGACTTGTCCTCCTGACCTCGTGATTGGTTAACCGTCAAGGGATGTTGAATGAAGAAATAATAAAATCTATAAATATAATAGAAAACGTCACATTCGTAGACAAATTCTCAATATTCTCTGTAAAAATTACCATAATTTATTTTGTGCCTATAGTAGTTGATTTTACTAACGTCTCATCTGAATGACGTCGGTGATGAAACATCCTTTTGCCTTTTGGACAGCTGATTGAGCAGGAACGCCAACGGAGTAAGCAGAGAACTTTTAGTAAGCTTCAACTGGATGCAATTTGATCGTAAGTATATGATGCCTTACCATGCAAAATTGGATGTTTGATTTTGTTTTCACTGAGAATGTCTACCTCCATGAAGTAACAATAATGACGATATTAACAATAACAATAATACTCAGAGGTGCTAGCATACTAGCTAGATAGCTAATCTGCAAACCGTGCTAGCAATGTAAGATGAGTAAAACCCATAGAGAGTAAAAGAAGAATGGCTAAACCAAGAATGCTGAACATTATCCGTTTGTTGGTTCATTATTATTCAGACGTGGAGAATTAATGAATCATGGATGACCTGGATGAGACCACACGTTCTGTGTTACAAGGTAGGCCTAATGTCTTTTGTTTCAGATAAAAGTGTTAATGGGTTGAGCGCGAATTCAGCTGCTGTTAAGCTGATTATTTTTCCTCTTCCTGTAATCTTAAAGCTGCTGATGTTGATGAACGGGTTTTAGAAACCCTCACTCGGGATGATCTTACAGATCTTTTTCCTGGACCGCAAAACTTTAGAAGAAGAAAGATCTTGTGGGATATCATTCAAACAAAGGTAAAGGACTCAATACAGTACATAGCAAAAGAGAGCCTGGCTGCTCAAACTATGTATAGTAGGATGTCAAAAGGATGTCATGTAGCAAAGAATGACAGAATTTTATTTGTCAAGTTGTGCATAAATGGGGGGGGGGTGATGGACACGTTGTTCAGATCAGTGATGTGACACTTATGTTCTAGTGTGCACATGGTTATTGTACATCTAAAATAGATAACATTTGAAAATAGCCTGACAAATAACATGTTCGTCTAACCCCATTCTCTTTTTGACATAATAATAACCACTATTCTGGCACCACACTATAACCTATCATGGCAAATTTGATTTGATTTCAGTTACAGGGTCAGGATGCAGTCAGCGAAGCTGCCAACCAGTCAACCACAACTGATGTATTGCCAAGCCCATCACAGACCTCGACTCCCAAAAGCCGTTGTCTGAAAACTGTGAAAATGCCTGATCCTCCGGAGTATGTTGTGTACACTGATTCTGAGCTCGACATGGTCCGCAGCCAGTACTTTGAACTGCTTCGCAGTGGTAAAGCTTCATAGTCCAAAATGTCCAAGGAACTTTTTTGCAGACTGATAAGGAACACCATAACAAGTATGGTGGCAATCCTCCGTGCGAGTGCCTTAGGACAAGAACAGATGTACCCCTCAAAGGGAGAACTCAGGGCTCAGAGCAGATCGTTGATTATTACCCAATGCTGTGTGACACGTCAGACATGCCCTATGTAGGTGCCTTTTCTCTTTCAAATAATATACAATAGTAGGCTTAGGCTGGGGAGGAGGGATTAATGGCCCAAACATTTCTTTCCCACAGCTGACTGTCTACTCTAAAATGTATAAGCGTGTGCAAAACATCAAGTCCCCAAGGAAAAGGCAGGGACGAATGCCACAACGGGGGGTACCAAAGAGGTCTCTCTTTGAATCAAGTCAAGATGATGAAAGTGATGCTTCAACAGCTTCAACCAATGTGTCAAGTGCCTCAACTGTAGCACTACCAGACAGTGATGATGGCCACAGTCCAGGTATGCCAATGGAGAATAAATTAGTTTTAAATTATTTTACCTCAAATTTTACCACAGTTGTTTGTAAAGAGCTATTATCATAACTTCATTTTATGTTTTATGTCCTTGTATTTGGCCTTTTCTCTGTTTCTATGTTAAGACCAGGATAGCCGCAAAACACAAGCAAGACACTATAAAACCTTACAAATGTTGTAGAACAAAACTAACTCAAAGCCAAACAAGAAGGATGTTGCTCAAATTCTGGACTTGGAGTTTGAGGCCAGACGTGCCTTCATAGATTCAGATGCAACAAAGGATGAAGACAGGGCAGTGAAGATTATGGATGCCTATCCATGCTTTAAAGATCCTCATCATGTGAGTCATTTTGAACCCTTAAACTTTTTAGCAGTTTGTTGTCTTATTTGCCATTTCCTTGTTAGGCCTTTTCCATTGACCCACAGTACAGTCACTGCATGTACATTTATGCATTTAGCAGATATTTTTATCCAAAGTATTTTATATACTATTAATTACATCCAAAAAAAAATTTGGATTAAGTCCTTTGCTCATAGGTGGCAGTCAGATTGAATCCCCAATTTCCAGGCTATGAGCATGCTAGCCCGGTTCTTTACCGTTACCTGTTACACCACCACTGCCCTAAGTTCACCAATTTAGTAAATCTGCTGTATGTACAATTTTGTCTTGTAGGCAATTGATGAGCTTGGGCGTATCCTGGGGGGCACCAACAGAACATACATTGATGACACCAAGAAAAGATGGGAAACCTTCTGTGCAAATGTGCAATTCTATGGTCTCTGGAAGAAGGTCCTGAAGCCCCCCTTTCCTGTGGACATGCATGGAGGTATGTATTATAATCTGCATTTATCAGATCCCAATCCTAACCATGTCTGTATATGCATGATGCTTCTGGTATCCCTGGTGTTTCCTACATGCAACTCCTCAGCCCTTTTTTTTAACGTTGCTAAGTGCCATAGGTATGAGAGCGACAGATTTTTATGCACGGTAGACCGAAAAGCGAAGCTTAAGCCAATGCTAACTGATGAAGGCATGTCAGTTTCGTTTAAGACTACAGATTTTAACACAAAAATATGCAAAAACCTGAAAATTCAACAAGTATTATAGTAAGGTTCAATGCAAATTGATTTCCTCTGTTCTGCTGTGGTTTCTATCCAGCTGATTTCACCATTGCCCTTCTGAAAGCATTGCCTTTGCTCTTCCCATCACCAACACCACCACCAAAGCGTCTCGGAGGTGCCAGTGAAGCATTAATTAATGTCCTTGAGATGAGGATTATGTTGTGTAGTGTCCACTTTGTTTTTCCTCTTTTAAGCTCCACATCTTGACATGTATTACATTTGGTTATCTATAGGAAAATGAGGATCCCAACGAGTATCCCGAGAAACGCCCACTGTCCTCCCCAGTCCTGCTGTACGACGGCAGAGCCTGCATTCTTGCAATTGGCAACACTCCTGTGAGTCCCCTGGAGGAAGTCTCCAATGGTATGGTTGCATTGATGGCATACTACTACGCCCTTCACTTAACGTATCCCAAGTGTGTTGCCACACTTCTATCAGTCATACAGACTGAGGTGCTCCAGGATGAAATTTACGACCAGGATGCCACTACGGCATACAAAAAGGTTATGACTGAATGGAGGTCATTTACTCAGAAGTAGATCAGGCTTTCAACAGCTTTCTCAGCTTTCAGCAGCTCAGGCCATGCTTTCAGAAGCATGATACAGTTGGTTAATGTTGTAGTCGTTGATGCGTGAATGTTGTAGAGAATTGTAGTCGCACATTGTTTGAGACTGTAATGTGTTTACTGTTTGCAGTTTTAAAAAATGCAAAATTCAAGGAAATTAGGATATAAGGACATCTTGTTCATGTCTTGATTCTGTACTACATACTGTACAATTTTTTTTGTTATGTCCACCTCAATTGTCAACGGTCAATGCCATACTGTCAATACAGAAAAATTAAAGTATGTGGACTGTTAATCCTGGTTTGTAGTGATTTTAATTTTATTTAACGGTTGCATGTTTCTCAGACTGTGGGTAATTTCCTTTAGCAAAATCTGCGTGCGAAAGGGTGTAACCGAGCCCTCAAGCACTTCAGATTTTGACAGTGGCACACTCTTAAACCCTCACAGACTTAGTGTTATGTCTTTGAATCTGTAAGGGCGGACTTTGAAACTCAGCCATTATTTTTGCCCTGCGATGTTACTTTGCTTTCTGGCATGCATGCCCTCTCTTCCTGGATTACTGCAAATTTATTTTAAAAAGAGGCAACTTGTTTTTAGTAACTACTAACTTCTTGATCTGACTGATTTCTAGAACTTTTATCTAAAATGTATCATCTTTGAACTTATTAACAGGCCAATCATATTAATCATAACTTGGTTTTAAGTATGTTTATCTAGAATTTAGTGTATTTGATCTTATTATCAGGTCATTCATACTAATCATAAACTGGTTTTAAGTGTGTTTATCTAGAAGTTAGCAGAATTTTAGGCATTTTATCTAGAATTTGGCTGCTCAGAACTTATTATCAGGCCATGTACACTAATGAGAAACTGGTTTTAAGTGTGTTTATCTAACATTTAGCATCTATAAACTTATTTCCAGGCCATGGACACTTACTTGCTTAATTCTAGTCTAGAGGTAGTTTGTTTTAAGATAACTTGTCAAGTAAAATTATCTTGATGCATGGACAGATAATTTCACTACTTTTAAGTTATTTTGGAATAGATTTAAGTGTTTATATCTGAAATTTTGGCCAAGCTTTTTTGCAGTGTGAGCAGGTTGGGATCTAGGACGTCCTCCCTCGGGACCCATGAGCGCTCCTCCGGACCGTACCCCTCCCAGTCTACCAGGTACTCCATGCGACCCCGTCGGCGCCTGGAGTCGAGGACGGAGTCGACCACATAGGCCGGGCCGTCGTCCAACAGGAGCGGCAAAGGAGGCTCAGGCCATGCATCGGAAGCTGGGGAGAGAGGAGAAACATTGTGAGGTGCATGATAGGGTTTAAGTAGGGAAACATGGAAAGTGGGGTGAATGCGGTAGTGAGAGGGCACACGTAACTTGAAGGTGACCGAGTTGACCTGCTGCAAGATTTCGAAGGGGCCGATGAACCGGGGGCTGAGCTTCCTCGAGGGCAGTCGGAGGCGGATGTCCCGAGTGGAGAGCCAGACCTTCTGGCCCACCACATAGGTGGGTGTGGGTCTTCTCCGCGCATCCGCGTGGTGTTGGAAGCGTTGGACTGCCCTCTGGAGCTGATGATGTGCCATTTCCCAGACCCTGCCACTCTCCTGGTACCAGTTCTCCACGTTGACCAGCGGTGGGCTCGGTGTGCCAGGGGAAGAGGGGTTGCTGGTAGCCGAGTGTGCACTGGAAAGGGGTGAGTCCGGTGGGGCGTTGGCGTATTCAGCCCAGGGTAGGAAGTGACTCCAGCGGCTCTGGTGTTGGGAGCAGAAGGTGCGGAGGAATCGGCCGATCTCCTGGATCTTCCGCTCCGTTTAGCCGTTTGTCTGAGGGTGATATCCCGAGGTGAGGCTGACGGCCACACCTAGGCGTCCTAAAAAGGCCCGCCAGAATCTGGAAACGAATTGGGGTCCCCGAACGGAAATGACGTCCTCGGGTAACCCGAAATGGCGGAAAACGTGAGTAAAAACCGCCTCAGCGGTCTCCGCCTTGACTGGGACTAGCTTGCACGACTTGGAAAATCGGTCCACCAACTAAAACACAGGTAAAATCATTAGACTTGGGCAGGTCAGTGATATAGTCTATGCTGAGGTGTGACTCGTATCCTGATGAGGTTGTAGGCACTCCGGAAGTCCAGCTTCGTGAACACCACCGCTCCACGAAGCTGCTCCAGGGCGGCCGGGACCAGGGGAAGAGGATGGCGGAACTTAACCGTAATCCGGTTAAGGGCCCGGTAGTCGATACAGGGCCGGAGTCCGCCGTCCTTCTTGGCCACGAAGAAGAAACTGGAGGCGGCGGGAGAGACTGACGGGCGAATGTACCCCTGGCGCAAGGCCTCCCGGATATATTCCTCCATGGCCGTCTGTTCCGGCAGGGACAGCGGGTAGACCTTACCCCTAGGCACTGGTTCTCCCGGCAGCAAGTCAATGGCACAGTCCCAGGGCCGGTGTGGGTGGAGTTGTGCGGCGCGTGCGGGACAAAACACCTCAGCGAAGTGACGGTAGTCGTGGGGAATGGCAGTGCTACGGGCAGAGTGCGGGCTTTTGACCGAGGTCGATCCCACCACCAGAGGGGGGTGATCGTGACGGGACCTAGGAACAGGGAGACAAGACAAACACTGGTTACGACATGCATCGCCCCATTTCAAAATCTCCCCGGTGGCCCAGTCCACCACCGGAGCATGTTGGACCAACCATGGGCGACCCAGGATTAGGTCCACGGTGGCCTCCTCGAGAACCAAAAAGTCAATACTCTCCTTGTGGAAGGCCCCGACCTGGAGTGTAAGGGGACCCACGGCGTGCCGGATCGTCCGACGGGTCATGGGCCGACCCACTACGGAGTGCACGACGTAGGGGCGGGGACTCTCCCGACGCGGCAGCTTCAGGCGTCGGCAGAGGGAGCCGCCTATGAAGTTCCCGGCGGAGCCGGAGTCGAGGAGGGCGGGGCTGTGAGAGATATCTGTGGATGAGTGGGTTATGGTGAACAACAAGGGCGATAGAATTGACGGCTGCAGACTGGTTCCACTCACCTGGACGCGAGGCGGACGCACAGGGCATGCGCGTATGTGGTTACCTAGGGCCCCACAGTAGTGGCACAGACCCTGTTCGACCCGCCTGCGTCGTTCGGAGGGAGTGAGCTTGACGGTGTCGACCTGCATGGGCGTCTCGGGCGAGGAGTCGGGAGGAGCAGGTCGGATGGGAGGCAGGCAGCCCTTCCTCCGGTGCGCCACCCAGATAGCGAGCTGGATGAAGCGCTCCAGACCTATGGAGTCATCGTACGCCGCCAGGTGGAGGCGCAAGGCGGGCTACAAGCCAAGGCGGAAGGTTGTGATGAGCGCCGGCTCGTTCCACCCACTGGCGGCGGCAAGGGTTCGGAAGCGGAGTGCGTACTCCTAGATTCGGCTCTTACCCTTCTTCAGGTGGTGCAACTGTTCCTGGACCGTGGACTCGCCCACCGGAACCTAGAAGACCTCCCGGAAGTGTCTGATGAACGCTTCTACCGACTGAGTGGTGGGTCCCGCCTGCTGCCAGACACTCTCTGCCCATTGGAGGGCCCGGCCGTCCAAGCGCGAGATGATGTACGCCACCTTGCCACGTTCAGTGGAGAAACGGCGCGGGTCCATCTCTAGGGCGAGAGTGCACTGCAGCAGGAACCCACCGCAGGCCTCTGGGTTTCCGGAGTATGTAGGGGGATCAGGGGTAGTTGCTAGGACGCTCACCGGCGGCGCCGCGTGCGCCAGCAAACTATGACGCAGTTCGTCGACCAGCGCTCAAAATGGACTATGGGAGATCGCGGGAGACGGAGTAAACACGACTGACACGTAGGAAGTTTCAGGAAACATTGACGAGGCCAGACAACCGGTGAAGCATGGGAGAGGCTTAAGTAGAGTGGAACCCAGGTGACACCAATCAGAACTCAGGTGAAGGTGATCGTGCATGAGGAAGTGACTGCGAACGGGGAGAAGAGCTGCGAGTCACTGAGGTAGAGTGAAGGGGCGTGGCCGTGACCAGGTCCGATGCAGACCTGACACCTATACTAACAGCTACATGCATCACTGGACTCCAAACAATCACTCAAGATGGCAAGACACTTCCTTTGCCATGGACCCACAGGACCTGGTTATTTGTCAGTAAAGATACTGGGGCTTACTGTGTAGAGGAAGGTTAACCCTTAGAAAATTTGACATGCAGCATCTGTGCAGTATTTTGTTTTTTGCTGATTTATCTGTACTGTTAGAAAGCAAATAATTTGTTAACATTCAGGCTGCTAGGTTATGTGGATGCTGGTGTGTCATTCCACTCTGTGTCTCACTGTTCTGTGATTTTTATTCTTTTGATGTTGTTTCTACTTGTCTTATTTGTCCTTTTGAAAATATCCCTTATGTGTATATCCATTGAGCAAGTGATTTAGGATTAGGCTACTGACAATGCTTGCGCTGCTCGTCTCCACTCACTTAGTTGATCAGAGAATTGGGTGTTCACCGCTTCAGGACAGCTGATCTGTTTGAACTGAGTGCTGCTCACTAGGCTATAACGAACTCTGAACTAAGCACAACTGACACGAGACATCTGCGGAGAGTAGTCTAGGCTACATCGATGCATCTACACCTTGTCTTTTGTACTGGGAGATGACTGTGAATGTTAACTGTAAATATAAACGCTTTGAATGGCCTTTGTGTCGGGGCTTTCTGGCAATGGGCAGGGTGGTTAAACCTTAACATTACTGTAATGGCAGACTGAGCTCCACAGATGGTAGAAATATATACTTTTTGACCCTTTCCCCGAATTGTTTACAAAGTTACAGAGAAGTTTAAAATCTAAAGTCTAAGTTGAGAAGTCTAAAAATCACATTATTGTAACTTAAGAATATGTGGGTTGTGATTTGGAAGGCATATGCCAGCAAACTGTCTACACTTACATGTTAGCAAGCTAACTACCCCAGTCATACTGCTGTCAAATGACAGCTGAAAAATGTACCGTTTTCATCACAGAGGCCTGGGTTCTATTGGAACACAAACAGCTTTGTGATGCATTCAGATCATAAGTTTACAAGCTTCTAAATTCACACAGGCTGTTTACTTTCTCAAACACTTCACTGAGATATACAACTCTGTGCAAGTTCTCTAACCCCAACTACAAGCATTGTTATTATTTTTAACTGTATTTGAAAAGTTTGATGGTGAAATAAGGACTGCTGTTGACAAAGGTAATTTATTTAAATATTACTGTTATGTTTATATATTAAACACTACATATTTAATTTGTACAATGCAGACAAAATATAGCTAGTTCAAAATAACAAGACATACGCCTAAATTATATTAATAATATTAACAGGAAGTTAGGCATAAGTTAAGTTTGCTACTAATAAAATTGACATCCACATCCACACACAGTCCTAAAGTACTGATATTTCACATACAGTAATTGAGCCTAGTCCAATATGATTAGTCTAAAATAATTACAGTTATCTATGTTTTGTATTCCCTTTCAGTGCCGTCCCTACATTAACACTCTTGACAATGAGTGTTGAGCTGCGGAGCCGCGGCAGGAACAGGAAAAGGAGACGTTCCTCCCGAGAGTCTGAGCCAGCCGTACAAGCAAGCAGTGGCCGCCACTTGCCAGCCACGGAGCACCAAGATGGAGGATCCCCTTTGCCAGGACCCTCCAGCCACCACACTGAATTCCAGGAGCAGTCCAGAGCTGACCCTCTGCTTCTTGTGTCCAGTGATGATGAGGATTCAACATCATCTAAGAGGTTCAGACCCATTCATGGAAACAGAAGGAGCCCGGAACCTGGGATCTCTGAAGATCTGTATTCCACCTCAGAGTTGCGAAACAGATCCAGTTTGCCTTCTCTTCCAAGGGTTGAATCACCCATGAGCTCAGTTAGTGATGATGAAGATTACTGGTTTCAATTTATGACAAGGACAGACACACCTGTCATCTTCAGCGATGATGAGGATGACGAAGAAGACGTTGTTTTTGTTGGTAGGCTTCCATTTCCTCAGGATGAAATTGGGTTACTCCAACAACAGGAAATGATGTCCATTTTGACGTACAACCATCATCCCACTATGATGTTTGACCCTAAGACTATGGGCAAACAGACCAAATGTGCCATTTGCCTGGGTGATTACGTGGCGGGCGAAGAACTGATGATTCTGCCCTGCACACATAATTTCCACCGTACCTGTCTTCAGCACTGGCTTCAGCAGAGCAACACCTGCCCTGTGTGCAGGAGAGAGGTGGATTAGACAAACAGACACAGATGGACTGAGATTCAGCCTTGACCACTCTGCTGACTTTCCAGTCTAATAAAAATATAAATTGCAACACATCTGCTAAGCATTTTATTTTTTGTAACTTAATCAAACATGTCAAACTGCTGCATTGTACATATTCTGTTTCATGTGCAAGGTGCATCTCAATAGAACTTGATGAGGGAAAAAACAGTGTTTATTAAATTACACACACACTGTAATTCACATCCAAGGCCTGGACATATCATTAAACAATGCCAATGGACAAATCCTCTACTGTGACCATGAACATTTGCAAAACATTCTTAGAAAAAGTTATTCAGTAGACGAAATATGAATTTTAATATTTGATGCCTGAAAATCCCTTATTGTACCTCCTGAGAACCAGGACACATTTCTCTTGAAAGGAAATTTATGAGAGATATAAGACCAAAGGAGCCACCTGGGGGCATACTGTGCCTCCTCTGTCAAAATGTTACACCTTATATCGAGCAAAACATTGGTGGTCTATAGGAAACACTTGGAAGGTACACTCTATTGCAAAACTACCATTTAGTTTACATAAAAAAATAAAACAGTGTTACTTTGGTTTTGTTTTTTTGTTTTTTTACAAAGCAAGTCATTGAACTGCTGCTGTGGTTAGCTTTAAAGAAAAGAACAAGTCTATAATATCTCTTTATTTAAATACAGCCTCTTCACACCATGAGCAACATTATGACCCTGTGGCAAGCCTAAATGCAGCGCTCCTTCAAGAGGCACACAGTAAGGCAAAGAAATGGAGGCACTGTGGCGAAGAAGGATGTAGGGTTGATTTAACGAATAAGCTTGATTAAGGAGAAACCCACGGCTTATTAAAACACACATACTTCACATCTCATTAAGGCCTGGACGTACCATTAAAGAATGCCCATGGGCAAGAGTACTCTCAAGTGCACACACACAAACATATACACACTTATACACACACTTACAAATATACACACAGTCAAGCACACATCAAAGAACTGCATATACAACCAGTACCTCAGGCTAGAGATGGAAAGAAAGGCTTAGCCGCACACACACACACACACACACAGACACACACACACACACACTCGTTAGCATAACCCAAAGCCCAACGAGAAGAGCAAAAGGTATTCCACTATGGTAGTTAACCAAGTATTTATTGAGACCACCAATACGGCCCCACACAGAGGCAATAAACACACACACACACACGAATAACAAACAAACACTGCCTAACACACAAGAGCATTAGAAATGAAAGAGGGGCTTCACACCCTGATGTACCATAACACAGAGTCTGAGATACATAAACAGACATCTGTATGTGCCTGGGCACATTGGAAAAGCTTGAAGAAAGAAGTGAAAATGGAAGTTAAAGGTGTGTGTGTGTGTGTGTGTTTGTGTGTGCTTGCTTGTCAGGGCATGGCCTTGCTGGAGTGATTATTTTGATCTCTGATCATTTTAATGGGAAAATCCTTGCCAACTGCAGGTCATATTCATCTCTCTCCCACTTCCATCTTCCTCTCTCTTATACATCCCTTTTCTTTTTATTTTCTCTCTCTCTCTCTCTCTCTCTCTCTCTGGTTCTTTCCCTCTCTCTCTCTCTCTCTTGCTCCCAATTTTTGCTCTACATCTCACTGTGTTTTTACGGGTGGTTTAACTGTCCACAGCACCAATTTCTCTCCTTCTCTGTTACCACGGAAACTGTGGGGTTATTCTCCTTCTGAAGCTACTTTGGGCGTGACTTCAGTGAGGGGGCCATAATGCCCATCAGGAACATAAACATACACACACACACACACACACACACAGAAAAACAAACACATGTAGTGAGTCAGACCACACGCATATAGCATAAACACACATGTGGATACACACACACACACACACTTTGTAAGTCAGTCCATGCACATATACATTAACACACACTATCTTGCAGAGTCCAATTTACAAATGGTACATAATGGATGGATTGCATTATCTACATGGATTCCATGTAGATAATGCAGGTGAAGTTTTCCCCTTGATTAACCAGTAACACGTATCCTCAGCGTGTCATGCAATCAGTTTCATTTTTGTAGTGAAACACCTGTACCATTCTGCATGCATGGACTCTAAATGAGTTGCTGTTGTGTGCTGAATGCGCCGAGATTAGCATAAAATCCTGCTATTTACATTTGGTTTTTTTTTAGCTTGGCAGCATGTTTGTTTTTGTGTTCAGACGAGCCACTGACAGGTTTGAGGCCAGAGGGGGATTGGCTGGGCTCTGATGAGACTGAAGAGCTCAACAAAGCTCTGTGTGTGTGTGTGTGTGTGTGTGTGTGCGTGTGTGTGTGCGCGTGCATGTGTGTGTTCAGAAGAAAAGATAGCAACAGAGAAATGAACTGGCCTGCAGTTCTGCAATTGTTTCCCATTTTGTTTTCACTTTCCCGTTAAGGGGGACACAACAAGCACACAAGCAGGCACACACAAATGAACAGCGGTGCGTGCGAAACACACTGATAGCCCCCCAAAACACAATTCTCACCTTGTTGCGAATTTCCGAGACCAACCCCAACTCATCTACATATGACAAACATCAGCTGAAGGCACAGGGGGTGTGATGAAATTGTCGCTTGCCGACATCCGTCAGCTTTAATAACTGTGCTGTTTTGATACCTCGACAATCAGTGGAGTGGGGAATAGGGAGATTTGAGGGGTGGCAATGTGGATGGTGTAATTATATATGTTTTTTAAACAAGAGAAATATGATTTCTCTCGTTACATATTTTATTTCAGTGATTTTTTCTATAAATTTTTTCTGCGCTGTTTTTTGTTTTTGTAAAATGTGTTGCTTGTTGCAGGGAAAACAAACCTTTTTGTATTATTTTATGCTTAATTCATGAGCAAGACGTGGCTTCAGACAAACAGGAAAATACAGAAATAGAATGAAAAGTTTTTGAGAGTGGGAGAGAATGACAGACAGCGAGAGAGGCCATGAAATAATGACATGTTTATTATTAGCAATTCTTTTCAGGGCACAAGCAGAACAAACAGCAACGGCAGCTGGATGAGAAGAAATGGCATCATTAGTTCCACACACACACACACACACACACACACACACACACAGTCTCTCTGCAGGGAGAGCTGGATGTCTACATTATCATCTTTATTATGAAATCAGAGCTTTTATATGTTGAGTTGAGAGTCTGTCCAAGGGAACAAGTTGGAGCAATCAGAAGCTCAGCCATCCAGCACAGTCAGTGCACATCCCAGCAACAATGCTGCAACAACCATGTGTGTGTGTGTCTGTGTGTGTGTGTGTATGCACGTGGGGGTTTGCAATAGACGAGTGTAAGAGCATTAGTGGTTTTAGGGAGGTCAAGAAATGTTAATTATCACACTGGATTAACTTGTGTGTCTGTGTCTGTGTGTGTGTGTGTGCATGCGTGCTCACGAATGGGTGTGTGAATGATCATATCACTGTCAGGTCATGTAATGTAATTGACCAAAGCTTGTATGTTATTGCTCATTCATAATGAAATCCATGCATCAAAATGACCAGCAAAGAAACTCATCACGTACCCGATGAAATCAAAGGCACTGTGGGGGGTATTTGCATAGATCTCACCTTGAAGGAAACTTGATGGATTAGACCGTGTTCTTTCCTTGAGTTACAAAATGGTATCTCTACAGATACAGCGCTCCAATAAAAGTCCCTGAATATTTAAAAGTCTTTCAAGAACTTTTTCTATTGAAGTCACATTTGCATCTCTCTCACAGTTTTCCAGTTTGAACTGTTCCACATTTTAAAAAATGCAAATGTAAATAACAAAAACAATAGAAAAAAAGGAAACTGGAATATTTTTCATCGCTAGAAGGCAGAATGACATGCCCAACTTAACATGATACAAAATATTAAAAGGCAAGCCTGTAAAGCTCTATGAAGAGCTCGTTAAAAGCTGGAGTGGAGCAACTTTGAAAGCCAGCCGCAGAACTCGTCTGATATTCTGGGGATCGGAGCTTTGCCACACAAAAATAGATAGCAGCATCTTGATTCCTTTGATACCTTTAGTGTTTCAGCCTCTGTGTGTGTGGTTGTGGTGCACATGTGCAGGTTTCATGTGCCCATGTATTTTTCATAGTTAAAAAACTCATTAAAATCGTATTCTCTGACAGAGTCTTATATTTTCTTGAGAGTTGCCCTCAAACACCTGTAACTGCTCTTGACACCTCTACCCTTCCCACACCACTTTTTGGATGGCTCAGAAACAATGATTCACAAACAAACACATGCACATGCACACACACACACACACACACACACACACACACACAGCCTTTCGACTGTGAAAGATACTTAGAGATACTTGTTACAGATACACCTTGTGATTTCCCTCTATGAGCCTTGGTTCCAAATAGCATTTAAATGCACTAGTTGTAAAGTATTAATAAAGCTTGTTAATGATTATCATAAGTCTACTGACAGCATTCTCAAAGCACAACAATTTATATGCATTGCATACTAATGCATAAACTGCTACATACACTTACTTTATTTATCAATACTCACTGACTTTATAGATTTCATTATGCTGCCCTTACTGGAAAGACAACTGAACAGAAACAACGGTGGTGATCAGTGAAGATTGTACATAATGTCACTGTGCGTGCTCATGGGAAACAACTGCATTTCCATAGGCACCGTGCTCTTTAGAGCGGCAATGAGAAAAGACAGGAAGAAAATGAAGCCTTATCAGTAAAGGCTAGAGCAAAGAAATGTAAAGATGATATCAATGACACTCTATTTTAGACCTGTCACCCATCATCATCTGTTCATGTACGTTTCAGCTCATGGCTTTGCTTAGTCAGTGCAGGATACTGGTGTTCTCTCTCACTGGCGCTCACACGCAGGCCTGCTGACAGGGAACTCTTCCTGGCATCCCAGGCACTCAAGAGAACAGGGATGCGAATGTTGTCATTAGCTGAGTCCCCATCTGTGCTTCAGTTGCTCAAACATGCGGTTGAGCCTTTAGATGATGACTAACATCATTTTTGTCCCCTGTGCCCTATATTAAAGTCCAGCCAGCAGGCCCTGCGAAATGTGTGATTGTTATCTACATGACTTTTAATTAAACTCAGAAATTCTTTGGTCCAACTTGACTTAAATTGTCAGAATATTTTGAATATTTAGCTGGAACATTGGAGCTGTTGCCCTCTGCTATTTTACCTGCACTGTGAATGCCCTTCTCTGTGCATACAGTTTCAGCTTTGAGCATTTGCAGCCTGTGTAGAGAGACCAGCGATGCAATTATGTACGGGTTGCCAGGCGGATAACAAATTAGTTGAAACTAACTGCATTGTGTATGAAGTGGTGTTTCATACATGATCTCCGGCCACCAGAGAACGTCAGCCAAAACGATTATTAAAAGTTTGGACCACGTAAATTACAAGAGACTATAGGGAGAAATAACAAAGAGGAAGGGAGGCAGGAGATTGGCTGAAAATATGGGAGAACACCAGAAAAAAACATGAGTGTTGGTAGCTTAGGGCTACAGTGAACTTACATACCTACATTGAACCCACATAATTACACCTCTGGCCTCCACATGGTGTTGCACCTGTTCTCACCCCATCTCCTCCCCTCATACCATCTGGCCTTGGACATGCACAAAGGAATCCAGCTTGACTCCTGTTGACTCTGCCAACCCCTGCATGATACTTTTCAGGACCATGGACAGAGATTTGACCTGAAACATGCTCCACTGCTTACATACAAAGCAAGTCAGACCTTGATCCTCATGAATCACCCGAAGTGACCTGATTCAACTGAGTTACTCAAGCTTGCATGGATAATGGTCCTTTTCGTTAAAACAAACACAACATTTGAGTTTGGTGAGTTATTCTGACCAAAAGCCTCAGATTTCAATGTGGACGTGGTGATTCAGTGAGTTGACTCAGTTGTCTAGGACAACAACATCGGTCAACATTGTGTTATCAAAAGTTATGTAATGCGGTGTGGGAATTGATTTTGTTGTCGTGACTGCGGATGGCCCGAAGAAATGAATCCCGAGGTGAGTCATCTGATATCCTGGCGGTCCTTCCTGATTGCAATGGAGCCACAGCTGTCATGGCCAATCAGACCATAAAGGCGCCCATTCACCAAGATGATGGAGACATCTGTTAGGTGTAAGCAAAGTATATATTCAGGGACTAAATGTAAAGCTGTGGACAAACATATGTGTATTGGCAGGCTTGCCCCAAGCCCCAAGTTTGCAGTGTGTGTGTGTGTGGGGTGCGCGCACGCGCATATTTGAGATAAAGTTGATCTGATGGCCATGACTTGTACAGATGAATCATTAGACAAGACATCACTGCTCAGAGGAGTCCCCTTGTATCACACATATGCACAAACTCACACATACACACACACACACACACACACACACACACACACACACACTCACACTGAAAACGCACTGAACCATACACTAATCCAAATGAACTTACCTGTCAATCACACTGACTCACAGCCTGGAACCTTCCATATCTATCATCAGCAAGCTCTATTGTAATTATGATACATTTGTACACATTATGCGTAAGGTTATTATTAGCCTGAGGCAGTATTTACAGTGTGCTGTGTTTCTCTACTACACTTACATTCCTGTTACAGATATTGCTGTATTACCAAATGACAACCTATACATTGCCTATGTACACTTATTAAATGTGTTTAGTGTCATGACCCGCTTGTCATTTGCGATTGCATTTAGAAGCTGTACTGAGAGATCTGCATTATTGTTTCTTTCTTTACATTTATTCTGATCATTACCAAGATATGGCTCCAACTCGTTGTGGCTAATCATGCGTATCATGGAATCAGAACATACAGTTCATGCCCCTAGTCCATCATGTCATCTAAATGGATCCCTCCACAGTGGTTCATAAGGTATGTTTAAAGGAAGAGTGTTTGTGTTTGTGTACATTTGGACAGCAGGCCTTTCAAGTGTGGATATATGACATAAAAGAATACTGGAGGAAGCAACTTATCACATACACAGAAATGCCCTCAATTCTTCCATCATTTTCCTTCCTGTATTATTTTCTCTCTCTGATGATGTGCCATCAGCTCTCATTCCAATGCATTCAAATTTGTTTTCTAGTGCGTTATATATAGTGGTGTGATAGCCATGAGATATGACACTGTCTCAAATGCAAGATGCGATTTGGGATTTCTGAGTCATGGATCTAATACACTCATAATTTCCCTAGGCTCCTCATAAGGGAGAGTGGAGAGCACTTTCTCACTCTCACCAAAATACAGCCACCTACACACCAGTGCAATGTTAATGTATTTGTGTTTGTGTCTGAGTGTATGTTCATGTATGTTTGTTTGTTTGCTTGTGGATTGTTTGGGTTTTTTTTGCTATGAAGCTTCTCTTGAGAACTTTAGGTCTCCTAACTAGATACATCAGTCAAAAGCAATTTTCTGTGTTGCTAAATTCAATTCTTGAATGTGTGTGCATGAGAGAGAGTGTGCGAGAATATGCATGCATTTGTTTTAGTTCGGTTTAATTGTTTAATTTAGTTTAGTTTAATTTGGCAACATGGCAGATATGTGCAACGGTGTTCACCATCACCCTCTCGATTCCTAGGCTCCTCAGCTGTGCAGCCCTGGGCTATTTTAATAAGCTCTCAGCGCAGTCCACAGGAGCTGTTCACAGGCACTTACCCACCTCGTTTGGGTGGGATTAGACTCGTCGGACAGCTGAGCTCACCAGAGCATCCGCAACGTCTGAAGAAATCTTTACCTACTCTTAAGTCTGTGAATATTGAGGCTTATAGCAACTATCTTTTCCCCTGTAATTATTCAGCATGATTATTTCAATTCCAAAGGACAGGATAATGGACCTGCCTAAAGCTGATAATTACAGAACTCATTCAAGATAAATACTAACTACAACTGTATATACACAATTTACCACAATCCATAATCCAAATCCTAATCCATATTCTGACAAACACTTCTTTGCATTTATTTAATAATTAAATTTTAATTACGTTGGGAATCCAGCTCTTCGGTCAAGATGTAAGTGAGTATCTAAATAGGACATTAGAGGATTTTGTACTGCTTGTTGAGCTTTGGATTATAACAGAGCAGGAGAGGTAAATGCATCCAAACAGATATCCACAGGTACCAGACAAACATGTCAGACAGTGAGGAGAGAGAGAAGGTCTGCACACTTTTGTAGCCTTTACAAAATATATGAACAAAATCTGGAACCATGTGTCCCTGTGTTATCAAAACGTTACCTAGTTTCAAAGTGTGAATAAAGTACATTTTGTGATCTACTGTGTGTGGATCTTCTCCATCTCACCTATAAGGTATCCCTAATACTTCGGCACTACATAGCCGTAGTCTGTTGGGTCCTGGGGCAAAGTAAGTCTCAGTGCTTTCAGAGAGTCGGTACACTTCTGGGGTGCAATTGAGCCTGAGCTCAATGGAGTGAGATTCCTATCTGTGGCCCGAAGCTTACAGTGTCCTCTGGGGAAGAGACTCCCATCCCTCTCCAGCTCACACTCTCTCTCTCTCTCTCCATCCCTCTCATCACTTCTTCATTTGGCTCATCCACAGTTCATTGTTCTCTTCATCAATATTTCATTAAGCGCCCCTGTTACCTGGGTTCTCAACACGCTCTCCGGGCACGCAGACGAGCACCTCATTTCAAAACACTTATCTCCCACTCTCACTCTCGCTTTCTTTCTTTTTTTTCTCGCTCTCTCTATACCTCCCCTTTCATTCTCTCTCTCCCTCTCATTCTGTATCTCTATCTTTCTCTCATGTACTCATATACTCAAACTCAAACAATTATGATGTGTGTGTTGATTAGCTTAATACCTAATGTATACTTACTGCTCACAATGGTACTCTTGTACTTATAAACATACACACACACACACACACACACACACACACACACACACACACACACACACAAATTACACAATCACTTTATTCTATAAGAATACTCTCAGTCTCTTTCTCTGTCTCTCTCTGCCCTTCACACACTCTCACCTCATTATTTTCTATCTCTTCCCCACCCACTCTCTTACACACACACACACACACACGCTTTCTCTACTTTCTCCCCCACCCCACTCTTGCTGTCTGTCTCTCACACTCATGTCATCTCTCTGAGAGCTTTGACAAACTGCCTCAGTGAGGTGAGGGAGCACAGAGGTGCTGTACTGTACCCGCTTGACAGGCGGCTGGATTTGGAGGAAAGGTGTGTGACTGTGTGTGTGTGTGTTTGTGTCTGTGACTGTGTGTGCGTGTGTGTGTGTGTGCGCGTGTATGTGTGTCTTCGTGTGTGAGTGTGTGTGTGTGTGTGTGTGCGTGTGCATGTGAGCGGTGGGTGGCAGGTCACTGCTGGCTCCATGGAAAATCTCACACTCTGACTCCTCACCTCTGACCTCTGCTCCCCATCTCTGTTCCAATGAAGATCTTGACCTCCTGACCATCATCATCATCATCATTATCACCATCCTCATCCTCATCAGCAGCAGCAGCATGTTGGCAATGATCACAGTGAGGGATGAGAGATAATAGAGAACAGAACACTGAGTCCATTGTGGATCCTGCATTCTGGTTTTGCCCATGTCCTGCCTCTAAAAAGCTTGTCTGGGTCCTCCATTACTGTAATCAGGGGGTCAAAACTGATATTGTTTAGAACGTCTGTGGACACCTCAGGGTACAAGCTGACAAGCTGACAACTTAAACCGTGTTATTATTTGACCCCTTAACATGTATTCTAGCCAGGTTGTCAGCTTTAAAATTCAGCAGAAAATTATTATTTTTTGTCCATTTTATGACTGTATTAGCCTGCCCATGTTTTCTTAGCACTTCTGCTTGATTATCTTCTCCCTACAGTGCTTGTCTGGATTCGATGCTATAGAGCTTGTTGTCTAAGAAGGCATTTTAACTATAATTTTTTGCATTTTAACATCCAATCAGCGAACAGAGGGAGGCATTGTGAATGCAGAGCTAGAATGCTATTAGTCAAGGAAAGCTATCAGTCAGAGGCTGATCCAGTCTTTTTAAACTGAAACACCTCAAGCAAGCAATCGAATCTCACTACCGAATGTCCAGACTCTCTGTACAAAATGAAAGTGTAGAACGAGGGTCTGGTTTTATTACCAGACAGTGACTGTATACCTAAAAGCGGCAAAATCAGATTTTAACCCAAAGTGCTTCTTTATTGTTTGTAACCACCTCCTGTAAGTGCTGTAATAACGAAGAAGTATTGCACCACAGGGGGCGCTGTTTTGTCAATACAGCTGTGGCATGAGGCCTGAAGCAACAGGTCCAATGAAGATTATCAACGGGTGTTTTTACAGAATTTGCCACGAAAAGGTAGGCAAACCCAAGACAAACAACTTTCGTATGTACATTTTGTATGTATCCACGCCCAAGTGAAGTAACTGGGATTATGTGCGTACACATCCTCACACACAACACACACACACACACACACACACACACACACACACACTATTCACAAAAATGCAACTTGTATCACTTGTCTGTGAATAGTGAACAGAACATAACAGAACCACTACCTACTTAACGACTATCTACACGTTTGCTATCTCTTTCTCTGACAAACACACACTTACACTTACACTCACACACATGCACACACACACACACACACAGTCACATACAATCAATGAGTGACCTACTCTATCTGTCTCTCTCGCTGACACACACACACACACACACAATAACATTAATCAGCAATAAGCATACACTGCAGAAATAGGAATGTTCTGCACACAAGCATTCACACACAAAACTCTCTCTCACGCACACACATCCACACAAACACACACACACACAAACACAGCGGACACACGTGTGTATGTGTCTGTGAATCAGACATGCGGGAGTACCACATGCTCACACACCCCTAAACACACTCACAGACACATGTACACTGATGAACCACACACACACACGCACTCATACACACACACACACCTCATATCCTGTTGATCTCTCTCTCTCTCTCACACACACACACACAGAAATTTCTCTCTTAGAATTTCTCACAATTTCTAGCATAGACTGAACTTGAATTCCTCAGATGAAGGTGCTGATGTAAGTCCTCATGAGGACACTAAAAATTAGTGCTTCAGATGCCTAAAATTTCTTCTAAAAGTCACAAAAATAAATTTTAACCTGGACACCCTAGAACTTCACCCATGGTATGGGTCCCTTCTAACTAAAAAAATAGGTTGTCATCTTACCCAAACATTGGCCCTCTGACCTCTATTATTTCTGCTGATTGAGGATTGATTAACTGATTGAATGATTTTACAGTATTCATGTGGTCTATAAATAAAACAGAATCAAATATTTACTCAACAGTGGCTCTCGTAGTCATGTTTACAGTTGCAGAAATGCATTTGCTTAAATGTTCTAGGAATCACAAAATGCCGGGGGAAAATTTGCGGCATGCAATCATGCTGACTCATACCTTTTATTAAAAGGTTCATTTTAATACATTTAACTGTAAGGTGAAGTACCCTCTAACAAGTCAGCATAAATCAGCGTGTGAACAGAATATCTCACATTCAGGGCCACATTTCAGCACTCATTTAGACAGAACTAGTGGAAGCTGAATTTATGGCAGATTATCAAATAGATGGTGTGGGCCCTTTTCATTGAGGATTGATGGGCATTAAATTGATAGCATAACCACAGTATTCCATAACAACCTGATTGCATGTCTTTGTAACTTTCCATGACCTAATTTTCACAGTCGGTGTTGACGATGTGATCGAGGTACTGTGTAACCACTAGTCCTGCAGTAGCTGTTTGTTCTCACTGCAGTAGTACAATAACAATAAACAAGAGACAACAGACAGCAGGGTGAGAAGTGGCACTCTGCAGATGAAAGTAGATGCCATACAAGATGTGAACCTCACGACATGCAGCTTGGGTTGTTAGTGGTTCTCTGTGGAAATTTAAAATTTATAGATGCTTGTCAACTGCTATCAGTGTCTGAGGGTGTTGTATTCAGGACGTTGTGTTCTAGCAAAGAAAGAAAGACAGTTTGTGGAGTTGAGGAGTGTTAGGAGACTTTAATGTTATCTGTGTGCAGATCTATGTGCTTCTCACTAGAAAACTGTACTAGAGCATCTGACATCTTAGAAGAGTCTCTCCCTGTTTCTCACATTTTTTTCTGTCAGCCACTCCCCCACCCCCCCAGTTTTAGACACATGCCAGAAACTGTTTGCTCCAGGTCTGGAAAAAGATGCTCATGTCATTGCGCATCATTCCATCACAATCAGGTTGCTGTGGCAACATAAGAGTATAATCATGCGTATTAAGATGTCACGGCGTGCAAGTTGTCATGGCAATAAGTTGCTTGGCTCCTCCAAGTCCCCTGTGGTACTCAGAAAATTATGCCTTCCAGTTACAAACTAATGAAACAGCTAAGCACAAACAACACACATTCACACAGAGATAGAGAGGGGCATCAGAATGACATGAAGAAATAGCCTCTCATTTGCAGTCCCCATGAACGTAATATTTAGATAATGAAAGTCATGAACTTTTCTCTATATACTGTAATTAGATATTCGGTAGAACATTCATTTAAAATGTTCAGCAAAGTAATTATTTCTTCTCTACCTTTATTATGTTTACATGACTCATTTGTGCTTCAATGTCAGAGTCCTTATATTCCACCATGTGGCACTGACTGATCTTTGAATAGGCCATTAAGATCATTTTTCTATGGGTCAAAGCCCTGAACACAATGACCTGCTCGAGTGCTGTGGGCACACAAATTAAAATGTCAACAACAGATCACTGGCATTGGCTCTGAGCAAGCCCAACAAGGAATCCATTATAAAGTGTATTAACATTTTGTGTTCCTCGGACAATGTCCACGCTATGAGTCTGGCTGAGCCTAAATGCGGCATTCTAGAGTATTCCAGCGATTTTGAAGTAATGCAGGCCATGAACATGTGCCCCTACTCTGCCTCGCTGTCAGAACTTTGTATGAGTTCATTGGAGATATTTCACAAGTCGGGTGATTAGCGAGCAGCCCATGGATATGCCTTTAATGAGGGTTAAATGAGAAGGGTGATTTGGAGGCATTAGTGAGGCTTTCAGGCCAAGGCTCTTAGTCAACTATCTGCCACGGAGATTGAACACACAGGCAGAGCAGGCCTTATCCTTTTAGATGAACAGGCAAACCATTGTTGCACATGCTAACCCTAATTTCAGTCTAAGGACAACGTGTTCATAGTTCTATGTGGTCACGTATTTCTATACACTAACGCAGTGTTGGCTGTTACCAAGTGCGGGCTGTGTGTTGGGTGGCTAATATTTTCAACGCTAACAGAGGTTGCAGCAGAGTAGAGGAACTTCTTTTTTTAAATCAAGGTCAGCGATATAAATATTTGCTAACACCGTGTTCTTTTCTCTAAGTTTGTGGCGTAAATATGATTCAGCTATATTATAGTACACAGCAACAATCATCCCCTGCTCACAGCCACTACTGTTCCAGTCTGGCCTCAATGCAATTCCTTTCTATGTTCCTTTAATTAGTGCATCAGACTATTGGCTGAAATTATTACCAATCAGACGGTACAAAAAAGCTGCCCCAGATATTGCCTCAAGGCATTATTTATTTTGCAAAGTCTTTTGTGCTTGTGCAAATATTTATGTCAAGCGCTTTGAATCAACTTTTGTGTTTGAAATGTACTATGCAAACCAGTTTGCAAATCCAAATCCAGACTTCCTTTCTTCCCTCCCCTCTCTCTCTCTCTCTTTCTACACACACACACACACACACACACACATAGAGAGAGACAGAGAGAGAGAGAGAGTGAACTACTACCACTCCTGCTGAAGTGCAGCCATCTTTGTGTACCCATTAAAATGTCACACATCTGCTGTTAGTCCTCAGGGACAGCTGGAGAAATAGCACCTCTGCTGTGTTCTCGCTTTCTCTTTCTCCTCTCTCACTCTTGCGATTCTCTCTCTCTCTCTTTTTCTTTCTCCATCTGTCTGCATTTAATGTGCATTGCTCGATATGTAAGTGTGCTGGCTGAAGTGGTGGTAGTGATATTAGTTTTCCTTACACCCACCTTGACTCCCTATGGCTTCCTGCAGTAATGAAATTAATGTCTCTCTCTCTTTCTCTCTCTGTCTCTCTCTCTCTCTCTCCTCTCTCTCTCTC
>PYXC01000362.1:7220000-7602500 GCA_015244755.2 Tenualosa ilisha | reverse complement strand
TGAGCATAAGTGTGTGTGTGTGTGTGTGTGTGTGTGTGTGTGGTGTGTGTGTGTGTGTGTGTGCAATATGTGTGACCGTGCAAGGATGCATGATTAGAGGAGAAACAATCCTGCCATGGTCATCAACCACTTGAGATGGATGAGAGAGGATGTATATATGTGTGTGTGTGTGTGTGTGTGTGTGTGTGTGTGTGCGTGCGTGCATGTGTGTGTGAGTGTGTGTGTGTGTGTGTGCGTGTGTGCATGGCTGTGTGTACGTGTGTGTGTGTGAGAGAGAGTGAGAGAGAGAATGAGAAAGAGAGAGGCTATGGCAGGCAATGTATGTGTGTGTGTGTGTGTGCAGGTGTTGGTGTGTGGATAAGTGTTTGTTGTGTATGCGTGGGTGGGTGGGAGAGTGGGTGTGTGCATGCATACGCTTGCAGTCCAATCAGTAAACAGAGTGTTCTTGAGGAGACCATGGCTCATAAATCACTGGGTGTGAGTTATTTACAGTGAGTGGTCTGTGAGTGTGTGTGTCTGTGTGTGTGTGTGTGTGTGTGTGTGCATATGCGTGTGTATGTGCTTGCTTGAGTGTGTATGCAGTATGAGTTTGTGTGTGTTTGTTTGAGTGTGTGTGTGTGTGTGTGTGTGTGTGTGCACCGGTGTTATTAAAGGCCTGTAACAATAAGCTGAGTTTTCAGGCAGCCCAGGCATCACTCAGAGTAATTTAATACCCACGGGAACACTCCACAAAGGCACAGGCTGTGCTCAGCTACCTCGGCTACTCGTGCCTGCCACCAACAGGAGAGGTGTCCATCACACCCGTCAGACCCATGAGTGGCTGGCCATAAGAGGCTGTTCAAAAAAGGGAGCCCATGCTTTTAACTCTCTGGGCTGGAAGAATGAAATTTCTGAAAGGAAAAAAGTCATAGTCATCCACTTTGCTTTTAGGATGGAAAAAAGTTGATTTTAGTGCACCAAGCTCCAATTTTTTTGTTTGTGTTTTTGTTTGTCAGAGGTTTTACTTTCTTTTAACAGCATCAGCGTTTTACAATTAGATTTTTGTCTTGCTTGACAATCACTGCCCTGAGAGAAGGTGTATAGGTTGTAAAATCAGCTAGAAGAGTTTTATGACAAAAAAGAGATAACTTATGTATGATAGTTTTATGAACAATTTTAATTGCCCTTAGTTTACAGTGAGAACAACAACCCCATTCAGATCTGACAGAAGGGGCCATAAATTATTCAGTGTTAAACAAATTGTTCCAAATTCACTGACTTCATTGCCCCTGTTGTTTGCTATAAGGCTTTACATTTACAGGTTGTTCAGCAACACACTGCATTGTTTTAACAACCAACATCTGCATGAAATATCAATATATCAGACTACTGCCTTCCAGCATCACTGCAGCTTTAGGTGTATTAAAGGCCTTGAAAGAGAACTCAACCTGTATTATTCTCATCACAAATAAAACCTCCTCATCATTAACATACTTGTGCATAAATACAGCTCCGAAGTGCGTGAATACAGCTCCTTTTTAAAATTTTTTTTTAATGCTGTGTGCTTCATTCACTTTAATGGGACTTCCAAACATTCTACGGTCTGATATTGACTGTTGCTAAGTATAATAGGCCGCTGTTAAGGAAAGTGAAACAGAACGTTGCCAGTACCAATCAGCTGATCTGTAAGTTAACGGACTGTTTTTTTTTTTTTTGCGTAACATGTCATCTATCTTAATCATTAAATGTACTATGAAAGCAATTATATACAATGCTTCATTGTCATGTTATTGATGTCTTTAATAGGTAGCTGTGTAATACCGTCTCGCAGAGTGTTCAACCTTGCATACTCACTTTAGCCAAAGTTCTGTTGACTGAATGCCAGTGTCCCCCCAGTCATAATCCCTACACCTTCAAAGATTTAACTAACATGAATCAGATTCACAGCAGTTCAAGAGTTCAAGGATCAGTGCTATGGGCTAAGGGAAGAGATTGGGATTCACCCTGTGTCTCCAAATTATGTGAAACTCAGAGCTAATGTTTCTACCAGAGAGGCAAACTGTCTGCTCTCCATAATCCACTAGTGTTTGTCATTCTTTCAAGCATAATAGTGCAAGTTGTTACTGTTCAAATTTGGAAAAAATAAACCTTATTTCAGTTAGTGAGATAACGCAAGTGAACTAGCTGAAATAACATTTTAAATTGAGAAGTGGTGGCATTTCACTGAGTGACAACCAGCTGGATAACATTACTGACATTAGTTTAAGTGGACAGATCAAAATAAAGCTAGACAACAAGATATAATATTTAAGCGACGTCTAAAAACTGTTCTGTTGGTTCTCGTTATGTTGCCATATTGTTATTGCCATTGACTTAAACCCCACCTAATTCATTCACTCTAAAGTGGTACATTTTTGTAATGGAAACGCAAAGGACCCGATACCAAAAACGAGTAGAGTAGAGCAGGTATTGCAGACATCATAACTTTCGCTTTTAAGCTTTTAGTTTCATAGCTAAAACGCTTTCGCGCTTTAATTTTTTTAATATGCCCTAGTGTCAGGTCCGCATCGGATCTGGTCACGGCCACGCCCCCTCACTCTACGCCACGGTCTCCCAGCTCATCCCCTCGTTTGCACTCACCTCTTCAAGCCCGATCACCTTCACCTGAGTTTTGATTAGTGTCACCTGGTCTCCACACTACTTAAGCCTCCCTCCCGCTTCACTTGGTGTCTGGTCTCGTCGCTATAACCTTGTCTCCTGTTTCCTCGTATGCTCCCTTCGTCTTCCGTGATCTCCGGCATCACCTCCCGCGTAAGCCTAGACTTCCCCGTGAATATTCTCCCTCTCGGTTTATCTTGTTCGTGTCTTTGTTACGGTTGTGTTTAGTCTATATCTCCTGAGTGTTAGTTTTGCCCCTTGCCTTTGTACATCGTATATCTCCTGAGTGTTAGTTTTGCCCCTTGCCTTTGTGCATTGTTCTTTTCGTTTCTCCGTTAGAGTAACGGACACGGCTTTTGTTATTTCCCCAGTTCTTGTGTTAATAAAGTATCTGAGTTTATCTACTGCCTCCGCCTGTCTGTGTCTGACAGAAGACCAGACCGTTAAAAGAATCATGGAGGCTCGTAACCCCGACCCCTTTCGAGCTTTGGTCGACGAACTACGCCATAGTTTATTAACTCATGTGACGCCGCCAGTCAGCGTCGTCGCGCCCACTCCGGACCCCCGCCTTACTCCGGAGACCCGGAGGCCTGTGGTGGGTTCCTGCTGCAGTGCACTCTCGCCCTGGAGATGGACCCGCGCCGTTTCCCCACGGAACGTGGCAAAGTGGCGTATGTCATCTCGCGCCTGGACGGCCGGGCCCTCCAGTGGGCAGAGAGTGTTTGGCAGCAGGCGGGACCCACCACACAATCCGTGGACGCCTTTATGAAACACTTCCGGGAGGTCTTCCAGGCTCCGGTCGGCGACTCCACCGTCCAGGAACAACTCCACCACCTGAAGCAGGGCAAAACCAGCATCACCGACTACGCTCTCCGCTTCCGGACCCTCGCCGCCGCCAGTGGGTGGAACGAACCAGCCCTGCTCACCACCTTCCGCCTGGGCCTGGAACCCGCCCTACGCCTCCACCTGGCGGCATATGATGACTCCGTCGGCCTGGAGCGTTTTATCCAGCTCGCTATTCGGGTGGCGCACCGGAGAGAGGGCTGCCTACCACCAGTCTCCCGCGCCGCTCCGCAGCACCTCCGACCCGCTCCTGCCGACTCCACGCCCGAGACCCCCATGCAGGTCGATTCAGTCAAGCTCACTCCCACCGAACGACGCAGGCGGGTCGAACAGGGCTTGTGTCTCTACTGTGGGGCCTCAGGACACCACATCCGCGCTTGCCCTGTGCGCCCGTCTCGCGTCCAGGTGAGTGGAACCAGTCTGCAACCGTCCATTTTATCTCCCTTGTTGATCACCATAACCCTGTCTACCACTAATGTCTCCCTCTCAGCCCGGGCCCTCCTCGACTCTGGCTCCGCCGGGAACTTCATAGCCGGCTCCCTCTGCCGACGCCTGAAGTTACCGCGTCGGGAGAGCCCCCACCCCTACGTCGTGCACTCCGTGGTGGGTCGACCCATGACCCGACGGACCATCCGGCATGCCGTGGGCCCCCTGACGCTCCAGATTGGCGCCAGCCACAAGGAGAGTATAGACTTTCTGGTCCTCGAGGAGGCCACCGTGGACCTTATCCTGGGCCGCCCATGGCTGGTTCAGCATGCTCCGGTGGTGGACTGGGCCACCGGAGAAATCTTAAAGTGGGGTGTTTCATGTCGTAACCAGTGTTTGTCTTGTCTCCCGGTTCCTAGGTCCCGTCACCGTCACTCCTCCCTGGTGGTGGGTTCCACGTCAGTCGAAAGCCCTCACTCGGCCCGTAGCACCGTCATCCCCACGAATACCGTCACTTCGCCGAGGTGTTCTGTCCTGCACGCGCCGCACAACTTCCGCCTCACCGGCCCTGGGATTGCGCCATTGACCTGCTGCCAGGAGAGCCAGTGCCTAGGGGTAGGGTCTACCCGCTGTCCTTGCCTGAGCAAGCGGCCATGGAGGAATACATCCGGGAGGCCTTGCGCCAGGGGTACATCCGCCCGTCGGTCTCGCCCGCCGCCTCCAGCTTCTTCTTTGTGGCCAAGAAGGACGGAGGACTGCGACCTTGTATCGACTACCGAGCCCTGAATCGGATTACAGTCAAGTTCCGCCATCCTCTCCCCCTGGTCCCGGCCGCCTTGGAACAGCTTCGTGGGGCGGTGGTGTTCACGAAGCTAGACCTGCGGAGTGCCTACAACCTCATCAGAATACGAGAGGGGGATGAGTGGAAGACGGCCTTCATCACCCCCAATGGTCATTACGAATATCGGGTTATGCCCTACGGGCTAGCCAACGCCCCCTCCGTATTCCAGTCCTACATGAATGAGGTGTTCCGGGAATTTCTCCATCGGTTCGTCCTCGTCTACATCGACGACATCTTGATCTATTCCCGGAACGAGGCCAAACACCAACAGCACGTGGCACAGGTACTCCGCAAGCTCCGTGAACACCACCTCTACCTCAAGGCGGAGAAGTGCGTCTTCCACGAACGCCAGGTCCAGTTCTTGGGGTACAACATCTCCGCCCAGGGCGTCAAGATGGACCAGGGGAAGGTGGACGCCGTACTCCACTGGCCGGCCCCCACTACGGTCAAGGAACTGCAACGCTTGTTAGGCTTCGCCAACTTTTATCGACGTTTTATCAGAAATTACAGCCTAGTGGTCGCTCCTCTCACTAACCTCCTGCGGTCCAAGCCCAAGACCCTCCAATGGTCCCCCGAGGCGGCGCGGGCGCTCCAGGACCTCAAGGCCTCCTTCGCTTCTGCTCCTCTCCTCACGCTCCCGGACCCTACCAAGCCCTTCGTCGTGGAGGCAGACGCCTCCACAACCGGTGCAGGTGCGGTCCTGTCCCAGGAAAGCGGGTCTCCAGCCAGACTACATCCGTGCGCCTACTTTTCCCGCAAGTTTACCCCGGCCGAGCAGAATTATGACATCGGAAACCGGGAACTGCTCGCCGTTAAACTTGCGTTGGAGGAGTGGCGCCACTGGCTGGAGGGAGCCCAACACCCCTTTCGTGTCCTCACTGACCACAAGAACCTGGCCTACCTACGTGAGGCCAAGCGGCTGAACCCTCGTCAGGCCCGGTGGGCACTATTCTTCACCCGCTTTGACTTTGTTCTGTCTTACAGGCCGGGGTCCAAGAACGTCGTGGCCGACGCGCTGTCCAGAGTCCACGGGGATGCGGACTCACCCAAGTCCCACGAGCCTATCCTGCCGGCACATCTCATCGTGAGCCCGATCCAGTGGGCTCTGGACAACCGTGTCGCCCAGGCGGTGGCCCAGGAACCAGCGCCCCCAGAGACCCCGGCCGATCGTCAGTTTGTGCCCGCCGGGCTTCGACAGGAGGTGCTTGAAAGCCTCCATACCTCCCTGGGCACTGGCCATCCGGGGGCTGCCCAGACTCTCTCTCTCCTCCGCGATCGGTACTGGTGGCCGCAGATGCACCGCGACGTCCAGAGGTATGTGGCTGGTTGTGCTGAGTGTGCCATGGCAAAGACTCCCCGACATCTCCCAGAGGGTAAGCTCCAGCCTCTCCCGGTACCCCAGAGGCCATGGTCACACCTAGGCGTCGATTTTATTACTGATCTGCCCAAGTCTAATGGTTTTACTTGTGTTTTAGTGGTTGTAGACCGATTCTCGAAATCCTGCAAACTCGTCCCCATGAAGTCTATCCCCTCGGCGGCGGAGACCGCCGAGGCAGTATTTACCCATGTCTTCCGCCATTTCGGGTTACCCGAGGACGTGGTGTCCGATCGGGGACCCCAATTCATATCCCGATTCTGGCGGGCCTTCTTAGGGCGCCTGGGTGTGGCCGTCAGCCTCACGTCGGGGTACCACCCACAGACCAACGGCCAGACGGAGCGGAAGATCCAGGAGATCGGCCGGTTCCTACGCACCTTCTGCTCTCATCACCAGAACCGGTGGAGCCACTTCCTACCCTGGGCCGAATACGCGCAGAACTCCCTACGCCAACGCTCCACTGGACTCACCCCGTTCCAGTGCACACTCGGCTACCAGCCACCCCTCTTCCCCTGGCACACCGAACCCTCCGCGGTGGTCAACGTGGAGGACTGGTACCGGGAGAGTGGTAGGGTCTGGGAAAAGGCACATCAGCAGCTCCAGAGGGCAGTCCAACGCTTCCGACACCACGCTGACGCGCGGAGAGGGCCCACACCCACCTATGAGGTTGGCCAGAAGGTCTGGCTCTCCACTCGGGACATCCGCCTCCGACTGCCCTCTAGGAAGCTCAGCCCCCGGTTCATCGGTCCCTTCGACATCGTGCAGCAGGTCAACCCGGTCACTTTTAAGTTACGTTTGCCCCCTCACTACCGCCTTCACCCAACTTTCCATGTGTCACTACTTAAACCCTATCACGCACCTCACCATGTTTCTCCTCTCTCCGCAGCTCCCGATGCGCGGCCTGAGCCTCCTTTGCCGCTCCTGTTGGACAACGGCCCGGCGTATGTGGTCGACTCCGTCCTCGACTCCAGGCGCCGTCGAGGTCGCCTGGAGTATCTGGTGGATTGGGAGGGGTACGGTCCGGAGGAACGTTCGTGGGTCCCGAGGGAGGACATCCTGGACCCCAACCTGCTCACCGCCTTCCACGCGGAGCATCCGGACCGTCCTGCTCCCCGAGGCCGGGGTCGTCCCAGCCGGCGTACCCGGCGCCCGGGCCGTCGTACTCCAGGAGCGGCCCCTGAAGGGGGGGGTAATGTCAGGTCCGCATCGGATCTGGTCACGGCCACGCCCCCTCACTCTACGCCACGGTCTCCCAGCTCATCCCCTCGTTTGCACTCACCTCTTCAAGCCCGATCACCTTCACCTGAGTTTTGATTAGTGTCACCTGGTCTCCACGCTACTTAAGCCTCCCTCCCGCTTCACTTGGTGTCTGGTCTCGTCGCTATAACCTTGTCTCCTGTTTCCTCGTATGCTCCCTTCGTCTTCCGTGATCTCCGGCATCACCTCCCGCGTAAGCCTAGACTTCCCCGTGAATATTCTCCCTCTCGGTTTATCTTGTTCGTGTCTTTGTTACGGTTGTGTTTAGTCTATATCTCCTGAGTGTTAGTTTTGCCCCTTGCCTTTGTACATCGTATATCTCCTGAGTGTTAGTTTTGCCCCTTGCCTTTGTGCATTGTTCTTTTCGTTTCTCCGTTAGAGTAACGGACACGGCTTTTGTTATTTCCCCAGTTCTTGTGTTAATAAAGTATCTGAGTTTATCTACTGCCTCCGCCTGTCTGTGTCTGACACCTAGGGCCTGCTTCATTCACTTGCATGTGGCTTATGCGCAAGTAGTTCAGAAATGCATAGGTTTAACAAAATAGCTCACATTTTGCTTAAACATTATATCATCTGGACATCTCGATGATTAAAAAAATGTTACAGTAAGAAAACTTTTTTTCTCCACTCGAAATTTGTGAGGAGAACCCTTCCTGTCAGCAAGGTTTGCAGGCCAGTGGCTGAATTACGCACAAGTAGCGTAATGCCGTGGACGTGCACGCCTCTTCTCAAAGACATTATGAAGATCTGTAGTGATAGGCTTGTTTGCTAGAAATGTAAACGGCCAAGCCTTCATTTAATATTCCTTTGTAAAATTTTACTACAACTGCTATTATTTGGACAAACCTCTGTTCATAGCACATTTCCTTTCAATTTTGAAACAAATCATTAAGTCTTGCTGTTACATTATGTGTTGGACAGGGTGTATATACACAATAATATATTACAAAATACATTATAGAGCATGTATTCTGTACTCTGTACTGGGATACATTTGAAAAGTAACCTTCCAAACACTGACTACTGATAGAATCTAAGTGGTACATTTCTGTTTGATACTACACAGAATTGCCTTGTTACCAACAACACCCCACTATTCCATTATCCGCAAACACACACACACACACACACACAATACAATAAATTGTAATGATAGAGGCCCAGAGAATAATCTCATAAAACAACGCTTGAGTCTTTAAGACTGCCATTAGTCCATTGGTCATTGTAATGTTTTTTTGTTTTTTTTTCCATGAAGAGGCGTTATGGTGTGGTGAGATTCAGCCCCCACATCAAATCATCAAGGGAGCATGATGCCGTGAGAAGAGGTGCCGCAGCAAAATTGCTGCCATTACACCAAGGAGGTTGGCAATGTGTGTTTGTGTGTGTGTGTGTGTGTGTGTGTGTGTGTGTGTGTGTGTGTGTGTGTGTATCTGAATGTGGGAGGTGGAAGAGCCGGGAGTACAGAGAGAGAGCATGAGAGATAGAGAGAGACAGAGAGAGATGCCACTATAGATGAACACATCTATTCACTTCTGGGCAAGGGTAAGACGCTTAGAGTTGACACAATAGGACACAGATTCCCGGAGAAAAGAAAATGGAGTGACTTTGTGTGCATGTGTGTGTGTCTGTGTGTGTGTGTGTGTGTGTGCATGTATGCACCGTTGGGTACAAATAAAGTGAGGCAAGAACAGACCTCCTAGGAGTGTGTGTGTTCATAACTGAATAGGAATGCGTCATAACTGTGTATGTGTGTGTGTGTGTGTGTGCGTGTGCGTGTGTGTGTATAATTGTGCTTCTGTATGCATGCTGGAGAAAGAGAGAGAGTATAGACTGAGAGAAAGAAAGAAAGAAGAGAGGCTGGAGTTGTTATTATGCCTCTTCCTCTTTCGTAAGGATGGCTTCACTCCTTCCCTCATTTTTTCTGTCGTTTGCTGGCACACACAACAGAGGGGGGATGACGCCTGGCAGGCCACTGAGAGCCACTGTGTGTGTGACACACACACAGACACTGCACATAGACAGTATATCTACCCTTCATTCCTCATTCCTATAAGCGCTCCCTTATTACATTGCAATCATTAGATTCCTTGCCATATATGCACGGAAAGCTGCATATTAGGCCTACACATTTCTTTCTCTCTTCTTCTCTTCCTCCCTCTCTCCCTCTCTCTCTCTCTGTTTCCCCCAGCTCTCTGTCCCTCTCTTCCACAGCCCTCTGTTTGTCTATCCCTTACTCACACACAAATATAAGCACTCTGTCATTTATATATACACACACATGTGTGCACACCCCCCCCCCCCCCCCTCTCTCTCTCTATTCCTCTGTGTATATGTGGGTGCCTGTCTGTTTGCAGAGTGGCTTTTCTGGAGGCCCCCAATTCCCCGAGCTACTCTCCGATCCATGGCAAAACACACACACCTCAAATGGACTCTCGGCCACCTCTGCACGAGGGGGTCAAACACACCCAACCTTTTTAGACATGAAAGATTTAAGCCCCACTCCCGTGCACCATCAAAGCAGTCAGCCAAGACGTCCCTGTTCCCTGTCAACATCACAGCCGAGCAGCACACCTTTTAACCCCGCTCTCTCTCTTTCTCTCTCTCTTTCTCTCCTTCATCTCCCCCTTCAGCCTCATTCTCAATCACTATTCTCTCTCCTAATACTTTGGTTTCTTTTTTTTCTCCCTTACTTTGTCCCCTTTCTTCTTTTCTCTCCTTTTGTCTTTGTTCTGCTCTTTCATTTCCATATTTGATTTTTTCCATCAACTCACATACACTTACTGTTATACAGCCTGTTATTGTCTTTGTCCCCCCCCCCACACACACACCTCTCTCTCTCCTTTTCTCCCACCTCTCTATTAGAGAGGAGAGGATGGCAGTGTAAGTGTGTCAGTATCAGAGGGCTGCAGCTCCCGTGAGCATAAACCCTAATGGTATTCAACAAATCCTTCACAGACCTGAGGCACATCTGGGCGAATTAACGAGCGTGAAGGAAGCCTGGAATTTTGCGGCCTGCGATGCCGAGTAATTCATGCGCTTCTGTTTGCCACCCGGATTAAATTATTAATATGTATTAAATCAGCCACGCCATTATTTACATATCATAATATTGAGCCTGGGCTGAGAAATCTGCCACCAACTCATGCATGTGTGTGTATGCACACAAACACATACACAAATACACACACACCCACACGCACATACACGCACAAAAACACACACACAAACACACACATACACACACACAAATACACACACAACTGTGGGTATAAGTACGTGCACTGAGGGAAAATTGAGTGGGATTGAGAAACGAGTGTAGGGTTGGTGTACCATAATAACAGATAGATGAAACAATGGAGGGATGGATGGAGGGATGGATAGATGAATGGATGGATGAATGATTAGTTATTTGGAGACAAATCCAAGTATATTCAAGCGGTGGTATGAGTAAATTGTGTTGCGCACAGTATGTGAAATGTCCACAGGCTTTGATATATCAGCAAAAAAAATGACTTTGTCATTACCTAGGCCTACTGCATAGGCTCTTTGTGTTCCCCCTCTGCACAGCGCGAATGGTCACTAGCAGGGGACTAAGCCTGGGCTGGGTGATTTATAACTCAACGGCCTATACTGACAGCAGAGCATATGCTTGTGACTCAGTCAGCATGCTACGTGCGGTAGTCACCCTCTGGCTGTAAATTCTTATCTATCAGACTGATTTTATGACACGGCTAGTGAGGAAACATAAATAAACTAAGCTAAGCTGCCTGGATAAGTCCAATTACCAGATCACGAGCACTGCCACTGCCAGTGAAATGATGATGATGTGAAAGTTACTGGTACTTTGAGAGTTTTACATGGCAGGGTTACTTTTTGGGTGTGTATGATGTATGTTTGATGTATATTATGCTCGTGAGACCCATGTATATATGTGCATGAGAGTATGTTACGCATTGTGCATGTCTGTGTGTGGTGTGTGTGTGTGTGTGTGTGTGTGTGTGTGTGTGTGTGTGTGTGTTTGGGTTTATTTGTGTCTCATGCCTCCAGATGCGCCTCATTAACCTCCATCTGTCCTGAGTCTCTGTGAGAAAGTGGAGCCTTTATGACCCTCTCAGCCACCTAGTGTGTGTCTCACACACAGCCACACAGAGAAGAAATGACAGTCTCTTTTAATTCATCCATCCCCAGTCTCCACCACCACCGAAAGAGGGAGAGTAATGGAAAGACAGACCAAGGTGAGGTAGAGAGAAAGCAAAACTGTATTTGGCTTTTCTACACAGGGAATTGTGAGCATTTACATTCAGGTGTTCCATTGCAGGTGCTCAGAGTCTCAAACTTCAATTCAATTACATTCAATGAAAAACATCTTGAAGGTAGCCATTGCGACCATTCTTTTTAGGAAAACTCTTCAGAACCCAATGCTAGGCTATCTGCAGTTTCTCAAATTAGATTACCGTAATATGAAAAGTTTCCCTCATAAAACAATGTTGGTTTGGCACAGGAATGGCCTATGAAACTTATAAGGGTCCTCAGTGGAAATGTCAAGTGCTCTACTGTTTTAACAGAGCCATGACAGTACTCGCTAGCAACAGCACGCTATTAGACTGAGTGAAACATACCATTACCAATTGTTGCTGTTTTATGACCTATTACTTATTACAATGTTTGTGGCAATATTGAAAAGAGTCTTGTATTTACTTGTATTTATTGAAAAGAGTCTTCTATTTACTTTAGAGGCCATTCATAAATATGTACAACCTGTGAAATTGGTGTATGTGCTTATGAAGTAGTAGCATCTGTTTACAGTTTTTGCCATTTGTCATTTTCATACTTGTCTCAATACAATGTTCACCTTTTCAAATCTCTTCATACAGTGTGCTTTACCGACACACATCTGAGCCAAAACTTTTCATACTTCATCCAAAATGACTACTGCTGCCTTAGTATAGCACATGCGGCGGACAATGTTCTGTGAACACAAAAACAGAAACAACTTGAAACAAAAGACATAAATTATAGTTTTTCTCATACAGTTTGACATAGATCAACTTTGCTACATATGCAATGGACAGTAATGTAATATGTTATATATGTTTTGTTATATATGTTATATATATTTTGAGTGAATATTAAAATACCAAACTATCTAAGTGACATTTTTATGTAGATATAGATAGATATAGATGAAAATAGCATATACAGTGACAGAATAAATATTTCTCTGTATCTGTGTAAACTGAAGGTATGTGCAGATGCATATCACAATAGAACAGTGGCCTAAATGCTATACTGCTATATTTACTGTAAAATATAAGAAGACAAGACAAGTACCACTGTGACACTCCTTTGTATATACAGAATTTGTGTGTTATCTTGTTATCTCTCTTTATGATGTGGTTTACTATAATGATGGCTCCGTTATGTAAAACCAGTACAGTAGTAAAATGTTTGCAAAAATCTAGCAATGATTGACACCAGTCTCTCTATAAGTTGTATTCTGTAGTCTAGGAGTATGGCAGTATGCCATTTCAGTAGTTTTACTGTATTTTGTAATTTACAGTATTCTGTAAGTATATTTTGGAACATTTTTAGTGTACACTGTTATCTGGTCCCCTGTTCCTGCATATTGCACTGCAAAAAGGTCAGTGGTCATTACATGAGTATTGCATGGCTTCTCGTATAATAAATATCCCAATACAAAAAGCAATCCATGTAAATAGGCCTACAATCAGGTAAATAAGGGAAATGTGTAAATAGAGTTGAACAAGAGTATCTAAATGTCTGTAAAACTTGCTGTAGCTGTACATAATTTGCTTGGAGGTGAACATTAACTAGGAGAAGGATCCATGAGTTTCGGATGAAATGGTGATTGAATGCATTTGTGCTAAAGCAATGCAAAAGAGAACATGGTTTGGCTCCCAAGGTCAATGGTTGTTGTAAAAGTGTTACGATTTTTTAAAAAAAAGACATTGCATTGAGACACGTGTGAAAATGAGTGTGAAACTGTAATGGTTACTTAACAAACATGAGTTTGAAAATAAGCCATAGTTCCCATCGAATGGTGCCAATTATGGCTTGATTATAATAGGCGATTTATTATGCTCCACATTATAGCTCAGTGCATTGAGCACGAACAAACCATTAACTTAAACTTATTACTTTCTATTAGGTAATAGTGAGTGCTGCAGTTAATGATTATGTGCCAGGCTGCAATTAATATCCATAAAATGTCAAGTAATGTACACTCTATCTCCCTTGCATCCCGATGTTCTATTTTAGTTTCTATACCTTACAAGTGTTCATGTTACCATCCTTTAAATGGCACATATTTCTGTTATTCGTCATTTCCACCCATCCCATGGTGCAAAGGATCATGGGAGAATACGGTGCAGGACTGGCCATGTTCATAGAAAGGCGGAGTAGGAGTCTGTAAAGATGTAAGAAAGAAAGACATCTGGTGACACGTTAATCTTTTTTCAGGCACTGTTTTATTGGCTCACAGTGTTATGAGTTCATTTGTACACGAAACATTATGCAGGACATTATGGCTTAGAGAGAAAGAGAGTAAGAGAGAGAGAGATGGAAAGGTGGAAATAAGGTTTACTACACTACACTACACAGGGACATAGGGAGCGGTTTGGACAGAACACAGCCGGCATAGAACAGCTTGAGAAAGGCCGAGTCCAAATAGTCAAATATGCATGTGGCTCAACCAGACCTGGGTCAAGAACACGGATATCAATTATAAATCTGCAAGTACTCCATTTTGTGTGTTCTCACTAGGACACATGGAGTTTCAGTCAAAACAACCACATGATAATGATCTCTTCTGATGCTTATTGCAGTAATACTTTTAAAAATGTACTAGCCAGTGGAGACCTGCTTAGAGTTTACCAATCTGAATGGACAGTAACCCTTATGTCAAACCTTTCATATACAAACATGTCAATTATCCCAAATATGTACTTGCATGTCTGTGTATTAGCAATACAACGTTTGACCCTGTTCTTTGTTTACCCCAGGACTGCATTTCCCAGAAGCCTCATTAGGCTATGAACACCATCACATTATGATCAACTAAGAGAGAGATTGTTCAAAATGATTGTCTCTCTATCATTTAATGATGGTCATAGCACAATCATATCTTATGGGAATGCAGCACAAACATCAGCATTTTTCAGCCAGCATTTTTGTAGCGCGCGTGCGCGTGTTTGTGTGTGTGTGTGTGTGTTTCTGTCTTTAGACATTGCAAGAAACATATAGTCAGGTACAATAAAATTGCACCACATAAATCTGTACAGTTACACACTCAGTAAAAAACATGAGAGAAGCACAAGACGCTGGAACATGAGAACAAGCTGAGTGGAATGTGGACAGCTAGAAACCCACATAAACACAGGGAGAAAAACCGGCAAATAACAGTTAATAGTTAAAATATAAGGTCTAAATTCTACTCTTTGCCAAAATGGAGAATATCATCTGGCAAGATCTGCGACATCATCATCATCATCATCTTCAAAGGTCAGTTCTCTGATCTAAAGGCAAGCTTTTAATTAGGTTATGGAGGCCATGTAATACACCATGAATGACATTTTTTGAAACAACGCAGGAGAATGTTGCCAGAAGCTAATCGCTAAGAGTACACTGTGTATTTATCCCCAGTTTCAAGTACACTGCCATCTTGACCTCAGCATGTCTCACATCCAGATCTGGGACAGGATCAGGGTAGATGACGAATGCCTGATGTGAACCCAGACATGCTCAAAAGCTTGTGCTACACAACAGAGAAATATATCTATATATCAGGGAGCTATATATATCTGGGGAGCAAAAACAAAAGGATTGTGGCAAGTCTGTGCACGTCTGTTGCCAAACTGTTTCAGATCAAACCTCTCTTCATTATTGCACTTTCTCAAAGTGCTAATGTCCTCCCGAAGAAGGCGAGCGTATTCGAGCCTTCCGAGCCTCCTCCTCTCTGCAGGATGGCTCTTTGAGGGAGAGATTAAGAGGCATTATTTATCTCTCTCTCCAAGGGATTCTTCCTCTTCTGTCTGAGCAACGCAAGAAAAAAAACAGTTTATCCATTCATCCATCTAACGCGCTTTTGACAGAAAAAAAGCGTCTCTTTCATGTCTCCCCGTTTAAACCCTATTTATGAAGAAGAAAAATCTGTTCATCACAAACACTCCCCTCGCACCTCCACACAGAATCAAACAATTCGCACAGGTGCACTTGAAACCCACACAAGCAGCAAACAACACTTTTAGCCATCTGGCTCCGCACTCTCTAGGTACACGCATGGATTTGGTGGGGGTAAACTAACTAACATACAACTGTGGCCGGCGAAGCCAGGAGCAAAACATCACTGAATGTCGGCTCAACTGCACAAGGATGCATTTTGATTCAGCGCAGGCGGGGTAGGGTGGTTCTGAGGAACTGCTGCGGTGGCAGTGAAAGCCTGATCTCTGGGTGACAGGAGCAGGCAAAGCTGACGCTGTGTGTGCAGTGGAGGAAGGGGTGGGTTGGTGGAAGGGGTGCAGAAGTGGGGGACGGACAGAGAGGCTCAGAGAGGGAGAGCCACGCTCGGCATTGCCTCCCCGCCACTAACTGCACACACATACTGTACACACACACACACACACACACACACACACAAACACACACACACACACACCACATGAAAGCCTCATCAGGGAGACGAAGCAGCAGCCATGGCAAAGTGTCGTTATGCCGGCTAATGCATCCCTTGCTGCTGGTAGAGCCCACACAAGCACATTGCGCTTTCACACACACACACATTCATATACGTACATACACACACAAACACACACATATGGGGTCCCTCAAGACCTAACCACATACATATTCTCCCCCTCAAATATAAACAGTGGCACACACTTAGCCAACAGTCTACACCCCAACATCCCAACACATACTGCCATTGATGTTACAAGATCTTAGTATCTTCAGCTTTCCCTCCTTCTCTCAGATACACATGTACAAACACACACACACACACACTCACACACACACGCACACACACACTGTGCTCTCTCCCAGAGCTACTTTGTTCTGGCATGAGCCATCACAGAAGCTCAACATCTCCTTCTCCAGAGGAGCACGACAAACATTCCCCAGAAGGCCATTACAGCCTCACACATACACACACAGACACACACAAACACACACACACACCCTTATTACCCTCAGAGCTGTGTGCTCCGAGGAGGAATGAATCACATCGTTAGAGGTGCACATCCCTCTCGCCAGCGCAGGTCGACCTCGAGGAAGTTCCTGGGAGGAAGACGCATGTGAAACCCAGCCAGGCTACAGAAAGCTATGTATGTGCAGCAGACACACGCTCTACTTGAACATAGAAGATCTCTTTTTATTTACACATGAATATACTGAGTCAAATAGTTCTCATATATGTATATACTTTCTTATAATCTCTTATTTGAAGTGGAAGCAGTCAACGTAGGCAAGTCGGTGTGTTGCTCTGTGCAGGTACAGTATTTGGCCCTGTAAAGGGAGGCTTAGTATTTCAAAGCGTTGATGGCTTACGTCTTTAAGTGCTGGTTCTCTAGACTACTCTAATGCTCGATTCTACTGTAAACTATTCTACTTAGGTGCAAACTACCCTTATAGTTTGCAAACCTCTTCTAGACTCTAACTAGTTCTGTCCATGCATCATGGCTTTAGAGCGATTCTGTGATCGTTTGAGTAAAGCATTTTTTTTATGTTTACAACATAGTCCACACGGGTATGTTTTCTTTGTAAATGCAATATAAATAAAGCATGTGACTGTGACAGGTGTGACTGTGGGATTTTGTCTTGTACAAAAGGGAGATTGGACTGGGGGAATGATGGCTCAGCTGTCTGCATTGGGATGAGCCCAGCACTTTTGCTGCGTTGCTTGTTTGGTTTGGTAGATTACATCCCTGCCTGTGATTAACAGCGTTATAGTGCTTTTCTGTTTATTCCACACTTTTGTTGAGTATGCACGGGGAACAACATCCCCACCACCACCACCACCCCCCACACACACATACACCTCTGAGGTCACGTCCCCCATCAAGGGCTTTTGGAAGCGGATGGTACACAGAGAAAACAAAAACAAAGGGACTGCCCGCCTTTGCAAAAGGCCAATCTAACAAACAGAATAAAAACAACTCAAAAACAAACGCTTTCCGTAACAGTGGAGATTCCTCCATAAATGCTTGGATAAAGTATCTAATTTACTGTAAAAATTACCACAGAGTAAAATTAAGCTTGAAATAAGTAAAATGTGACATTTTTTAAAGCAAGCCATGTGAGCTGACACTAAATGTGTCAAACCCTATAAACTGGTGTTACAAATTCACAATCCATTTGATCAGATTCATAAAGTCTCTGTAGAAATACATGCCAGGCAACAAATCCTGGACCTCCACCAATCTAAAGACTATAGATGTTTTTTGTTTTTGTTTTTTTCAAACATCTAGATTTCCAAACTTTGCTGAAGTAACTAATACATACTTTGAAGTAAAATTTCATTAGAATGCTACTGTGCAAGGTGAAACCCCTTCTGTTCCTTCCATCCTAAATTGCACACATTCCTTAAGTAGTCTGCCTGTGGTTACGATTCTGTAGCATTACTATGTAATACATGTGTAGCTATATGGTAATTGTACATATTATAAGGTAATTACCATTCTATTAGCATGTCATTCATGCATAGCTTGCAAATGCATAATTTGCAAGTCATGTCAGCAGTAGTGCAAAATTCTTGTATAACTATTCAATAACAAATACAGTTGTAGAAAGTGTGACCTTAAATGTGGGTTTATACTCTGTGATGAAACATGCATACAACTCTACTTGACAATCATATATTTTAAGCTGTACAACCCAGTAAAAACTAGGTTGTAGAAATAAAAAAACTAAATCACACCATTAGTATTATTGCACCCATTACTAACATAACGCTGCCTAATGTTTGGAAAAGTCCTCATTTTCAGCTGTAAAATATGGGCGTCATAAAAATAAGTATTTCAGTAAAAGTGTGAAAATGACAAGAAAAATCAGCCTACGTGATACTGTGCCTTTTCTGTGCTGCAGAGCAATTATACTTACACAAATGAAATTATCTAATTTTCTCAGGCTTTTTTGGCTGGTCACAGCAGCATACTACTCAACAGAGTATAAACCCAGCTACATGACATTCTACACGACTACTGCACTGCATCTTTCCCTCACCCACACACACTTATCTCTCAAACACAACTGAGTGAACTTCTCCACTCTGTTTTAGGTTTCATTTCTTAGTGGCTTTACCTGATTACCTTTACCTGTTTAATGAGAACAAATATTCCTTACACTCTTATGTGTGTGTGTGTATGTGTGTGTGTGTGTGTGTGTGTGTGTGTGTGTGTGTTTATATCTTAAAATGCCACTTAGAGAGCCAATAATTAGGGTTAGAAATCTACAAATGATACTTGACATTTATGTTGCTTCTTCTTATAAAATCACATTTTTCTTTTCATTTCTCTCACTCACATTCACACAATGCTACAATTTCCTACATTTTTCCTGTCATCTTTTTTACAGGTACAAGTACCCGACCCAGTAGACGAGATTGAAGAGGCCAAATGCAGTGGGGAAGAATATTCTGGAATAGGAGTCGATTTTAGAGACATGCACGTGCATTCGGTTCTCTCGCCACGCTCCGGAGCGACAGTCGTCAAAGCAACAGAAGAAACTGGTGCAGTCCTTCCCATCCAGACATTCGTAGGCAAAGTCATCGTCGTCATGGTATGGGACAATGTTGTTCATTTGTAGCAGTGATGTGCCTGGCCTAATGTTCACCATGCTGGATTTCTGCAACACAATTACAAAAACAGTTACATCAAACAAAAGGGCCAAAAAAAAACACACTGCAGTTAATGAGTACATTAATAAGAGTAGTATACATTGTCATGCATAAATAGTATACTATACGACTATCCAGAATGCTGCAGGAGGTTCTATTCACTTTGAATGGTTCTTCCTAATGCTCAGAGTTCAGTTTTTTTCTGTATGATGACCGCGGCCAAAGTATAATGACCGCTGTCAACGGCAACGTTTTTTTTTTTTTGCTTCAGATTCACATCTGTACATCATTACGCGAGTAGAGGTCATTTACTTATCACAGTTGAAGTTGCATTACGAACTACTTGTTTATCTGCGGAAGCCACAAAACAGTAACAGATTGAATTTAAAAGACGTTCGTGGGAAGTTTTCTGTCAATGTTTTGGCAAGCAGCCGTATAATAAACTGTATAACGTATTGTCTGCAGGTCATTATACTAAATATTTCCCATCAGGATGAATCAAGACCCCTCTCCACCTTGTCCCTTACTTAAAGCATATTCATAAGCCTGCAACCTGCACTAAACCTGTCATATGCCAGAAGCAGATGAGAGGAGATGCTAGCCTAATCAAGTGCTACTGCCTTGCACCCCCCTCCCCTCCCCCACAACCCTCCAAAGTTAATTAACTGTGCATTTTGTTAATGATGTGTTCGTCATTAGCTCGGTTATGTTAGCTTATGGTGTGCTGTTAGCGCTGCAGGGGTGGAGAGGATCACTCACGTTGGTGTGCTGGGATTTGGCCTTCTTGTTCTGCCGGTTGCTGGTGAAGTAATGGAGGGTGCCGTACTCCATGAGAGCCGCGAAAGTGAAGATGAAGCACACGGACACAAAGAGATCCATGGCCGTCACGTAGGACACTTTTGGCAACGACTTCCTGGATATGGTGCTCAGGGTTGTCATGGTGAGCACGGTGGTGATACCTAGGCCAATAATCAATAATCAACATAATCAATAATCTTACACATCTGTTAATATCACTGGTCACCTCAAACATAGGAGGCAGTTCGAAGTCTGAAACTTGGTTCAATATAGTAGATCGTATCACTCATTCAGTGGTGTCAGATGTGCATCAAATAAAAAACTGTTCACTTAAGAAACTTCCCTACTTCCTGTCACATCATTTGTCATACCGAGTGAAGTTCTTGCTGGCACAGCGTCTTTGTTAATCCAGAAGGAGACCCAGGAGAGCACTACGATCATGCTGCAGGGGATGTACGTCTGGATGGTAAAATAGCCCATCCGCCGGCTCAGCTCAAAAAAGATGGTCATGATCACATAGTCACCTAAAGAAAGGCACACACACACACACACACACACACACACACACACACACACAGAGAGAGAAAAACATGCACATCAACACAAATATCCTTACATGATCCTTTTACATGCAGGCTTTGGTTGGTTTATTTGAGGTGGTGGAGGAGCTGTTGAACTAACCTGACTGTGTGTGTGCGACGTCAGTGGTGTTGCGCAGTCCCACAAAGGCAAACTGGTAGAGCCTCCAGTAGCGCTGATCTGCTACCTCCACGGATCGACGCTGCCAGCGGTACATGATCTCGTTCTTAGGGTAGCCATCTGGAGGATGAAAGACACACACACGCACAGGCGCGCACGCACACACACACACACACACACACATACACACACACACACACGCCATATACAATGCAGCGCCACCATGCAGAGAAATGCAAAAAGAGTGGAGAGGACCATATGCACACACATCACACACAAACACAAGAAAGACGTTAATCACAAGAAAACTGACACTTACACAGACTACAACAGTTTCCGTCACACATATGACACCCACAGCCACACACACATACACGCACACACGCACACATGACACCCACAGTCACACACAAATGCATGCACGCACACACGACACCCACAGCCACACACACACAAACGACACCCACAGTCACACACAAATGCACGCACGCACACATGACACCCACAGCCACACACATACACACCCATGTATGAGTGCTTTTCAACAAAAGTAAAATGGCAAGGCTTTGAAGCTGATATACAAATGGGATGTCGTCATCAATACATTTCCTATGGTCACACAAAAACACAGCAACGACAACACAAAACAGGATGACAAAACAAAGAGCATAGTGAATGAAAGGAAGTACCAATGAAGAGAGTGAGCGAGAGAGAGAGAGAGAGAGAGAAGAAAGAGCAGAGGAAGAATAGAATGGATTTGCTGACGATAGGATGGGAAGGGTCATTCCTCCCCACCGCTACAAGGGAATGACCATTGACAGCAGCGCTGGAGGGGGCAGATCAGATGGCCAGCTGAGGTGAAGCATGGACATTGATCGACTGTCAAAGCCTATTTGCAGGTGATTAGTTGACCACGGGCAAGGACCAATGGAGATTGGTGGGCTCTCTGGCATAGCTGCTGCTGGTCACCAAGAGCAACGTAATGTGATTGGTCAACCGTTGTCAGCAAAGCATGGTGATTGGCTAAGGCTGGTTAAGGTGACTACTGATTGGTCTACTTGGGTGGGTGGGTGGGGTGGTGGGGGTGGGGGTGGAGTATGTGCAGGGGATTGGTTGCCTGATTGGTGAATGTGTTCCACCTACAGCTTGAGAATTCCAGGGGGCAGGAGTGTTCGTCCATGGGAAAGTTATGCAGCTTTAGGTAGCATTCCGCATTAATAGTCAACCTGACAAACGAAAGTAAAAGTGCAAAGTAGAAAAAGAAAAACAAATGTGTTCAGTTGGGGTGTGAATTAGCACACACTACCGTTGCCTTGATTTACAGAATATGCTCATTGTAATTTTTTTTTTTGTAACACATGCAATGTAATGTCATAGTCTCCTATCAATGAAAGTGTTTCGATAGATCTTTAAAGTATTGATTTGGTTTGGTTTTGCTTTTGTAAAATGCTCCTCATTCACCATGTAGACTGCAATAAATCAAGGCGATGTGTTCACCTAAGCTAAACATCAATCACTGACTCTTTCCTGAAGGTCCAGCATCCATAAGCATTCCTCTGCCTATTAAAACTTGACTGAGTGCTGTGGGCTCTCTTGGACGTATTTACCTTCTTTGATTAATGCCGAAATAAAAATGTCACACACTGGTCCTTCAAGAAATTAATAACCAAACAGTAAAGGCTGGTGTCTATCTAGACAGGATAGATGTGTACTGTGCAAGTAGCGACATACTGTGCATGCTATTCCCAAAAACAAGTGCCCAAAAGGAACAACAACATAACACAAAACGACCATAAAAGCACAATCTTAAGCAAAACAAAGACTGAACAAATTAAAAAAAAGGCAAACAATGGATGTCACTAAGGACCAAACAGTGCATGAAGAATGAAACAAAGATCCTACCTAAGAGTGTACATGACCCGCCCGTTGCTCCACAGTCGCAGCAGTCGATTGGGCGTGGTGATCCAGTGAGCGTCAGACTTGCGGGAGTTGCGGAAAAAGGTATCGGGGATCCAGATCTTGCCCACCATGTTGCTGTTGAGCATCAGTAGCTTCATGGTGCTGTTGAACTTCAGACGGCTGTCGTACCATGTCTGAGCGAAGAAGATGTCAATGGTGTACTCCTTGGAGAAACAAAGGCACATCGCACATAGTGAACATGCTGATTACTCTTTTCTCACTCCAAAAGGCATACACACACACACACACACATGCACACACTTCATGATAGAAGCATCATAACGACTATGCAGTTTTTACTGCACTGTTTGCCTCACGCCAGCTAAGTGACACTGATGTCATTATTCTCAACACCCGGGGAAACGGCAACAGCAGCCGTGACCTCAGCAGGATGTCATTCCACCACTTCAGCGTGCCTCCGCATCTCTTACGTGACGCCGTGAAACTGACACATTACCGCTGCCACCACCACTGCGATGGCTCGCTTGCTGAGAGTAATTTCCTCTGGTGTCGACGATAAGGACAAAAGAGCACTTAGAGATCCCCTCCCACAACACACACACACACACCCCTCCATGCCATGCTGTCTTTAATCAGTGGGCCGGAGCATTCAGCAATTTCTGAAATGTGTTATGAAGGTCACGGTCGATGCCAGCGAGGCCGGCGAACTCGGGAGTGACTACAAAATTCTTGGAGCATGTCAAAACAGAAGTCACAGCAGAGCAGAACGGAATGGAACAAAGTGTAATCTCACACCACACGAGACAAGGGAACTGGGATGAATTGAGAGAGGGCCCTGATAAATATTAGATTAATATTAAATTAGATATAACACTCCCTGGGCATATAAAAACTGAGACGCATCTCTGCCTGTGAGCGGTTTAATCTCAGAGCCTTTGCTTTAATGGGTGTTGAGCTGGAGAGCAAACACACACACACACACACACACACACACACACACACACACACACACACACACACACACACACACACAAACATACAGAAACACGCTGGGTGTCACACCATTTCTTTGCTCACCATGTTAATGGGGTCCACAGGCCCAATGCTGTTCACATACACGGCAGTTTCAATCACTGTGGGTTGCACTGAAATGCACCAATTAGACACAGGCACAATTATTTGCAGATTCTGGGAGTGACATGGAGTGCAAATACAAAATGGAAACATGCAAAGAAAAAAATCTGAATTAATTATACATGCATAATTAATTTTAACACATACTCACAACGAAATATAGGCACGTTACTAACATGACATAATATTTAAACAACAAATGAATAGATCATTAGTTTTTTAAACATGCATAAAAAAGCAATAAGGGACACACTCATTGGAAATAATGGTGAAGAATCATAGTACCAATACGTTTATGAGAGGAACGAGTGGATTCTTTCTCACTATTACTGCCCTGCACTTAGCCTAGTTGCTTCCTAAATTAATAGCTGGATGAAAAACTGTACTCTTTATGGGAATGGGCTTTGATCCAAAATGGTGGCAATGGTAGGGGTGACTTGCCTCCGATGTCCGGGCGCAGTTTGTTGTCATAGCCCTGCAGTAATTTATTTAGGATGGAGGTGACATCGCTCTCGTCGACCTTAGGTGATAAAACCCAGGTTTTATTTATGGGAACGTCCTCATAATCCTCCTCTTCAGCCTTATTAGGGGCGAACGCCAAGCTTTTGGACAGCATGGGGAGAGAGAGAGAAATACAGTACAGTAAAGAGGTGAAAAAGGTCAGCAGCGTGAATGGATGTTGGTTTTTAGATTTGATAGTTTGTTTTTAGTTATTGTTACTTTCTTAGCAGTATTTTCATTGCCATTTGTTTGCATTATAACACCTTGACAACTTTTGAAAACATTGTCCCTCCTGTCATTGTGACTGCATAATTGCTTTGGCAACACTGTAGCCAACTGTCAGAGCAATAAATCAAATCTGAAGAGGGGGCAGAATCCAGAAAAGAGGGGCGTGTGAGAGAGAGGGAGAGAAGGATAATGACTAGGCAGAGAAAGACAAGCAGGGAGGATAGAGAGAGAAGTGGAGAAGAGAGGAAGAATGGTCAGAGAGCGAAAGTGGCAGAACATAAAGAGGTGCTGATGAGAAAGGATGAGGGAGAGAGAACTAGCAGGAGAGGTGCGAGAGGAGGGAGAGAGAGTGAGAGAAATGAAGAGTAGTGGATAAACGAGTACGGAGAAGTGTTGGTGCAGAGACGGACTGACGGTTTTCAGAGAGGGAGGGGAATGACAGAACATAATGAGGAAGAAGTGAGTCAGCGTGAAGAGAGAGAGAGAGAGAGAGAAGGATAAGGAGTAAATCAGAGAAGCAAGGTGGAGAGAGAGAATCACAATCACTGCTAACAGAGGTGTGATACTGCTGCTGTACACTGTTAACAGAGATCAAAATCAAAGTGATAAGGAAAAGGTGTTCTGAGCCACAAGATAGAGAGAGAGAGAGAGAGAGAGAGAGAGAGAGAGAGAGAGAGCAATAGTGGGATGGGAAGAGGGGGATCCATTAAGTCAAGCTGAGGGAGGAAAGAAGGAGAGAGGCCGGACGGGCAGATGAGCAAGGACAGGGGAGGAGAGAAAGAGAGGGAGGGGAGAGGGAATGAGTGATGAGGAAAGTAGGCAGAGGACCTCATGATAATTAATCCAGCTGTGTGTTCAGCACAGAATTGAAGGGAACGTGACTGAAGGTTAGATTAACACACACAGAGAAACAGTAAACATGAACTAAAAGACATTCACTTGCTTTCTGGAAATTTACATAAATATTATTTTGGAAATGCATATACAAACATGCACGCACACACACACACACACACACACAAGGTTCAAATACATCTATGCACCTATGTCTGAGAGAAACAAAGAAAAAAGAACAGGACATAGACAGATAGATAGATAAATAGATAGATAGATGCATGCACAGCGAAACACACATTTGAAATAGAAGTGCACATACAGACCCTTTGTGCATTGTGCCTTTAATTTCTCTTTTTCCAAAGTGCTTATTTGGGGGAGAAAGGCTGACACGGCTTTCAACACTAACACTTTTTTTGCAGACGTCCTTTTTATTGAACTCTGTCGTTGGGATTGTTTATTTTTCCCTCTGAGTCCTTGACACACAAACATTTCCACTCTCACCACACACACACACACACACACACACACTCACACACACTCACAGACTCAAACACACACTCCCGACACCGACATCCACAGACACGCAATTTCGAGCATCTCTGTAAAAATGGAACTCTCCCTCTCTCCGTCACTTTCTCTCTCTCTCTCTCTCTCTCTCTCTCTCTTTCTCTCTCTCATCAGCCATGCAGTCTGGCTGTGATTTGTTACAGAGGCTAATTCCTTTTAGTATCTCACTCTCGGTGCCAAGTGGAATGCTTTACGAAGCCAAGGCTTTACTTTTAGCACAGGGGATTTAAATAAAACTCAACTGCTGTCACTTCTGGACAACCACAGTCTATATTAAGAGGTGAAACGCCTGTGTGGCTTACAGATGGGACTATAAGGTAGAAATGACCTCTATTGTAGATACACAAGTCACACAGCCATCTTCTATTATAGCAGTCTAGGTGTGTTCATCTGCCACAGAGAAGTTCAATAATAAGGCCAGTGTAAATCAACCCAAAGGTCTGTTGTTTGAGGTCACAAAGTGCTGTCAGTAGGAAGAAGACTGAGAATATTTGAAACAACATTAGCCAAATATGTGAACCGTAGCTAATGCTAAGTGAATGAAGCAAGGGAAAATTAAACTGAAAAAGAGCTTCCTTGTCCTTACACGGTAGCGTTAACTGCTGTTTTGGCTATCGGCCTATGTTGTACCAAACTTTTCTCATTCTTCTTCCTACCAACAACACTCAGTGACCTCGCACAACAGGACAGTCGGTTAATTTACTTATCCTTTAAATTATCAATGCGTGATTCTAATGCATTCGACTTTTTTATTTTCAGTGAACACAGTACTCTCTCACACACAGTCCTCTAAAACTCCATTCTACGTGTGTAAAGTACCTGGCCCTGAAAGGCCCTGAAATAGTGCAGAATGACCCACTGACAATTGAAGGCTCCTTGTTGCTGAAAGTCCACAGAAATATGGGACATAATTTGATTGGCTGCTATGTTGAACTAAACAGAATGAAACATTATATAATTAGTTACATCAAAAAAAGACAGTAGACTTTATTTGACGTAACTTATTAACTAATGTTTCAGTCTGTTGACTTAACTTAGAAATTTAAGGCAGCCAGGTTACTTATTTTACCTTAGTTTATAGGGGCATTATTTTTTACAGTGTATCAACACCTTTTTTGCATGAATCACAGGCCCCATGTACCTTGAAGTGACAGGCTGTCACCAACAGTGAACTAAGAAGCTGACTGCCATGAAAGTATTTCATAATCATGCCATCTTGGCATGCCATCTTCATGCCTGCAGAGGCAAACACACACTTGGTATCGTGCGTCCAGACTTGCTTGCCCACCCTGCCACGGGGTACTCCATGCTCTGGGCACTGCCAGAGCAGAGCATCATCTAAATAGAGCGTTTGCATGACATCTGCCACGCTAAATATCTTCCCCCTGGGCGCTGGTGAGTCCAGACTCATTATGATAATAAATGACACGGCAGAGCAACACAACACAGATGCCTAACAAGAAGGCACCCTCAGTATCCAGGTCAGTCTCCCTGGTTGAGGTAGCGACTTAAAAAGACTAAAGGAGAATGGGAGAGAGTGGCAGCAGTCCTAGTTTGTCATATGCTTTAGATGCAGGGAGTTGTTGTGGGGAGAAAGCACACACTGCTGGGGAACAAAGGACTGCATTGAGGAATCAAACTGAACTTTAAATCTGGGTCGAAATCCTCCAATCCCTATTGTCACAGAGAAAAACGGTTTCACAAATATGTTGTTTTTCTTCCCACTCCATCCCCACCCACCTCTTCATCTCTCTCTCTCTCTCTCTCTTTCTCTCTCTCATTCTCTCGCTTTCTCTCTGGCTCCACCGCCAAGGTTTTGTGATCAAATCTCCAAAGGCGTGACAGAGGCTGTGGCACACCTGAAGCCATCGGTCATATGAAGGCTGTGGCCTGCCGTGATTAAGTTACGGTGAAGTCAGCGCTAGCGTCTCCTTCCCCGCTCAACTGGGAGGAAAAACTCCTGCCACGCCAGCCCATCAGGACTGACAAATTTCCCCACCTATCCACCCATCCATGCCACCCCCAATCCCACAACCAGTACCAGAAGGCACCTTGCAGACACAGCCCTGCTGACAATGGGCAAGGGTTGGGGGTAGAAGGGGTAGAGTACCATCCACCACACACACACAGATCTTTGAGTTTTGTGAGCCTTGGCTCAACACATCCTCTGTCTTCTGCCTTCCTCTCCCTTCCTATCCCGAGGGACCCGCTGGCCGCACAGGAGCAAATTTGGCTCCACACATCCTCCATAATGGCGTGGCCTTTCCCCAGCTGAAGTTAAAGCTTGGAGGGGCTATTAGCACTACGCCTTTCATCCCTGCCAAACAGTGTTTGGCTGAGTTCGCCTTTATTTTTTGCCAGATGTGTCACTGGCTGGCTGGCTGTCTCTCCCAACTTGGACCTGCGCACCCTTCCAGCGAAATTCACTGTTTGGCTAGAGATTAATCAGCACCCCTCATGCGAAAAACTAAATACACAAAGAATCATTATCATGTCATCTCTCCATGATTTCTGATACATACACCCACCCACAAATGCCACATGGTTACTGGCCACTCTGAGAACTTGACAATCCTCTGGACACCTGCCCAGTTACTTGCCTCTGACCTTACATAAAGGCCAAAGCACTTCATGGCCGTGTTTTTCTTCACAGAGAGAAACATCTGCTGACAACCACTGCGCTCAGGTAAACTGCTGCCCACATATAGACTCAATAAGCTGAGGGGGCACCAAGGATCTCTGTGGTATAGATCCTATTTCATGGTAAAGTCTGCTCACTCTCAAAGTAAAAATGAAAGTGCAGCTATCATAAAGACACTGGCTATCAGTGGACTATGTCTACACCCACCCACTTTCATATTGTATAAAAGACTGCTGACTCTTTGATTTTATTGTGAGCTAATTTTAGTGATGTTAACACATCATCTGCTGTGCCAGGTTCTACAGTGTAGTGTAGTGTATAGGAGACTCTGGGGAATGTAGGTTGTGGGGTGAAGTCTGACACAATGGAGACAGCAGCATGTATGGTTAATCAGTCCTGGTCTTAAGTGGCTTTGTTCTTCACAGCAGCAGGGCAAGTGATAACGGTAATCTATAGCAGCCAGCTTTAGGCAACCAAATACACCACACATACATACACAAAGAGAGTGAGAGAAAATGGACCTAAACACACAGTTCCTTATCAATATAAGAAGCCTACACACATACATAGGCTACATACACACACACACACAAGGCTATGTGAGGGAAATAACTAATGACTGCAGGAGCAATATGACTCCAAGGAAAGGGTCCCAGGGGAAAAGGAGTTTATCATACATGTTTGAATAATGAGGGATTTGCCTCAATTTCTTTTCTCCTTTGACGTTTCTTCTGAGGAAAAAAAGACATGAATAGCCACTGCAAGCTAGCAAACCCACAAGCTTCTAGAGGAATCTGAAACAACACAACCCAGACAAGATAACACTGAGAGATGATTATTGACCCAGCAACCCAGTGGAATCCTGACTGACAGTAGAAATGGCTAGCTAAAAGACATGCTTACGCATTGATTTTTGGATATAGGCTACATCTTGCAGTTATTTCTCAGTATGCTTTTTACAGGTGCAAAGGTCTCTTGAGTCATTCTTCTTTGCGGAAAACAAGTATAGGATATCTGCTGGGGTGTTTATATTTTGCATTACTACTTAAGTGTCCGTCCAGGGCAGGATATCTCCATGGAGACACAGGTCGTGGCGCGAGACCCATATGCCGCATGTAAAAGAACCTGGAGACAGCCAAGCACGCGGGGCATTTCGTCGTGAGTCAGACTCACAGAAATGCACGCATAACACGTTTGCCGCGAGACATGAATGAGCTGACAGAGTGCGACAGTAATGTCGACGTTCCTACCTTCATACAGTCGGAAACTATGCATCATTGTACTCATTAGCATAAAGAAAATCATGCTAAGAATGATGTTTACACTCACTGTTATTTGTGTTAATTGTACAGACGAATCAGAGTTAATGGTTGTTTGTATAAAGTGACATTAGTGACTGTCTTTAGCCAACTATGCCGGCATCAGACACCATGCGCAAATGGGTTTTGCCTCACCAATTCCAAAAGCTGTGATGGACAATGTGATTTAATAATTATGTTTTTTTTATTATTATTTCAGTAGACATTTGATCACCTCCCTAACTCACCAACCGTTTGAACATACAGAGATACACGTACACACATACATACAAAGCAATAATAGGGGGACTTTGTAATCATAATGTCAAGATACCCTAGCTGCTAGTTCATGCGCTACCCTGTCCCGTTCGTGGCGGTTCCGGTTCGGGACCACCGTTTGAATGCCGACGTTCTTGCTTGCCCTGCTAGTCTGGACACAAACTTACCAGACTCCGAGAAAGCCGAGCAACAGAGAGACGAATGGAGCTCTCCTCCTCTCGTGCTGCAGTAAAGCCATGACGAATGGAAATGCACCGGAATCCCGCGTTTCTCCTCTCTATTTTAAATTACTGTTGTGATGAAAAAAATGTAGCCTTACTTTCAATTGTCAGACAGAATTTCTTAGATGACTTCTCGCGTTACAGATTAGGGAGACTGCAGGAAAATATCTTAATAGACGACGGATGCTTCCAATCTGTGTGGTTACCGAGGGAGCGCGTGTATTATCCTATAGCGCCGTGTTCCACTGAAAAACGCGTTGAGGGTGAGGAAGAGGGAGACAGTGGACTGCTACTATGTGGCTATATGGTACTCTGAGACTGCGTAAGGCGTGTGTGTGTGTGTGTGTGTGTGTGTGCGTGCGTGAGCGCGCGCTTGAGCAGGATTTCGCTGAATGCGGCGCTGTTGTTACACACCGTCTGTCTGGCATTTTGCTGACCGAATCGAAGCGAATCAAGGGGGAACTGCGAAGATCAGCCCGCGGAGAGAAAAGCTGATCTTATTGGAGCAAGAACGAAACAATGTCAAAGTCACTAGGCCTACAGTCACAAAATAAAAGTTAGGTATTAGAGTGTTTTATAGCTAGTGAATCATGACGAAAATAAAGAAACTATACTTGGGGAACAGCTTTCATTCTTGATGCTCTTTGATGAGATAGAGTGACAAAGACGTAAGACAAGACGGCAGTCAATCCGATTGTCTGTGTATCCTATTACGAGCTGTCAGTGGCAACAGAAACATGTCTGAGATCCACTTTTAAATCGTAATCCCACAATGCTCAGGACGCATTCAGGACTCATTAGCTTCATTGGACAGAAGTGCGTGTTTGTGTGTGTGTGTTTATATTCTTACACTGACCTTGAAAAGCTCTCCAGACACATTCTTTTTTTCACTTTTCAAGGGAAACACAAAAAAGTCAGCTGTCATTACTGTCTCCCTAGGGAGTTTCCCAGGCTCTTTGTTGTTCTGCAGGCAGATGTTCAGCTGTTGTAAGGTGTTAAAAGGTGCTGTGCTCCCTCCTCTTGATAATCCAAGCCAAACGGTTTAATCTGTTCCTTTACTCTTTTCCATTGCAGGCACACACACACACACACACACACACACACAGTGAACATCGCAGATAGTGTTAGTGTTAGATATTGTGATGCTGAATAACAGTTACAGGGTTTTTTTTACGATCGTTTACACACTAAAATAAAAGTTATCACACAATTAGCCAAACTTCTCTCTCAAGGAGCAAAACACCTGAGCAGATTTGCACAACATTAAGCACACGTATTTGCAAAACTCTAAATACAGTGATTTGCAAAATACTACACAAATTTTCACACTTTCGTCAATCAGACCAATCAGATCTCTTATTTGCATATATCAGATCTCATGTTTACACCAATCAGATCTCATATTTGCAGTTAAAAGACACTGCCCCGCAAAACACATCCAACTAAGCTAAAACAGTCTTTAGGTCTGAACACACAAAAGTGTAAAATTAGAAACACCATAAACAGCCATACACTCTGTGAAAGTAAGTGAATAAATCTATGACAATTCAAATGTATACCTTGCCCAGTTTTTAATTATTGCATTGCTTGTCTCTCTCTCTCTCTGTTCCATATTACAATTTATACATCAAACACTTTCACTGCAATATCAAGAATAGGTGTATAGAGTGGAGTTCAGTTGAAATTGAAAAAAAAAAAAAAACAGGGTAAAAGGTTGATGTGTTGTAGCATGTCAATATATTTTTGTCATCAAAATTATCCCTTATGAAAAAATGCCCAGCAAAATAAGTCCAGCACACGCAATTTCCTACAGTAAAATAGGATTTTTTTTACAAATGTGTTTTGTATTGATCACAGTAGTGTGTAACTGACTGCAGTGGTGTCTGATCATTTGAAGACTGTGTTAGTGAGATGAAAACAAAGTAGCACTTTTAGAAATATGCATGTAGTTTTGACTTAAGTTGTCATTTTGCAAACAATTTCAGTTATGCAAATTGTGTGTGGTGTTTAGGATAGGATAATTTTAGGATAATTGTGTAAAATATTTGGAAGAAAGGAGTCCTGTTTTCAAAATTGTGTGCAAACAATTAAAAAAACTTTAAGACCACAAAACCACTGACATTTAGACATGCATATGAATTGTGTTAAAATAATCACCACATGTAGTGCAGTTAGACTATATCCTCAAGAAACTACTGATGTTGAAAAGTTGTAATATGCCTTTAAACAACAAGAAGAGGGTTCATGGATGGATTTCTTTTATCAACAATAATAAAAAACTAATATGTAAAGCCTGAAAATGGCACTGTGAGAAAAAGAAATACTAGGTTAAATACCAAACGAGAAACACCAAAAAGAGACTAAAAGAGATCTGTGGTAACCAATCAGTTGTAGGCAGTTACAGTAATACTGTTGCCTGGAATTCCAGATGCATCAACAAATTTAAATTCACTCTGCTGGTCGGCCTGGTCAAGAACCATTGGAGTTCATTAGCTTTGTCCCTAAATTCCAGGCACCAATCACATCAGGCTCAGAGCCATATAGAGCCTCTCAGAGCACAGTTGAAGCTGCTTTGGTAAAAAAACAAAACAAAGATAATCTAACTGGTCGTTGCACTCTCCAATTGAGTACAGGGGTATGTGTCCATGGTGCCTCCCCTTGGTTATGGAGGGCCTATTCCTATATTTTCCTATATGTGGACCAAGTTGTCAAGCTACAGTAAATGTTTTGTTTGAAATTACTGACAAAGCCTGTTACAGTTGTCCTTTTTTCTAGGTCTTGCTGAGACATAGGACATCTGGAAATATTTTTGTTGGTAAAAAAGTTATTGCATTCAATTCACAATTGGAAATAAGATCACTGCGAATTAGAACACCAAAATGCTTAACAGTGTTCTTGTCCTTCACTGTTCCTCACAGTAGGTTTCAAGAAAACTGGATATTCTCAGTCCTTCCAATTGAGTCCTGCCAAAAATATTTTTTCATTGATGACAAGAATGATTGTTTTTGATAATGCGCTCAAGTGGGAGCACATAGATGATGAATGGAAGTGGCCCATAGATGGGTCCCTGGGCGATGCCACATGTAAGGGCTGTTGATATAGTGGTGTAGAAGCCAAATAAAAATGTATATCCTACAGGTACTATATGCTTTGGGCCTGATAATAATTACACCAGTGAATCCAACCCAAGTTCTGTAAGTTTAACAATGTTCAGTGTGTACATAGCCAAACCTTCTAGCCATACCAAAACTGGTCTGTTGCACCACTCACTCCTTGTACCTGAGAACTGAATGTGAGAACAGAATGATTATTGTAAACTGATCATGCTACTGAATTAAAACAAGACCATGATTCAGTGAAATGACCACACAAGTTTTTTGAGCACCATGTTTTATAGCATAACTTTGTACTTGTCTTTGAAATAGTTTCTGTCCTACTCTTTGCGGTGAGTATGACTGTATCAGTACAAACAAAAATCTAAATCTCAGACCACTTCCAAGTTTATTTCCCTTCTCAATTTCAAGCCACCCACAACACAGCGACAGCTGGGCCTCCTTTGCCTGACATTTTTGACAATGGAGTCGTTAGACTTCAGTCTGATATGTTAATCAGCACCAGTCCCACAGAGCTGATGACTGGCATATCTGCACCCACACCATCACAGCTACATTTAGAAGGCCACAGAGTCATTATTTTATACTGGGATTCATAAAAAAAACATAGAATAATATGACTATGAATTAGATATGGACCAAGGCAGTGAAAAATAAAGGCAATTAAACAAGCTGAAATCATTTCAGATTATATTTTGCTTCCACACAACTTGACACAGTACTGCTAGGTGAATTCTTTTTCATTAGTTTTGAATCAATGGATTGTGAATAGCCTACATGACAGGTTATTATTTCTTTTTTTATTAACGTTAATGTGACTACACACGTGCCATACCATATGATAATTCGTCCCCATAATCAGAATTTTAACTATATTGTCACATCAGTAATGAGTTGCATAAATGGATGCATATACAGTCCAATATTATCCAGCAATACACATCAATGCAGGTTAAAATATACATATACTGCTGTAATTCAAAATCAATTTTTTATTGTTATTGGGATATGACAGATATCCCATAACACAGACCTATGTGATCATATGTGCTATACAGGTAGACTTATACAGTTATTTTTTCTATCCCAGACCAATAGACAGAAGAGAAAAGGACATCAGTTTCAGTGTGATTGACCCCACTAGGAGCCCGACCAACCAGTCTCCAGTGCCCATTGTGTGAGGCACCACTCACTCTGGCAGTTCCAGCAGATCTGGTACTCTATGGTGATTGAGCAGCTCACTGCCAGTCCCAATCAAGGCCCAATCAGGAAGACATTTCCTAATTAGTCAGGCAACTGCAACCATGTAAAACTACCACTGACACCAGCAGGGTGTGAAACAGGTATGTAAATCTGCAAGGTGCACAGACCTGAACAGGAATGCTGTGTGGTGAATGCTGATGTAACTCTTTGCATTGGGTGAGTGTGTGTCTCCATGTAGTAATTTTCCAAGACATTGCAATAGGTTTGTAATAGATATTGTGACAAATGATGCCTCAAAATAAAAAACAAGTTGATGTTTGCTGACTTAACAACTGTCAATGTAGCTATTTTGTTAAGGCATGTCAGTCTTCCACAGGTTTCCATGTAAAAAAGGATCTCATCATTCCTGCAACTCTGGAGAAGGCTCATAGTGTCATGGTGTTATATTACATCCATCACTGAATGTGTTGTGATGTTACAGTAAAAGACTTAGACATTTACACTTTGCTTTCAGAGAAGGTATTCACAGTCTGATTTGCACAGGAACCATGTATCTCCATAACATTGCATATTATGTTGCAATTAAACATTATAATATTATAATGACATAGAGAGAGACAGAGAGAGAGAGAAAGAGAGAGAGAGAGAGAGAGATATCCTTACTGTAACATGTTAAAAGTAAGCTGAAATTATGAGAGAGGAAGATTGGCAGACAGAGAAAGAAAGACACAAACTGGCAGAACAAAATAAAGGGAAAAAAGAGTGAAAGGATTCAGGAGAGATAGAGAGAAAGAGATGTTCCAACACTGACACCTGTACTGCCATAATAGATGTCATACAATAATTGTGTTCCACTCTATCGCTGCGCCAGCAATTCATTACAGAGTGAGTGTCATCTCCAGAGAGTGTGGGGTGTCTGTCAGCTTCACGAGAGAAGCAAACTGGCCCTGCAGCCAGCCTAAGAGCTTTACCCAGGGAGCGTATCTTCAGGGCAGTCACCATGGAAATGGAGTGTTTCTGAAGAACAAGCACTACATGAAGACAACATGTCTTCCCCTGACGCTCTGCGGTGTGACAGCTCGGCACAAATCAAAACACAAGCCCTGGCCTCTGAGAGTGGCAAAAGATAAAAAAAAAAAAATGAAAAAAGTTTTTTTGGTTTATTCTTCCAATGAAGAACAAAAAAAACGAGTTTGTTATGAGGACAGAGAAAATATGAGAGGGGAGAGGAAGTTATTTGGGAAGTCTGTAGAGACAAAACTCTGTTTTGGTTGGAGATGAAAGGCTGTCATGTTAATACTCTGTGTAAATGGGACGGCATTAGTATGCAGGTACGCGGAATGGCGCGGCCCGGGAAAATAACAAGAGCAACCCCAGCGAGATATTGCCATGGAGATGACTGACATTAGCATTCTGAGACGGTTTGGAGTCTCTATACAAAGAAGACACACATCTGACTCTTCCTTTTTTTATTCACTCGCATGTACGCTCACAGGCATTAAATCGACAAACACATAGAGACCTACACACACAAACAAATGAACACAGACACAGACATAAACATACAGTCAAACTGTCACACCGTACAGCATAAATACACACATAAACAAATACAAGTATACAGACAACAGCACACCCACCATCTACCTATATAAGAACACACACACACACACACACACACACAGACACACACATACATACACATCACATTCTTGCACATCACATGCACATCACATCTTTCAGACAAGAGTGGCTGATGCATGTCCAATCACAGAATCCTTGTGAGAATTGCTTGGGCAAACTCCACTGCCCTTTCCATGATCACCACCACCATAAGCACAGACCACCTCACTCACAGATACTATAACAATCATTACCACATCTATCAAGGTATGTTGGAGCACAAATTGGCTATCACACACACACTGTCACACCCAACGCACACTGATTACACTCCCAAAGCTTGTCATACACTTTTCCCATCAAAACCCAGATCATGCATCCTCTGTTGCTAGGCAACAGTATCAACACCTTGGTCATGCTCGGATGCTGGGTTCACAGAGAGAACCCCTTTCTCTGCCCCTTTTTCTTTTTGTCAACTGCAATTTTCCTTCACTCCCTGATATTTTTTTCTGTATTTCTGTGTTTCTGTATATTCAGAATAGATCCTCTGTGTTCTGTGATTGTTTTCTAGATGTAGACTATTTGTAAAGTAAAAACGGGTCACGTTTGCTTTCTCTCCTAGTGAGTCTCTTCTGTGTACCCAATCAATACAATTTAATTCAACTTACTTTATTGGCTTGACAAAGTGGGTTTTGTATTGACAAAGTGGAGATAATGAAAATAGAAGCTATTGACATGAGGATATTCTCTCTCTCTCTCCCTCTCTCTCTCTCTCTCTTTCTGTCTTTCTCACTTTCTATCCCTCTCTCAACCTTTTGTTTTTCTAGTCCTTGTTTGTTGTGAGAGTGTGAATGTGTCTGTGTGTGCATAGTAAGGCCCATTTCATTAAAATATTTTTTTCTTTTCTAAAATTGCTCTTTCTTTATTTCTCTCTCTCTATCCATACTGTATGTCTGCCTGTCGTCAGAGTTACAAGACACCAGTCGCTATTTTAAAAAAAACTGGTACAGAGAGCAGAGAAAACACAGGAGAGACGGAAACAGGTCAAGGGTCAAACAAGCCCAAAGATAGAGAGAAAGACAGTAAAAGCATCGACAGGAGACACGATGTGAAACAGCTTGCTTCAACTGTTTTGTGCGTAAATTGTCCTTGATCCACATTAAGTGCATGTGAAACCTTGAGGAGTTCACTAATTAGCCTGCGGGTGAAGGGCAGCAGTACATTAATATTTATATATACATTCCGCTTGTTTGTTTGTTTGTTTGTTTGTTTTTGCATTTGGGTGTAATCAGGGCGGGTGGTGCGATAGGCGAGCCTCAAAAGAACTGGCAGAAACTGACCTGGTTACAGGCGCCTGCAGAGTGGGCAGAAAGCAAACAAACAACTGTAAGCCCTCCAAGTAATGTTTTCTGTTTTCTTTGTCTACGATGTGTAGTGTGAACATGTAGTATGATGAGTCAGTAGTGTAGATGGCATTTGCTCTTTGTTCATTTGTGCGTGTGCGTGTGTGTGCGTGTCTGTGTGTGTGTGTGTGTGTGTGTGTGTCTGTTTTGCTGGGAGCAGTGATGAATCTGATTTTGCGGTCAGCTTGTAGCACTCTGAGGTCCAAACATTCACACACACACACACACACACACACACACACACACACACACACACACACACACACATTATTAAGAAGATTTGAGCATCTTAGGGAGATCTTTGTTGGTCGCCCATACATTTTTTTTACTGGGCACAGTTAATGTAGCAAACAGGGGGTTTAAGGAGTCTGCTTTGTGCTATCTCTCACACACTCACACACACACACAAGCACATTCTCACACATAGGACACTGTGTTCCTTCACATTCAATAGAGTGGAGGTGAAAGCAACCCTGCTGACATTCTCCCAGACCTTGCTTAAGGCAGACTCCTCTCTTAATTCCCCACGACAAGAGCTCAACCCACTGGCCACAAGTCTGGCCTCTCCACCCCACCTTAAAACGAGGGCCATAGACTGAGACCAGCTCTGTTCCCAAGTGCCCTCTGGCAAAAGGTGTGTGTGTGTGTATGTGTGTGTGTGTGTATTTGTGCAATGTATTCACTGCATGTATTACACATTACACTATATCTCTTCTGCTTTTTGTGTTGGACTGGACAAGAAACAAACTAAAATCAAGCACTCACACACACACACACACATAATAATATATGCACACACTCCAAATGTTTATGGAAAATTATTTTAGTGGAGGAAATACAACTGCAGCACCCCCCTCCCCATATTCCAATACTGCGTTTGCATTCACTGACCACCTGCTGATGTTAGCTAGCGCTGTGTGCCAACGTATGCCATCAGCAAGAGTCATTCAGAGTTTTATCTCACAGTCGCACACAAAGACATACAGCCGCATCCAATGTACCCAGTGGCCTGTGGCCAAAGTCATGGAAAAGCTTTTCTTGGTACATCCCAAAATAATAATAAAGTATATATATATTATTATTTTATATATATATATTATAAAAACACATTTCATTTTTTCTGTTTCCTTTTTTTTTAATCTGTGGGGAGCTGACTCTGTCCCCTACATTCTCTCTGCCACTCGTTGTGATCACCAATTCTGGGGGTCAGCGGGTCTGAGGGTGCTTCAGAGTACTTTTCAGATGGAGATGAGAGGAGAGAAAAAGAGAGAGAAAGAAAAAGGAATGAGGGGAAGGGGGAGGGAGATAGAGGAATGAGGGTGGAAAGAGAGAAAGAAGGAGAGATAAGGAGTGGAGGATCGGCTAGGGGATTAGGATGACCAGAGAAGAGGCGTTGCACTAAGACATGGGAAATTGCACACATACGCATATATACAGATACACAAACACACACACACACACACACACACACACACACACACACACACACACACACATTGATTTCATTCCTACAACTCAGAGATAAGCATTCACCAGGGGCATACACAACTCCAAAAGGGTAATGTGGAAAAAAGACAAAAAAAACATGTCAGGGATAAGAGGAGAGGAGATACGCAAATACATCAATGAGACGAGAGAGAGAGTGAGAGAGTGAGAGAGAGAGAGAGAGAGTCAGGGGGTGGGGGAGAGAGAGAGAGGGATACATGTTAATGGATACTAAATTGAGTTTATCTGACATGGCTAATTTACAGTTTTGACTTTAAGAGCTATTTCTCTCTATACGTGTGTGTGTGTGTGTGTGTGTGTTTATGTATTTCTAGTGCTTGAAAATGCTGCAGGCAGCATATTCTCTCTGCTTTGACTCAGAGACTAAAAGCCTGAATTTGGTTTTGCTCTGTATATTTACTATCACCAATCCAATTATTACACACACTCTGAGCCACTTATTACATGAACCAACAAAATGGCTTGGGTGCAGTAAACAGCCTCCTTTGTAATATTTGTGTGAAAAGAACGATGTAACCACGACCACAACTGAAACAGCAACTACTGGTTATTACAGTAATGAAAACCAGGACTTACAAGGCAGTGAGAATTTTTAATGGGAATGCCAAACACAATGGGTGATTGTCATTTTAATAGCACACAGAAATATTGTGAACTCTACGAAGCCTGGAGCAATATTTCTGATTGTTTCACAGAAGTGTAGCGTAGTCAGTGTAGAGTTCCAGTGAGCCTTTTGTCAAACAACATGGCATTCAGTCGCATGGTTTACATGTTTTTTTTTTAATCACATATATGTATATATTCAAGCGTTCATGTTGAGTGTATTTGTGTGTGTGTGTGTGTGTGTGTGTGTGTGTGTCTGCACACGTGTATGCGTGTGTGTGTGTGTGTGTGTGTGTGTGTGTTCTTGTGTTTAATAAAATGCAAGTGCGCCCAATGCATCATAAAATGTTTATTTGTCAACATTTGTCACCCCCCAGGCTTTGTCTCTGGGCAGGGCACACAGAGTGAGAGACTGTGAGAGAGAAAGAGAGGGAAGAAAAGAGACAAAAATGTGTCAGAATAAAAGCCCCATAACAAAAGAGGCATTGTAACATAGTAGGATACTCATAAAGCTCTCACAATTTCCAACCCACATTCAGTTACATCTTACCTGAGCTTCCTGTTTGATTAAGTTATGAAATGTACCTGGGGTAGTGGACCAAAAAACATGTGACAAATGTTTACTTTGGCAAATATTTATACAATTTTATTAGTTTGAGTCACATATTGGGGCTTCACTTATAAAATATTTGGAAGAGAACTTTGTCAAATCTTAGGTTGTGATTTTTTAACTTTAACAGATGTTTAAAAACATTTTTTTCTTACACACACAACAGCAATCAAGGTTACAGAGATTTGCTTTGTGAAAATGATCCCTGCAATTCTTTAAACACATTTTCTGTGTTTATCAGTTTTGATTTGCTACATTGGCATTGGGGTGACTTTGTACATTTTCAAAATAAACACTAGAGGTATTTTCAAGGAATAGCATTGGCTCTTTTGTTTGTTGACTCAGATGTGTGACGGCTGTGAGGACGGAGTTGAAGTCTTTTATTCACATACAATTATGAATAAATGAAATCCAGCGGAGATCTGACAGTTTTGTGAAGGCTTTTGTCAAAACATTTAAACGCAAAAAAACAAGAGGTGTCGTGTAAAAGCCGTGTCATCCGTGGGAACACTGGTCTGCTGTGGGTGTTCAGGAACCTCTCTGTCAAAGCAGCCAGCCAAGGCATGTAAACAGTGCCCCGAGGGTTTTACGGCTAATCAGTTCCTTTAATAATTAAGTCCTGAGGTTCAAAGGAAACCCACACAGACTCACATGTTCTCACAGACACACACACACACACACACACACACACACACACTCACACATTCACACTAGTTCCTCCAGGACTGAGCTGATTCAACAGAGAATGACCAGTTCATCACCAAGTTGCTGGTCTCTCAAAGGTTGTTCCTTGCTTATGCAGCAGGGGAAGTGTTTTCTCCTGTCTAAGTGATCTTTCTGCCTAACTTCTATCTCCAGGACCCACACTGCATTAACATCAGCAAGTAAAAGGGCCAGAGGGCAGGTCTATGCCCAGGTGGCATGTGTGCTGAAGTGCAGTGACACACACACACACACACACACACTCACACACACACACACACACACAAACACATACAAAACATTCTGTTTCAGAAGCTACAAGTTGCTGCCATGTATTTGGCCTGTCTCCACAGGTAACTCATTTCATCTTGAAGCTGATGTGTGCCCTTTTCATTGACTCTGGAAAATAACAATAATGAAAAATTGCTGTTTCCCCTCAAATCTGAATCTGGTTTGTGCACAATTCTATTTCAAGCTTAAGGAAATGCTTGAAGAGGCCATCTAGAATAGAGGAGGCATTTTTGTGGGAGAACAATGTAACACTTTAGATTACAGCCAGTGAAGTATTCTGTAAGGGGTCAGTAAGAACTGTATAATAACAACAGGAGAATCAAGGATAGGTTAAGTAACAGGCAAGTAAGACCTTAAAAAAATGGAAAAGCGCATGAAGAGAATGAAGGAGAATGAAGACCTTCACCAAGGCAATGTAGGTTCACTGACCCAATACAAATTCCAGATTCAGTGTTCCGCATCACCACTAAAATTTAATCATCCATTCATTGTCCCAATACCGCATTGTCTGAAAATTTCATCCAAATTGGTGCAGTACTTTTTGAGTTATTTTGTACACAGGCAGACAAACAAACAAACAAAGAAACAAACACCGGCAAAAACATAACCAACTTGACGGAAGTAACAACAAAAGCAACAAAATGAAGATATGATGTAGGTATTGAGGGATAAATGATATAAATCACTGTGTAAGTAGGCTGGAATATGAAACTTCCAGCTTATTACTTATTATATGAAATATTATATATGAAATATATAAGTAATAAACTGGAATATATAAGTTTCATATATATAATATATGAAACTTATATGCTACTCTGAAATCAATACAAGGAATGCACACAGTGAACCATTACCCGAAGGTGAGGCCCAGGATATAGATTATGAAATGCATGCTGAACAGCGAATGCCCCTTGATAGTAAACAAAAGTGAGAAGATAGAGCAAGATAGAGCACATCAAGGTTCATTCACAAAGTGGATGTGTTGAATGAATAGATTGCGATGTACAGAAATGTTCTATCTTTCTCCATCTATGAAATCTGCCTTCCTGCAAACTTTTACCACAGATGAGAAATGGGACACTGAAAATCATGGAAAACACCTAAAACTGTGCAATTAAAAGTGTATTTACTGTAATGGTGGGGGTGTTCATTCATTTTACTACCATGTGAGAAAAACGTAAGGTGGGTGTAGGATACAAGTAATTAACATAGGACAATCGGTTTTGTGTTGTTCCAGCCTACTTTTGCAGTAATTTATCCCTCACTACCTATATACAATTTTTTTGCTGTTGTTTTTTACGTTCAGCTTACATGATACTTTAGGGGTTGCAATCTAAAGTGTTACCGAAAACAATTGGCTGCTGTGGTCAGTGTACGATATGGATGGATAATGGATAGATGGATAATGGGTTGAGAAGTGTCTGAGAAATGGCTGGATTGAATCACAGTATCAGTGTGGAGATGCTACCACTGCTGGACGCTAAACGTAAAGACTGAGACACCTGGTCTCAAGATAGTGAGAGGATGGTCGCCTGAGAGTACATATTGCATGTCGCATGTGGGCAAGTAAAATCTCAGGTTATGATTTTCAAATTGAAAACATGGATATAACATGCTTTTAAAAAACTAAAGTTAAAGGAGAACTCGGCATATTTAAACCTAGATCTTGTTGTTAGAGGACTTGTGTTGTTAGAGGACTTGTGTACTTTCATTGAGCAAGTGAGCAAGCTAGCTCACTAATACAATAAGCCCTACAAAAGCATTACAAAAGTGCCAGAGTTCTCCTTTAAGATAAATTTCTAAGCCCATTATCAACAAGTAAACTGACCTTTGGTTGTAAAGGTTTTTACTCCTATGTTGTAGCCTATGCTCTAGACATGACTTCCAGTGAATCTGTTGCCATGGATAGAAGTATATCCTTGTATATCAACTGGAATTCATTAGTCTAAAACATAAAATTGGGATTGAAACGGGCACACAATGCTTAGTGAGGGGGTTGGTTAAATGTAGCCTTTTGAGGGCACGTACTTTTGCGTGTGGGTCCCCCACTCGGTATTACACAGATGTAGCCTCCGCTGAGAACCTCATTGTGCCCTTAACTGGTGACATATTGTCTGCTTTGTTGGGCTGGGTTATTAGCCTCCCAGTTTAATGGCATGTGGTGGCAAAGTCTCTGATTAGCTTTTCCGACTCGCTCTCTTATGCCTTCTCTCCAGGGAGGTGCTGGGCTGCATATAAATGACAGAAGGTTGAATAAAATGACTGCTCCTCCCTTTCTCCCTTGCTCTCTCTCTCTCTCTCTCTCCCTATCTTTCTCTCCCTTCCTTCAAATCTCTCTCATTCTCTCTTCCTCTCATTCTCTTTGACTCTGCCACTTCAGATATGCAGAGTATATCTCGCTCCATAATTTCAAATGATACATCTCAGACTGAGTTCAACCATGGAGTCTCCATTTTTCTCCATATAAGCCTCTACCTCATCTGCACCAATTTGTCTATTTTAATGCAATTTGTGCTTCCATCAATCAATAAACGTATTACCTCTTTTTTTCAGTGTGACTGCGCTGTCGTACTGAATGTCATTTGCTCATCACACATTATTCATTTCTCGCCTGTGCTTTCTCACGCTAACAAGTTCGCCGGCACAATTTATAACATCCCACCACCTTCAAGCCACCTCACTTCTCCAGTTCTCTCTCTCTCTCACTCTCTCAATCTCTCTCTCTCTTCCTCTCTCAATCTTACAATCTACAAAGGCAGCTGCTTCCTTTACCCCTTGCCATCACAAGTCAGAGCGAAAACCTGAGAGAAGGGAATTTTTGGGCTGAAAATGTCATGGCTTAACAGACAGACCTGTGTTTTCAAAATGAAGATTTTAGGGGGCTTTTTCCAGAGAACCAGCTGTACTCATCAGACAATGATGAAGCAGTTTGATGTACTCTCTTGCTCTCTCTCTCTCACACACACACCAATGCACACACATATCACTCTCTCTCTCTCTTTCTCTGTTTCCCTCTCTCTCTGTCTTTCTCTCTCATAAACATATAGTACCTTCAAAGTGCTCAACCTTACATGTAGCAGTAAAGTTAATATAAAATGTTCAGAATTTTCTTAAAGGTGATGTACAGTATGTCCACAAAACAACATAAAACAATTCCACTGTTTTTTTTTGTTTTTTTTTTTAAACAAAGTCCTTCTTACACTGTGTTCTCTGTGTTGTGAGTCTGTTTTCAGTATGAGCAGGTCTGGGTGGTCACATCACCAGTGAGTTACATTTGCCACGGTGGAGTCAAGCAACACACACTCGCACACACACATGTCACTTCTTGATTACCACATCCGTTTTTTATATATAATGTCACAGAACACATTCTTATTTATTTGTGTGCACACATCACAAGTCGTGATGAGGTGAATCTGTGTCTGGCAGATGAGTCTCTCAAAGCCTTCAATGGGCTCTTTTTGTGGTACCCAGTCTCTGTAACAGAACAGCAACTCCTTGTCTGTGCTACACTGCACTGCTCAATAGAACACAAATCACAGAAGATATAGCAACAGGACAGACCAACATTGAAAAGAGCACATTTACCAAGATAACCAACAGTACAAATGTAGGAAAAAAGATGTGTCTTTTTCATAGTAAAGCTGCTAAAAATGCTACATCGCTACATGTAAAAACAGTGCTGCGTGACCACGCTGTCAGAGCTAAAGAAAGGTGTGAAGGCCCTCCACTGCCCCCATCCTCTCTTCCCTCCCAGGGATACACGAAAGTACTGGAATTAGTGTCTGAGTGCTTTAAAGACACCTTCAGCGAAAAAACGTTAAATTTAGTGCCCATAATTAAGGTGTCAACACACAAGCTCAGAGAAGAAAAACTGGGGTGTGAAAGCATCAATTAGTGGACAGAGCAGAGAGGGCATCTTTCCAGATACTTTCTGTTTTTGTGTGTGTGTGTGTGTTTGTGCGTGCATGTGTGTGTATGTGTGTGTTTGTACGTGTGTGTGTGTGTGTGTGTTTGTACGTGTGTGTGTGTGTGTGTGTTTGTGCATGTGTGTGTGTGTATGTGTGTGTTTGTGCGTGTGTGTGTGTGTGTGTGTTTGTGTGTGTGTGTGTGTGTGTGTGTGTGTGTGTTTGTGCATGTGTGTGTGTGTGTGTGTGTGTGTGTGTGTGTGTGTGTTTGTACTGTAGGTGTGTTTTTGAAGATCAACTAGTTTGATCTAGTAAAACAAGAGTGAAAGTAAAAACTGCTAAAACAAAATATAAAAATAAATGTAGAAATCCACATTTCTGAAAATCAAAAGCTCTTTGTGAATAAATAGTATATATAAATATATAAACAAACACTTTGTCAAATCACATCAGCTCTTCCTCACAGTATGTGTGTCCAAAAAAGAAAATATCTGTGTGTGTGTGTGTGTGTGTGTGTGTGTGTGTGTGTGTGTGTGAGAGAGAGAGAAACAGAGAGAGAGAGAGAGAGAGAGAGAGAGAGAGAGAATGGTTTCTTTTTATGTGGAGGGTACCATGTCTTTAATAACAGGCTCTCTGTTCAGGTATGTGGCCCAGTACACCATGTTGAAGATTCCAAAGAGCACAGGGAAGATTATGCGTGACATGCGGTCGATTTTGCTCACGCTGTTGAATGTCTTCTTGCTCTCCACCTTGACCTCCATCCGTGTTTTCCCAGGCTCCAAGGTGGCGCTCTTAGAGACAGTTGGCAGCGTGGAGTCTTTGGGGGTGGGGGCATAGTTTGCCACAGCAACAGCATAGGCATTGTTCTTCTTCATGACAGATGCCTCCTTTTTCTGTGAGCAGAGAAGTTAAACAGCATTTATCCTCTTTATGGATACATAATCAGCTAAATATGTTTGCGTTTAAACTGTCTTCAAATGCAATGTAGGAGTGAAACAGCAGCCCTGTGACACTGTGCATACTGCAGCGCAGCATTACACTATGAAGGCAAGTCAAATGCTGTCATCTAGGAGGGGCAAGGTTTGCAGAGCCTCCTCAGAAACATTTAGCCAATCAGACTGAATCACCGTTTGGCACTCAGCAGTCATCACAGCCAAGTCAAAATAGCAGAACAAAATGCAAGGGAGACTAGCTTGAATCGGCTTCCAGGTCAACGTCATTGTAAAATTGAAGATGGAGTATAGATGCAGACTTTCAATTTTCCATTGAAATGATTTCTACCAAGCTTGACCTTGAACTCTGAAAATCAAACAGAACAGTAAGCCTAAGCTACTTCAAAGCTGGACAGCATTCAGGGAAGAGCTAAGGATATAGGTAGGCTACTGGTTGTTTTATTTGTGAACTTTTGGAAAGTTACTGCACATACATTCAATGAAGAAAATTATGCTCCTCATTTGCGAAAGAGTCCACTGTTGTCAGCCTGAATGAAATAGGAGAGAGAGCTTGCTGTAACAGACAAGTCCTGCAGTCTGGTGTTGTGCTCCAAAGAGGGTGCTAATCCTGTAACTTAGCCATTGATTGTTTATTTATCTAAATAATCACAAATTTTTGGCCTCCTCCTACAAATTGCACTATAGCCTATTTAGTTTCACGTTTGCTAACAATATAAAATACAGCATTTGACCTTGTCTGAGGTCTGTGCTCTGATCTACTTTTTACGTCAGGTCCAAAGCCAGGTCTGAATAATCCTTCAAAACAAATGTTACAATGGCCATGTTCACTTACACTGAAATTGCATTACTTTGACATGACAATAAAATATTAAGGAGACAGAGCCAGTCTTTACTGATGGTGCAGTCAGTGACAGCGCACAAAAACAGAATTCATACACAAATCAATCAAATCCACAACCCACATATGAAAGGTTGAAATGATAAGTAATCACACAGATTTACACAGGACTGAATCTATATATTGTCTTGACAGACAGATTTATAGAGACAGATACAAAGAGCTCTTTTCCAAAACGCTATAAAGGCTGTTTAAAAATGTAAAATGTTTTTTAAAATTGATTTTCAGGTAACATCAGGACAGTTGCAGTTGGGTTAATGTTATCTGATGTGTCCTTACTCAAATAAAACAACAAAACTGTGATTTAATTGATATTAAGTGAGAAAGACAATAAAATAACATAGTTTTTGAACATTTTGGAAAATAGAGATAGTGTTTTGGAAAAGAGCTCTTCATATTTTTTTGGAAGGATAAACATACACTAGCTCTAAACTGTGTTGCTTGTGGTTTATCACATCCCTAGATAAGTCTACATAGGTCATGTGCAAACATCAGAAAATGGTTGCAAGCTCCAGTTACTTTTGAGTAGCATACTGTACATATCATATTGGTAGTAGTAATTCTAGAACTGTTTTAAAATAAATTCTGAACTTCTCTACAGTTTTCCTCAGTTTAAAATTACAGTGTACTAAATATTTTCAACAACTTCATTCTGCTATATCATGTTAAAAGGTTTTTTAAATGCTACATTGCTACAGTGTGACAAGAAGAGCTGGGTGAACATGGAAATGAACATGGACGCTGATATTACTAAATAATAAATACATTTACATTGAAAAAGCAAGCATTTGACATACACCAAACTACATTAAAATATTACACTTTACACCTCAACACCTTTACACCTCAACTGTTTAAAATACTTCCTGTTCTAGCTCTGATGTATACTCTGGTACAGGTCAAATGCGGGATGGGAGGATGAGGATGAGGATGAGGAAGAGCAATAGATGTGTGTGGGTGAGACCAGGATAATGAGAATATAATCAGGGATGATCTCCAGCTCTTCTGTGTTCCTATCTTTCTCCCTTCTTTGGTTTAGTTTGGTTTTTGCACATGTATGCAAGCACACACGCACACACACACATACACACACACACACAGCCTTTATTTACATTCTTGTAACCTCACTCTTAAACTCATACCCATGCCCCCCACCCCACCCATCCCCCTCCCTCCTTCTTTCTGTATCTCTTTCTCTTTCAGTCTCACTTTCTTGGTCCCTTTCTTCTCCCTCATCTTGCTTCTCTTATCTTTTCGCTTTCATCTTTCTGCTATTGGATGACAGGCTCTCTGTGATTGAGCAAGGTATTTGTGTGTGTGAACGTGTGTGTGTGTGTGTGTGTGAGAGAGTGAGAGAGAGAGAGAGAGAGAGAGGGAGAGAGAGACTCTGTGTTCCCAATACACTGATGTGTAAGTGTTTGTCAACAGGTTGCCAGCAGATGAATTCAGTTCCCCTTCTTTCCTCAACATCGCCATGGTTACCTTGTCGTTGACAACACTTTTGCCATCCCAGGCCCAGCCGCGTTTGGTGAAGTAGTTGACAGTGGCGAACTCAATGAGGGCCGAGAACACAAAAGCATAGCACACAGCAATGAACCAATCCATGGCCGTTGCGTAGGCAACCTTTGGCAGAGAGTTACGGGCGCTGATGCTTAGGGTTGTCATGGTGAGGACTGTTGTCACACCTGCAGGAGCAAAGAATAAAGCTTGATTCGAGCGATAAAGGTAGCAGTTAATTAGTCAGTGTAATTTAAAAAAAGACACAAAAGCATTCTATTGACTTCCATCTAGATCAGTATTACACAGTATTCTTGAGTTTGCTTAAGCAGCTGCATATCTTTGTGAACATGTCAAACCTTACAGAAAAATCAACAGTTAACTGAAAACAAAAAGATTAACTGAATAAAACAGTTATTTGTATAAGTATCATATAGGCTTTATATTTATTCAGATGTGACAGAAAGTGAGTGTGAGAGAGAGCAATATGTGGGCTAGGGAAATGGCTCTGGGTCAGATTCGAACCCAAATCGCCAAGGATATGGACACTGCAGTCGTGTGCACCACATTACTCAGTACCTTTTAACAATGCTACAGTTTGTTAAAAAAAGTCACCATTTGATATTTTGACCACGACTACAGAGCGGATTACAAGCGGATTATATTGCAGCCATGTCCTCGTAGCTTTATAGACTATCATCAACTTTTTAGGTGGCCATAACAATGAGAGCTCTGTGGTGGTCTGTGCATAAATTCTCCATTTCCCACCCAAGGTGACTGTCTGATGTACTATTTTAAAAGGCTCAAAAGCCATAATGATGGAGTGCTGCTCATTTGCCCTTTTACAGGATCAAATGATAATAATACCTGCGGCTCGGCCTCCGTTGATGTCGCTTAGGCAGTTTACATTTACATTTTGACATTTCGAGTGCTCACAGATCAAAACCAGTGGAGAAAAATCTGTGTATATAGCCACTAGTAAAATGTTATGGTCTGTGTGTGTGTGTGTGTGTGTGTGTGTGTGTGTGTGTGTGTACACTCTATGTGTGCACTACTTCAGGCATGATGTTTGCCCCCTGCTGTGTGAAGGAGGTTCTTCAGTTACAGGAGTCATAGCAGCATATCATCAAAGGGAAACATGAACACACACACACAAACACACACATAAACACATACAAACACACAGTACACAGTCTAACACAGACATATCCGCCCCAACACAGCAACACATTCAAATCAACACAGAATCAAGCTCTGTCACTATGTGCCTAGAATACAAACATGTTCACACAAATGCTGCCTCACTTGCTCCCCGACAGATCAATGAAAACCAACATTCAGAAGCAGGACCCATTCCAAGCGGGTTGTGGCGCTCACCAAAAACAGTCCTTGCCGGAACAGATTCACGATTGAGCCAGAAGGACACTTGGGAGAGGATGACGGTCATGATGCAGGGGAGGTACGTCTGAATCACAAAATAGCCAATCTTCCTTTTCAGGTGGAAATGGGCCATCATCACAGTGTACTCTCCTAGAACAAACAGACAGCAGAAAGACAAACAGAGAGAGAGAGAGAAAGAGAGAGAGGGAGGGAGGGAGGAAGGGGGGAAAGAGAAAGAGGGTAGACAAGAACACAAAGAGGAAGCACACAAAAAAGAAGAAGAAAAGGTAGGCTAAGTAAATGCAGGGGAAAAAAAGAAAAGAGAAAACCTTACTGAGTGAGCTGAATAGGAGCTGGGCATCCTGGCGGTTAGCATGACAATGGATTTGATTTGACTGGGTGAGTCACGGAGCTTTGAACTGAATGACAGACCACTTCATTAATTTGCTTTTGGGAGTGACTTAGACTCTTTTCATGACTGACCTCAGCATACAAAATATATCACAACATCATGAATGGATTGAGAGGGGTCTGAGAAAATGCATGTGGTAAATCTAAACAGTACGCTGTATGTTAAGTACCAGAACACACAGACAAGACTAAGGCAGCCTACTAAACAGTTTTAAAATGAATCACACAATATGAGATGTCAGTACTCCAGCACCTTTGTTTGTGGTCCATCCTGATTTCCAACAAGGGATTCATCAGGATAATGAGATCATCCACTGAATGGCACACTCAAATTGGCAAGAGCAATGTTTTTTGCTGTATATTTGTATATTTGGTAGAAATGGATCAGCCTCTGAATATCTGAATGTTTGAAATTAAGCTATTTCTCTTTTGGTTCTCAAGAATATCACACAAACAAAAGCTCCACAATTACATTTACATTTGCCTACCTGTTAGCATGCTGTAGGCCACATTTCTTGCTAAATTAACATATTTATTTAGTTCTATATCTTTCTGGAATGTCTATTGGATGCTTTGAAAGATGGATGTAGTCTCACTCGGAAAATATGAGGAGACAGCTCTCACACCCCTTTACTTCTGAATTCTTACATCAACCTTACCTATTTTGTTCTTGTCATGTGTTTGATGAGTACAACATCAGACTCTATGCCTACTGTCTAGCTCATTTACCAGTGGCTTTTAGCTAACATTAGCTAACATCTTAGCTCAGACATGCTTTGTCCTTTTTCAGACAAGCTTTGCATGAACATTTCAGCACCATGGACAGCGACCATATCAAACACACAATACTGTCTTGCCCAATCAGTCAGCCTTACGAGCAAATGAGAATTCTCTAGACTTATGGCCAAAAATGACACTGCAGTCAATTTTTGAAAAGTGCTCAAACTGTCCAAATTCACATTCAAACTCACCTTATTGTATTCCATTCAAGCTGTACTTGGTGTATAAATCATGAGCATTGATCCCAAACAACTGCATCATCTCACCGCTCACAAAGGCCACAGCACTGCACTTACAGCATGAGGCCCCACAGAGATGCATACTAATAAATCACATTTTCTGAACCCCGTAGGCAGACACACCATAAGCCCTCTCTTCCCACTTCTGTACTGCTTACTAACGGATATCCAACCCTACTACCCTGTCTGTGGAGAACATCCAGGCACTAGTCCCACCAATAAATGACCTGAGGTGGTCTGAGCAGAGCTAGGCTAGTTTTATTCCAATAGCCAAAAATGTCTTTCTACCCATTACAAGGTAATAGTATGTGTATGTGATGCAGAGATGGGGAAGTATTATTAAGACGTGATTAACCTCAAGTTCACTCAATTTTCAGGGTGCTGCATGCACATAATTTTGAATGAGATAGTGATAGGAATAGCCAATAACACCAATCTCATAAATTATGCAAAACAGACCATCTTTGTGTGTGTGTGTGTGTGTGTGTGTGTGTGTGTGTGTGTGTGTGTGTGTTGGGCAGGGTTAGAGGCATATCTCTTCATTAGTATGAGCCTGTGTGTGTGTGTGTGTGTGTGTGTGTGTGTGTGTGTGTGTGTGTGTGTGTGCGTGTGTGTGTGTGTGCGTGTGTGAGTGTGTGTTTGCGTACCTGTGTGCATACAGTCACTCACCGGTGCTGGACTTGATGGTCTCTTTGTTGACAGTTTGGCCCATAAGGTCGTACTGATTAAGCCGAGAACCATCTGGGGCCACCTGCACTGATTCCGTGGCATTTCGGGTCCAAATATAAGTCACCTCTGAGGTAGTATAAGCATCTGTGCAACCAGTCAGAGAACAGGACACAGGTGTCACTCGATCAGGATGGTAGAGATGATGCCCAATGTGGAATACAAGATTAAAAATAAAATATGGTTCACTTCAGGGACCATCGAGAACTAGAACTAGAACTTGAAAGAAAATGTACTGCTGCCAAGCTTGTGTTCTTTAGACAGAATAAGATGAAAAATATATTCTCATGTTCTGAAACATGCAGGTAAGAGGTGATAAGTATATTTAAAGGCAGTTAAAAATATACATCAGCTGTTCATTTCTATTGTTGTTCCTATTCACTGTCCCAGATAATGTGCTGACATGTGGCTGGCTGCCACTTTGATGCCTCTGTCTACTATTGCAGGTTCGATACAGCAGAGTAGATCCTGTAATTTCTTTAACAGTTAAATTAATAATTTGTCCCAGAATCTTGAAAGATAAGGATTCCCCTGAGGAATATCAAAAATGTGATAAAATATTTAACTTAAACAATTCAGTGGAAAGGATACCAGAGAAGTCAAATACAATTCACTCTGGGATGCTTCCATTACTGAAAAGATAAAGTGATGACTTCGGGATTGCGTCTACACAACCATTACACTTTTCCAGGGGACTCTGGAGCTCCGTGGATGGGAGAAACAATCAGTATGTTTGGTTGGTGTTTGAACTCACAGCTGCCAAACTTCAGAGGACAGGAGTGGGAGTCCATGGGAAATCCTCTAGGTGCATGGGGCACTCCGCCTGCACTGTAAGTCTATAGCCCATACATGCACATGGACACACAACAACAACACACACACACACACACAGATTCACACACACACACACACACACACACACACACCACACACACACACACACACACACACACACAGATTCAAACACACACACACAGAGACAGAGAGACAGAGAGAGAGAGAACAACTGAGAATATTCACAAAATATCCACATAATACTTGTCTACACTACCTCATTATGGAAGTGTTACTAGAAACCTGACAAGGGGATGCATATTTTATTCATACATGACACAAGATGTGTTTTAAAGCAAATAGACAGTTGTGCAGGAGCAAATGAAGTTTTTAGCCAAATCCCTACATGAAACGATTCAGAAAACAGTGGTTCTGAATATACTAATTCAGACATTTGGAGAGCTTCTGCATTACAAGCCATTAACTTAAAATACAGTAACGCAACTTATAATAAACTTAACTCAAATGCAACTTATGTGTGAAAAAGCAGCTCATCTACCTATTTCCCATTTTGGATATGCTCGCTTATATATGATATAAGTGATATATAAGATATATAAGATATGAGGTCATGATTCACACTCCAGTGGTAACTAAGGAACCTTCCTGTTTAGTTGCAGTGACACATACCGTGACTCATGTCTTAATACGGAACAGTCGATTGGCCGTGTTTAGTAGAGAAGAGTAGAGAAAGTTTTGTTCTGTGGTGTGGGAGCCCCAGTTTGGTAGAGAGGACTTTTGCCAATTTATTATGAATCTAGTCCGACAGCGGCCAAGGGAGTAGTTATGACTGTCACATCCATAAGTCAGAGTGGTTCTGCCATGGCAGTGGGGGCAGATCATTTGGTATTGTATACTGACAAAATGTGGAAACTCAGTTTTCAATTATATTTTGGCAAAGGCCAAATGTTGGGATGAGTTTAAGGAGAGATATGATTGAGGGACTGCAGTTAAGCTTACAGACATGGACACACACTCACTCACTTGTGCTCACACATACACACACACACACACACACACACACACACCTCATTGTGTAGAGCAGGGTTCCATTCTCCATGATACGCAGGAGCTTGTTGGGCATGGTCATATTGTGGGCCACTGATTTCTTGCCGTTGTGGAAGAAAGTGTCGGGGGTCCAGATCTTGCTGGCCATGAGGTTGTTCAGGCGCAGGATGTTCATAGGGCCATGGAATTTCAGCCGCTCATCCCACCAGGTCTGCCTGAAGAACACGTCCACCGTATACTCCTACCAAGCACACACAACACTACAGGTCAACTACAGTCAAAAGAAATCAAAAAGTAATGACATTTAATTACATTACTTTGGTACAGGGATTTCATTTGTTACACTACTATTAGATTTTAAATCGGGTAACTTGCAGTTGTAACTAATTGCATGGTCAAACCAGCCTTTCCAACAATGACCGTCAGGAACAGAGAGGCTAACAAGCCCATCTTCAGAGAATAAACCCTGTCATTCATTCCTTCTGCTTATGCTCTCACCACCAGCGATGTCATGGTAGAACAAGCTATGCCAATTAGGATCATGTGGTGTTTAGTGAGCGGTTAGAACAACTACTCTCACTTTTTATGGCTGAGTTATACACCTCAGTAGAGGAACACCAAAATGATGTCACAGACTAGTAAGTGACCTGTTTATCGATCCTATGGAATCCACAATTTATTTATGTAGCTGCACTGTTGTAATGCTACAAAGTGCAACTGACAGTATTTCATTCTTTTACCGTTAGCAATTTTCAGATGTAGCTGACTGTAGCCTGCAGTCAGAATTCTCAACACTGAGCTATCCAGCATTTCACTATCCATGGTCTTTGTTCAATCTGACATGCACGATAAGATGTCTTGTTACTGTATGTGTGCTAAGCGAGTGAGCAAGTGAGTGAGAGACTGACGGCGTTCGCTGGTGCCAGCTGTCAACAGATAATGCTTATATCTCTGTGGGCGAAGCGCTTGTAACACAGCTGGTGCCTAAGCGGAAGCGACAGTTTGGGTGCCGATGACGACGTACCTCTCAGTATTTCACCTGATCCACAACAAAGCAAGACAAGATAAACACTCCTGACAGCAGGAAAGAGTGTGTGTGTGTGTATGTGTGTTGTGTGTTGTGTGTATAATTGTAGTGGTGTCGCTAGCGCATGCGTGCATGCTGTGGTAATATGTGCAGAAACAGGATTTTGTGCCATGCACAGTGAAATGTGTACTGTGCAAAAGCATGTTATTTAATAGTGTGTGTGTGTGTGTGTGTGTGTGTGTGTAAGACAGTGCACATGTGTGTAAGATAGTGTATGTCATGTTTGTGAGAACATGGGCATAATAGTGTTTGTGAGTGTGTTTGTGTGTGTGTGTGTGTGTGTGTGTGCTTGTGAGAGAGAGAGAAACAGAGAGAGCTGGGTGAGAAAGTGGACATGTATGCATATGTACAAACCTGTGTGTGTGTGTGTGTGTGTGTGTTTGTGTATCAGACAGGTCTTCCCTCTGGCTATTGTCAGAGGGCATCATCACCTACGCATCATCACCTACGCCACAGTCCCCTGGGGGTGTGAACCCCCTCCAGCCCTGCCAGCCCTCAGGCAGGGGTGAGGAGGGAGGGTTCCAGGCAAAGTTTCCATAGAAACCTCCAGGAGCTGAATGCACTCAAGAGCACCAAAACATCAAAATCTCACACAGAGTGAACACGCCGATAAATACACACACACACACACACACACACACAGAGAAAAACATTGACTGTAACCTTCAGATAAAAGTGTCAGATGACAAGGCTAGATAATGGATCTCAAAAGTGGGGATTTTTGTCTTCGCAGGGATAATCTATACACAGGCATGTTTAAGAAAACAGATTTCATAATGACTTTTAACCACCCTTTTCCAAATGCTGAACATTTCACACAAAAAAAGTTTGCCACTTCGTATGCATCAGTGGCATGAAAAACTAACAATAACCTATCATGGCTTTATTAGCATATTCACAATTCAGAGAAATCTTGCACAGAGACAGAGACTGTACAGAGACTATACATGGAGACCCATCAATAGATGACACATATTGACACAGACACAATCAATAGCATCCCCATTACATGACAAAGGACAACAAAATGAAGGGGTTAGAAGGTGAATCTTAATTGCTCTATTTTCCCAGTTGAGTTGTTTGTAATTCCCAGTGAACCCTACTGTTTATGGGCCTATCTTGCTCCAGCCCAGGTCAGGTCAGACATGGCGATACACTTCCACATGTCTCCACACGCCTGCTCTGACTAACAGGCTTGGACAGCAGATTGCTGCATGGACAGCAGACAGTGGCAGACCTCCACAGGGAGTTGCTTCATGTGTGCATGGAGCCTTACTCTGGGGCCCCATCCTTCATCCATCTCTTCTTCCTATGCCCTCCCTGACCAGTAGGAGTCGCTATTGTAACAATGGCTAATGGGTTATTATTACTGTAACCAGACGGAAAGAACCATCAACTATGCATAAGTCATAGCAGAAAGACCTCCTAAGCATAACTGATAACAGTCACAACCTGTGGAATTTGGATTTCCAAAGCAATTCCACTCCTCTCTATGAACCAAGTCTTATGAAGACCAAAAAACATGCTCCCCCAAAATAAAATAATGAATATATATCTAGGATTATATATCTATCAAAATACTATGATTATATATCTATCTTAGCCTCGTCAGTGACCCAAATGAAACTAGATGCATCTTTGAATCATTTTAATGAATAGATATTATATGACTGAAGACGACAATCAATCTACACTTGAATGCTTCTCTAAATGATCTGGCATCTTCAAAATGACCACTTATGTTTGTCATGTACCCTCAGCATTGGGTCTCTCTAAAGGACTGGGAGTTGAGGAGGGGCCTTCATCTAATACCCAAAACATCAAAGCATTCTGATCCCATGGGTTAATTTATGCATATGGAATACAGCCTTACACTGAGAACAATGTATACAACTACAGGTATCTGAGACATCAAAGCTCAGTTATTATCTTGTTTGTTCCAGTGCGAAGCAGAGGTGAACATATTGCAGATTAACCCACCTCTGCATTTCTGTGCTGGTGCCAGAAGAACAGATTTTTATGTTATAATAAGGGAAACACATTCTACGCACTACCCACTCAGTTTGGAAAGGGGTATATTTCTACGTTATCTATGCTGAATATCTGTCGTGACTCTAATCATTAAGGGATAACGGCCGCCGAGATGTCCTGATATAGAGGAAAAATAGGTGGGGGCTAAGAGCGCAGAGTGGCGTTTGTTTCCACCAAGTCCATTATTCCCCTATATCGAGACACTTCGAAGGCCGTTATCCCACTTATCACTGTTGCAACATTTATTTTTATATTTCTTTAATTATTTTCTTTACGCAGTAATCTACAAAAAAAAGTCTCATTAGTAGCCTTGGTGTGCTGTAACGCTTTGTGGGAAAGCAGATCCACAAGGCTGTTGTTGTTATAGTTACCATTCTGAAGAGCATTGATATGGAAAGGCGATTAAACTTTTTTCCTCTACGTCATAGGTGTCCCGTTATCAAGGAATGACAGACACCCTGTCAGCTGATCAGAAAACATTAGTTCAGATTGAGTTCTCTCAGATATTGAAAACAGTTGTCAAGAAGACTGACAAAGGCTTTAATGGGCATGTGCACACTGCACTCTCAGCTGCTCACTCGTTAACAAAGACTAAGCCCAAGTCTCTCTGTATGCACAAATGTGTGTGAACGTCCTCACACGATACACAGACAGCAAGAAACAGAGACAGAACAGAAGTGACAGAGAGAACTGGTGAACACACACACACACACACACACACACACACAAAGAGTGGGAAAGAGAGTGAGGGGGTCCACGAATGGTCTGACAGTGACCAACATGGCACAGAAAGGCCATACATTAAAGATGAGCTCCATCTTGGCCTTGCAGTGGAGCATTTTTCTTCTCTTTTATTTTTAAATATTTGAGCACAGAAGGAGTGCATATCTGAGAGTGAAAGGGACGAACTGTGAAAAGCTTTTAGGGGGCCAGGCTAAGAATAGGTAACTGAGAAAGAGACGTCGTCAAAGAGTGGGAGAGAGAGAGAAAGGCGAATGAACAGAAACGGCACAAAGTGGACCAAAAACAATGTTCAGCACTAACATCACAGTTTTTTTGTGCATTTTGGACAAAGTGCTGGTCAAAAGAACAGGGGTAGAATAGCGAATGGTACAAAAGTTGTGACATCTCACCATATCTGTGTCTGACACCGGGCCAAAACTGGTGACATAAATATCGGTCCTCACCTCCGTGACTCGATCTATGGGGGTGAAAAAAAAAAAAAAAACACAATCAACATCTTTGATATTTGATGACACAATGCACAGCAGAGCAACAGTGGCAGCATAGAGAGGGCGTTGGGCTGCCTTGCTCTAAATTGGTCGTGCTGAATCACACTGAATCACTTCATCTCGGCATTAAACTTAGACGACAACGTTGCCCAGGCAACCGCTTGTCCGTGATGCCTGCATTTGGATTCATTCATCCATCTGCCTCTGAGTCAGGACTGGGGTTGGGTGTGTGTGTGTGTGTGTGTGTGTGTGTGTGTGTGTGTGTGTGTGTGTGCGTGTGCGTGAGAGACAGAGAGACTATATGTTTTGTTCTATGACAGCACTCATGTTCATTCTAGCCTTTCTCTTAAAGAGATAAGCCATAATGCTCTTGATAAGGGTTGCATATTTTATTCCCTACAGGCTGCTTTAGTTTATGTGTGTGCTTTTAGTTTCTGTACACTGTCATGGGCACACAACAACAACATGAACTCTGTCATGTGCACACACAGATACAAACAAACATGTGTGCACACACAGACACACACACAAACAGACACACACACACACACACACAAACACACACTTCCAAGGAGTGAATTTAGTCTTTTTTTTAGTCTTTCAGTGTGTTTATGTGTTGAATATGTGTCAGTAAACAGGTCACGATGACATATTGTGCACACACACAGTAGGAGACAGAGAGAGAAATGGAAAGAGGGACAAGGAAAGAGAAATAAGGCATGTAAGAAGAGAGTGAACTGTCTGAAGCTGTCAGAGAGAATTCACCAGAATCAAACAGCTTGTCTGTGCCATGAATAAAATAGCCATTTTGCCACACACTCTAACTCTCATCACATATACATACACACCAATGCACACATGCACACACACTCACACACAAAACTTGATATACTTGCATATATAAACAGTATTCCAGTAGGTCATGTCCCAGTCCTCATGAAGACTACACATGTTTGTATTTTTACTTGATTAAAAAAATGGGTTGAGGAGATCTGATTTTTAAAATGAATAAAATAAGAAATCTGTGATTACATCTGTGGACAGAATAACACATTATTATTATTTAACTACATGGCCAGATAAGCACCAAAATGTGAGAATGTTGCATAGCCTTATTGTGGCAGCGTTAGCCTTACTGTACAGCAGTGGTTCTCAAACTGGGGTACAAGTAACCCTGGGGGTGCTAGAATCAGTTATAGGGGGTACATAAAATGAATCTATGAATGATTTCTCAGCTCTCACCAGCATAACGATAATGTGGGGAAACATGTTATAGTCAAACTATCCCCAATTCAACCCAATTGCCACTACATATATGTTCACATTTTGATACAGAAATATTTGTGCGAAAATCGTACTTATTATAGCAAACTGTGCATGGTGCAGGGGGTACTTGACAGGACCAGAGTGTCTCAGGGGGTGCGCAACAGTTAAAAGTTTCAGAACCAATGCTGTCCAATATTTGCCATTTGCAAAGAGCAAGAGAGTTGGTCGGTCTGCTCAGTGAGTTCTTACCTCCCAGCCCAGGTCTCAGCCTGTTATCGTACCCATCCAGCAGTGTGTCCAGGATTTGTGTGAACAGTGTGATGTTTTGAATAGTATCACTCTCGGGCTCCACAGACCACACCACAGACCTGACGGCAACACAAACACACACACACACACACAAACACACATTTTACACATTAATTAATTACACTCTGTCTGGCACAGCATTGGTAGCCCTCTAAAAACTTCTCTATGTTTGTATTTTTTGGGCATGACACATTCATAGTTCTCATATATCTGAGGTAAGGCCTTTAATGGCACTGTGAGACTTTTTTAAGAATTACATGGTTTGTACTCAATGGATTTGTAACATTTCTGTCCAGTCACAGGCAGTATAATTTTTGATGAATGAATGCTTGCCCCCTCACACTGATAGATGTTAATATGGGAATTTGTATTCCATAACAAATCACTGTCTGGAAGAACTGCAGATTGGTTGTTTGAGGCTCCAGAGTGCAGAGACCCCTTTCCCACAACAAGACTCAGAAACATGGTACACAAAACTCTTGATATACACATACTGATTTACTCAGTCATGGACTGTACATGTGCACGTAAACACACACACACACACACACACACACACACACACACAGAAACATCTATGAATACACACAGACCTGTAGACTGTGCCATAAAGTTGATGGCTCCAAAGCTAGTGAAGTCACAGCACATTGCAGGTATCTTTAAAGGCATGTACATGCCACAAATTTAGTCCCTGTCAGACTGTTCTGAAGATCAGGAATTAAAGTGGATTCCACATCAGACTTTCATGAATGACATGGAGGACTATAGCAGTCAGTGATCATAGTATCAGTCTGAAGATATGGCTTTTACTCATCCTTAATGGTAACACAGAGACACAAACATCTGAAAAGCAACATATCACAATATCTCCATACATTATGCAATGGCATAAGATCACAGAACCACACAGAAGAATCCTACAAAGGACAGCTTGACTAGAATCACATCCAATAAAGTTTATCTAGTGAATTATCAGTATGCAAGCTATTACAGTATTATCACCTGTCACCCTGGTTTTCATCAGGGTATTTTATGTCTGTAAATCAATAATTGCTCATAACGAGAGAATGACAAAACAGACTGACATCCCATCAGCATATTACCAATCACATGTGGACATGGACGAATTATGCCAAGAGGCGCAACAGTGTTTTAAGCATATAATAATTTCAACAAAACATTTGAAATCTCCTACCTCGTCAACCACAGCATGAGTGTGAAGAGCCAAGCCAGAGCGCCACGCGGGAAGTACCACCGCTCGCCCATGGCTGACGCGCGTCTTCACCATCCAGACAAAAAAGAATAAAGATTTCAAACATCAGAGGACATGCGGATTTCCTCGCCTTTGCAAAAGGCAAATAGTGAACATTCAAGCATTTTCACCTTAGTGTTTCCTGCTGGCAATTTTGTTCAGTTTCCATTACAAAAGCTAGCAACTGATGGGAATTTACGCAAGCATCTTTTGTTGCATTAAGCTAGAAAGTAGTCATTTCTGTGCGCATTTACACCATTTATAGAGGATTCAACTTTGCTCCCTATTTAAATTTATTCGGGTGCCTAGGTGAGCTCATCTCTCTGTTGGATAAAAAAAAATCTCTGTTGCTTTCTAGCATATGGCAAAAGTCCTCCACCCCAAAGCGCAAAGAAAACGGTTCGAGAAAGACAGTTTTCCATGTTTCCTGAAAGTCTGAAGAGTTACCACCGTGTGTGGGTGAGCCTTACCTGCGCCGTGGGGCGCCTGATCACGATCCAAATCAAAAGGGAATAAGAATAAAGTCCTTTTGGTGAATTCAACTCTTAACTGAGGCTCGCCAAGTGCCCAATGTCTTGGTACGCCACTTTTCGAGACGCGTTCTGAGATGAAAATTAAAGTCCTAATTCATTCCAAAGAATGGGTTAACCCATACAAAAACGCCGAGCGACACGATTGGTAACATCCAATACTTGGCCTGTGGTGTTCTCGTGAAAATTTGGGCTATTCCGTCTCTTTTAGTCTGTTCACCTGTAGGTAGTTCCGCGGCGCGCAGAGAGACGTGTGCGAGTTCGCACCAGAAGCAACATCAAGTGTAGCAGGGTGAGAGTGTTCATACACAGAAGACGCGCGCGGAAACACTGAAACCGGGTCCTAAAGAGAGCTCCGCACCCATGCGCTCCGTCTGACAACGCGGACTCTTGAGAGTATGTCATAGAACAAATAGTGACTTATTTGACAATTACATGGGCTATTAGGATTTCCCTCATTTTGTTGCGGATTTTCGCAAGTAGCTTCGATGGAGAGAGCGCCTTTTTGACATCTATTTTGAGTATGATGGCGGTCAATAGACAAGTGACTGACCATTTCATTGGATCCCCCAACAAAGGGTGGGATTTGGCCTTGCCTGCTTGTTAGACGTTGTGATTTAAGTTCATTTTATTTGAGGCAGTCATTTTGTCGTTTTCTAAATAGGAAAACTGTATATTTAAAAAAGTGGAGGGTGGGTTCAAACATTCAAGATTACCCAGCCTTTTTCCTCACATGTGCATACACTGTCACAATCCCCATTGCTTCTATATGAATACTCAACGAATTATTGTCCTTTTTGTTTTTTTCCTGTTTAGCCCTATTTTAGCATCTTTTTGGGCTTACAGTGCAGTTCTCTCTCTCTCTCTCTCTCTCTCTCTCTCTCTCTCCCTTAGGTGTAATGTTTATAGTGTAGCGCACACGTCAAAACCCATCAGGCTGCCGCCAACAGCAGCGAAGCACCCTGGGACATAGTGACTTTAGTCTGTTGTTCAGACAGGGAAATCCCTGACACACACACTCACACACACACTTTTTGCAACAGGGAGATGTGTGGAGAATAAATAGATATAGCCTCATTAAACACACATATGAATCATAGCCTGAAGTCAAACTATAAGTCATAATATATCTTGCAAGGGACACAGATTCCTACAATGAAAAATACCTGTTTATTTTTAAATGGAAATGATGTTCAGTTTCAACCTCAGAACTTTCAGAATTTGAGTTACTAAGGTATAGGTATTCTACTAATAGAGAATATGTATAATAACAAAGATTTCTAGATCATGGTGTGTACATGTGTATTTATAGAGACAAGATGCATACACACTCATAAAATGCCATAAAATGTTAAAGTAATATTCTTCAATATTTACCATAAGAGCAAATAGTGGGGAGAGATTTTAATGTCATCTAACATTTGAGGACTTTATAATCATGTGGATGGTGTTTGCCCTACATTTGAACAGAATTTCTCCTGCGGTCTCAAGGGTTACCTTTGCATTCCGATGGGATCGCCTCTGCATTCCAATTGAACCTCTCTGTCTGGGTTGCCATGGGAAAAAAGCTGCGTTTGACAGAGTGCTCATGCCTGTTTCTGATGCTGAAATATTCATGTGGTGAGCATTACTCACCTCAGCACTTTCCACCAATATTTACCACTCACATTTGGCAAAAGCTGCCTTTTATTAACTATGACAGCTGTCTCTCTCTCCCTCTCTCTTTGATCAGTTCAGATGTTTCTGTTTCTGTCTGTCTGTCTGTTGGTCTGTCTGTTGGTCTGGTTGTACTCTCTCTCTGTCTTAATGTCTCTCTGTCCCTTTTCCCATCTCTCTCTGTCATTGCCTCTCTCTCTCTCTCTCTCTCTATCTTTCTGTCTCTCTTTCTCTCACATACACACATGTAACATACACAGCATGGAAACTGTGTCTGCAATCTTTGCAGTGTGACACTAGGAAATAGCTTACTGTAATTCGCCTCACTGTTACTGCCCTGATCTCATTTCTGATGGAGCAACTATTTCCTCAGTTTGTTTCCTCAGCAACTTGAGTCATTGTTTGTGTTACAAGAGAGGGACAACGGGATTTTGGCCCATTTCTTTCTTGACATTTGTTGACATTTTATGACATATAACATTTTCTGCGTTATGATCCAGTCCAACCTTCGGGGTGACTGAGCAAAAGGCCCAGGCCCTGACAGATGTAGTGCCCTCTCACCGGGTGTAATTAACACACACATACACACACCAGAAGTGTCTGCGTTAGTCCGCGTAGCTGTCCAAGGTCCTGAAATCCATCACTGTGAAGTGTAAAAGCAATCTTCAACACAGCTTGCTAGATAGATCAGAGAAAACCTACAGATCTTACTATTAACAGTGAGTAAGAGGATGATGGGGAAATGGCTGGTGTTTTGAAGAGCATACTGAATGAAGGCCATATGTTTTTTGAAAAGAGAAATGAGGAGGATGTGTATTGACGATGTAGGCCTAAATGACCAAATTATTCCCTGTACATTAAATCAACATGACCATCCTACAGTATTGAGAGACAGTTGCACTGCATTGTAAAATGTTCAAAATAAAAACATAATTCTGTCTGTGAGTGGATGCAACAGTGATTCAATAATGAATAAATGTAATATTGCCCCCTGGGTAAACATTAACCAGGCCAAATGTATAAGTGTATAAGAGTTTCTCATTGTGTCTGTTATAGAATACCTTAAAGTGTCATTGAAGCTTCACCATGAGTTTGCAGAGGGTTAGTTCAGGTTGCTATGAGGAATTATACTGTACTATAGCCACAGGTCGCTTAGGGCATCTTTTATTTATCTATTTTATTTTATTTTTATTTTTTCATGCATGAAACAGATGTACCAGAAAGAGAAGGCACACTTGTGGCTGGTGGCACCATGGAAACAGGATTCAGGTCAGGTCAAGTCATGCACACACACGAGCAGAAACAAGTCAAAGGTTGAGTCACATACTGTTACATTTTCAAGCTGTACCCAATAATCAATGCACCATAAAATGTTAAACAATGGAATAATCAATATTCAATCCAGGGTCAATGAGAGCAAGGTCCCCTTTCCCCTTTCTTGTGTGTGTGTATGTGTGTGTGTGTGTGTGCGTGTCTGGTATCCCCACAGCGGTAGTTACACCGATGCCAAGCAGAGCATGACAGAGACTGAACAAAACTACTACACTACATTGCTGCCATCTAGTGGGTGAATGGGATAGTATAATTCTACTTATCTCACTTCTAATGAAGCTTTTATTGTTATAGTCGTGAGCTTTTGTAAGAACCTGTAAAATATATGTTATAGAGAGAGGAGGCAGCCAGAAGGGGATTTTTCCAGAGATACAACACTGAAAGACCAAGGCCTATTGCACTTTCAACTTAAAATAGTGCAGATTCTATGTTAGCAAAATGCACTCCTTGTTAGTTCTTTCATTGTGTTGTAGCTTGAATGTTATCCTCTTTTGTAAGTCGCTTTGGATAAAAGCGTCTGCTAAATGCCTAAATGTAAATGTAAATGTAAATGTAAATGTAAGTCCAAGCAGGATCAGCTCCAGCTCAGGTGTCTGCTCTTGCTTACAAGTTTTTGGACACACTGCCACAGTGTTCATACAGAAATAGCCCATAAGTAGGTTGTCGGATGGTAAAATGGTAAACCAGTTCTTTCTGAAATGGACAGAAAAGGAAAATACTTTGGATTTAGGTAGTTCCACACAGAGTGATACATCTGCCTATTCTCAGATATTGTGTACTGACAGGGCTTAATACCTCAGATTATGTCATTTCCATATCCTGAAAAACAGCTGCACTGTGATTCAAAACAGATGTACAACTGAAACTACACAACGCCTTTTTTTGAGAAACATAATTTCCTGTGACAGTTCACTAGTTATGTTCTGGAACTATTTGTTATATGGCATGTATTATTTTACATATTAATAATGAATATATTAACATTGGTTTAATGCCAAAATTAATTGTGCTAATTAGCTAAAGCAGTGTTTTTTAACTTTGGGGTCACCCGGAATTCAACTGGGGTCACCAGAAATGTCTAGTAATTGATATAAAAGAATGACTGATAAAAATATTTTTTTAACTAATTATCATTTAAATTATTAAAATACCACATACAATCTTAAATAAGTCTATTCTTTCACGTTTTCACATGTATTCATATTGATATATATGAGTTTAAATAAAATGAGCTACTTGAGTTCCATGTTTCAACCTGTCATCAGCAATTACATTCGCAATTAAATTTGTGAGTGCTTGTGAAAGAATTCTGGTTTGGAGCAAGAGATGACTAGCCAGAGATCTCACTGTGTGCTCTAAAATGTTTGGTTCCTGTTGGAAGCACAAACTTGTGTGTGTGAAGCTGGATTTAGTGCCCTTGTATGTATGAAGTCAAAGTACCGTTCCCGACTGGATGTTACGTCAAAGATGAGATGAGCTCTGTCTACTACAGCACCTGACTTTGAAAGGTTGCGGCAAGGTGTGCAAGCTCAGACATCCCATTAAATGTGATGAGAGACAATAATACTACACACTGTGGCCAGTTTAAGATGTCGCAGTAGCTCTTTTTTCATAATTCATTGTTCAAGAAATTGTGCAGTATTAATTTTCATACTTGTAAAGAAAAGATCTGTCTACACTGTATTTGCAACACGGTATAACAAACAAGCTCAAAAACTTACTGTAGAAAGAAAATGTCTATGGGGTCGCCAGAAATCTGTGATGTCAAAATGAGGTCACAGGCCAAAAAAGGTTGGGAACCACTAAGCTAAAGCCACCATTGTTTTATTTTAGTCCTGTTCTAGTAATGATGGGTCAGCGGATAAATCAACAAGAGATAAAAACTGTAAATTCTCAGTGTACAGGTATTTACACATTAAATTTACATTTACATTACATTACATTTAGGCATTTAGCAGACGCTTTTATCCAAAGCGACTTACAAAAGAGGATAACATTCAAGCTACAACACAATGAAAGAACTAACAAGGAGTGCATATTGCTAGCATAGAATCTGCATTATTTTAAGTTGAAAGTGCAATAGTGTAACAGTGTAGAGAAATTAAATTATTAAGTGCATTCTCAGAATTTACGCCAGGAGATATTCTTGGAAGAGCTGGGTCTTCACGACTTTCTTGAAGGTGGAGAGGGTATCAGTTGATCTGGTAGCACTTGGGAGGTCATTCCACCAGCGCAGAACCAGATATGAGAAGAGTCTGGATTGACCTGAACAAGGTGTTGGCCGTGCTAGAAAACGTTCCTTAGAGGAGCGAAGCGGTCATTGGGTGACATAGGGCTTCAGGAGAGTATTCAGGTAGATGGGAGCAGAGCCATCATTCACCCTGTAGGCCACCATAAGTGCCTTGAATTTAATGTGAGCAGCCAAGAGTAACCAGTGAAGTTCAATGAACAGAGATGTGACGTGCCCTTTTTGGCTGGTTAAAGACCAGACGTGCAGCTGGATCATCTGTAGCTGTCTCACCGCACAGGCTGGTAGGCCTGATAGGAGGACATTGCAGTAGTCAAGACGAGAGATAACCAGGGTCTGTACCAGGAGCTGGGTTGCATGTTGGGTTAGGTACGGCCTGATCTTCCTTCTGTTGAATAGGGAAAAACGGCACGACCGAGCCACAGAGGCAACGTGATCTGCAAAGGTCAGTTGGTCATCGATCATGACACCTAGGTTTCTTGCCACTTTGGTGGGAGAAACAGACAGGGAGTCAATCTTGATACTGATGTCGTGATGTATGACTTGTTTGGCTGGGAGGACCAGCAGTTCAGTTTTGGAGAGATTTAGTTGGAGGTGATGTCCTTTCATCCGTGCAGATATATCAGAGAGACAGTCCGAGATCCATGTCGACACCGTGGAGTCGTCAGGCGGAAAGGACAGATAGAGCTGGGTATGATCAGCATAGCAGTGGTAAGAGAAGCCATGGGAGTGGATGATTGAGCCCAGCGAGGTGATGTACATGGCGAAGAGAAGGGGCCCCAGCACAGATACTTGGGGTACTCCTGTGGTGAGTTGGTGAAGTGCCGATGTCTGTCCTAGCCAAATTTGTACTCATTACAACAATGCATGCTGTCCTTGGATCTGAATTAGAATATTTTTAATTCAGGGGTTAACTCAGGGGTTGCTTGTTCAAATCCAGCTCCTCCTGTCCCAAGTGTCCTCGAGGAAGACACTATTCCCTATTACTCCCATTACTCCCTATTACTCACATTACTCATTTACATTTAGTTCAAAACTCTTTTGACATGTCCTGTGATCATGTTTGAGTGACTCACAGAAAGTCTTACTTTTTATACTTGTACAAAATGTATCCGGTGGAAGCATATCATATTAAAATTTGTGTAATAAAGCCATATTTGAAAGTGGCCATGTAAACTTCAGACAAGCTCTGCCTGGTTCACTACATCTCTCATCTCAACACCTTATGTTGGCAGATTAGTCGCATAAAAGAGTCTGAGGACAAAGAAGACAGAATCAGATTATACATAAATGACTGAAGCTGAGCGAAAAGTTTGTTTTTTCAAAAAAATGTCTCCTCAATCCATGTAGGCTAGTTAAATTCACTGTCTGTTTATTTGTCAATCAAAGCACTTCAGGTATTTATTCTGATTGGGTGATCTAGCATTTTTGAATATTGTTTAGAGGGGAAAATATCTATTTTACTTTGAATTGTGACAAAGACATTTTTCCCCACAAACAGCAGGGCGTGCACATACTACTAAGGAAGGTTTCTCTATCTTACAGGGTGAAACTGGATGAAACCTCTTGCAGGGGTGGTGAAGTGTGTCAGAAGGGGGCAGGGCTGTTTAGTTCAGCTGTTTATAAGGAACTGTGTGGTAGCTGAACACACGCACTGAAGGGAAAAAAAGGCACTTCAGTCATATTTGAAGAGAGAAGATCAATCATGGCTGTCAAGGTTGCTACTCTGATTGGTCTTATAGTTACTCTTGCTGGTGAGGGAAATTTCAGTCGATTCTGATCAAAAATATACGTACATATCTCAGTGGTATAGACTGTTGTCTTAAGCTTTGTACAGTCTTTGGGGAAAGTAATGAATCTTTTGCATTTACAGGTTTGGAGGCTCTTGTGGTGACGCAGCAGAAGACCCAAACTTCAAAACTGGGAGAAAATATTCAGATTCAATGTACTAGGGACAGTGGTAGCTATATAATGTCCTGGTACCAGCAGAAGGCGGGCAGTGCTCCTACATTCTTGCTTGCTGACAGCTACAGGGCAAGCGTTTGCCCAGCAGGTTCACATACACTGATAATGGCCTTACTGAGTACCTGAACATCAATGGAGTGACAGCTGATGATGAGGCAGTTTACTACTGTGCTATGGTTAGCACGCCTCACAGTGCTCCAGTCAGATGAGCCACCACTACAAAAACCATTGTTCTGAAAACTCATTGCAACATGAACATGAAAACTGATAGATCTCTGAAAATAGCATGATGCTAGACAGAGGATGAGTGAGAAAGCAACCTCCAGTGAAGATAATGACCTTTGCCCCCCTCTTTGACCATATGATCTGTGGACTGCTGACCACTGAAGCATGGAGTCCTATCATACACAGTGATATGCAGCTCAGGGGTTTTTGTACGGGCTTGTGTCACTGTGGACTAGCTACTTTGGAGGAGGCACAAAGCTAACTGTGCTGATGGTGAGTAAACTATTGTTCATCATTTCATGAAAATATGATATATATTGTATGCAGACTCTTCTGTAGATTCAGTCAAAAAAAAAATGTAGTGAACTGACACTGACTTAAATGTATGAGGTTTGACGTATTGATTCATGCTATAACATTTCTGTGTAAAACCCTGTTTTGCCTACGTGGTCTCAAACTAAATGTTCTTCCATTCTGACATGTTTATTGGTTTTTAAGGCTTATTAAGGCAAATTAACATTCTAGTAAAATGAATATACATGCTTAAAACAAGATCAGATTTCATGTGGATAACAATAAAAATCACTACACATATTTTTTCACACTGATTTGGCATGTACACCAAAGACATCCATTGCATGTCTTTAAATGAGTAATTATAATCATGAATTAATAGATGTATTAAATTATTATTTTAAACTTAACTAAAAGTTAAAGTTGACGGTATGAAGCAAACACATTTATTCAAAGTGACACAGACTGGCAACGTGGGGTTCAGGAATTGTAGTGATAGGTGACATCACTACTACTTCACCACATCCTAATTAGTTGACAGAGCTACTGTAAATGTTAGTATAATTAAAATATTACTAATATATTTTCAATCTGAATGTAATTCTGTATATTCACTTCCAGCTCGTCCTGCATCTCCCCCTGAGCTGGTTCTGCTGGCCCCCTCCCAGGGCCTCTCCCATGGGGACAGAGCTACTGTAATGTGCCTCGCTCAGGGCTTCTACCCTGATGGTGCCACCCTGACCTGGTCAGAGGATGGCAAAGTTGTGGCGGGAACTGAGTTCCAAACGGCCAAATCTCAGCGCCAGTCTGATGGCACCTTCTCCCTCAGCAGCGTCCTGAGTGTCCAGCCGGGACACTGGAGCTCTGGACACACCTACACCTGTCAGCTGAGCCACTCCGCCCTCTCCAGCCCTCTGAGCAAGAGTGTGGCACACGGACAGTGCAGCTAGAGGCAGAGAGAGCAGGAGGCACTTCAGCAGCTATGTTCACCACAGGCCAAACATGTTTGAATGCTCATTGTGGGACTCTCTATATTGTCAGCTAGATAACCAAACTGGTAGTTGTCTAAGTCTTCCAATTATACATTTTGGTTGAATTTCACAGTCTAGTGCTTATTCTTTTAAAAAGTCATTTCAGTTCTTGGGTTATATGGTCTGTTCTTCTGCAATACCTAAATAAAGCATTCTTATTTAACATTTGCCTGACTTGCATTTAATTTACAAACATAACACTAAAGAGTATGTGTAACAATAAGTATGAGCACATGCCAGAATGCAATTGACTATAAATAAACATGATGAATTGATATTACACAGCATGTAAAATATGAGTCAAATCTATTCAAATCTAAATACAGAGTGCAATTTTATCCAAAAGTGAATAAAGAGCAAGGTATCTGTAGGCTACAGTTAGAGTGATACTACAATTGAAAGCTCCCAGTGTGTTTAGTTTGTTTCTCCTTCTGTCATATTCCCTGCCCCTGTTTAGGACTAAAGTCAGATTTGATGGGAATAATGACAGATAACAAATATAAATGTTTGACTGAAATGGTGTCATTTTAGGTGAACCGTTGCATTGCATGCATTTGCATGTCCTCAAAATTGTCCGTGTGAGTGTGAGTGTGAACAGCTGCATCAGGAGAGCTTGAAGAACTGAGAGTTCCAAGCATACTTTCTGTGATAAATTTACATTTCCTGTAGTAATGCTTGAGCAGTGTTGTGTTTATTTTAATATGCACACTACATGACTACCTAAAGAAATGTACAGGCATGATGTCTAGATATGCCTCAAATAGTGGCCCATAGTTGGTTGTGTTCGTGATTGTATTAGTATTCTGTGATGGAACAATTGAAGCCCCGATAGTTTTTTCATATTCTCACCCTGGAACTTCAAGAGGGAAGAGAAAGAGGGGAAACATTTAGCGTTTTTTTATTATTTAATATTATCTTAATATGGTTTTTCAACAATACATTCAATTTACTAAAAGCATCACAGACATTGATGTGTACATAGTACTGTTTATGTAAAACCAGTTTTTAACACATTTTCACATAATTCAGTAAAAATGCTGAAACATATTAGTTATTATTCCATGTGTCCTAAAGGAAAACTCACCTGAGGATAAAGTCAAGTATGCAATGAATAATTTTAGGTCTTACCCACATAGAAAAGCTGGCTGGCACTATACAGTATGTGGGGACTTACAGTTTCCTATCTATCATTTTCTAAGACATAAGAATCATATATAAATTTCAAAAGAGCTTTTCCCCTGATTAAGCCATACATAGTGCATGGTGTTGAGGGGAGGTGGGAGGGCGGGAAAGAGAGTCAGCTTGAGCTGGTCCCTATAAGAATGTGAGAGCTTCTCTCCTGCATTGTGAGGAACACAGGACTCATCTCTGAGCACACATCACAACAGAGCTGATCATCATGATCCTCAATATTGTTTCTCTCACTGCCCTCATACTCACTCTCTCTGGTAAGAGCATACTTTAGTTACACAATCAGAGTGCTTAATCATCTGCATGGACTTGTTGGACTTTTTTCCTTACAGTTGGTGTAAAATTTTTGATATTTAATTTATACACTGAACTTTGTACCATTTGCCCCACAGGTTTGGAAGCCTACACGCTGACCCAGGATAAGTCCATATCGGCAGCTCTGGGAGAGAATGTAAAACTGATGTGCAAGACCAGCAGCTCTACTGATTACTCAGTATCCTGGTATAAACAGAAGCCTGGAGGTGGCCCTCAGTTTGTCCTTAGGGATAGCTACAGGGCAACTGGTTTACCAAGTCGGTTTGGCTATTCATTCTCTGGCAGCAATGAATACCTTCACATCAATGGTGTAACAGCAGAGGATGAGGCCGTTTATTATTGTGGCTGTGTCGGTGGTTGTGGTCCCACATCGAACCACAATGTTCCATTGTCATTCAGCTCTAATACAAAATCCCTGATATCCCTAAAAGAAGTATTTGAGCAAACTAAACCCCTGACAAAAGTCCAATTAGTCTGTCATCTCTCCAATCTGAGTTAAGTAAAGAGTGTAAAACTACTTCCTGTCTGTATGATGACCATTTCCTCATGTTTAGCCACATCCATCCCATGACCTCATGATCACTCAAGCAGGGTGTTACATTTGAAAGCACTGACTCAAACGCACAGGTTTTTGTACGGCCTCATAACGCTGTGATACCTCAACATCTTTGCTAGTGGAACACAAGTGTATATTGGTAAGTCAATACTGGTTTAACTGTTCCAAAAACTCATGTAAAAATTGCAAATGCCCTGAGGATATTTCAGAAAAAGTTACAACTGAATTGACTTATGAATTAAATCAATGTATATGATTTTTTTTCTCATATACATTAATGAGCTCACTGGTGGATTTTAACGGCACTGTCATAACATTATATAATCGTGTCTTATGCAGTGTAATTACACTATATTACAATATTTTAACTAATATCTAGAGTAACAGAATAATAACAGCTTGTCATTCTTCAATTGATCCAGTTATAGCAAATGAATTATACTAATATTGTTCAGATATGATAACAATTAAGGACACTCTTGCCTAATGATAACATGAAGGCAATGATTGACAAAAAATAAATTAATGCATGCAAGATATGTAGAGGAACCAAAACCCATGTCAAAAACATTAATGACATTAGTTATAAGACTTTATGAAATCATTATAACCCTTTATGAATGTGTTTAAAATGCTTTATGAATACTGGGTCTATAGAAAGTTTTTTTAATATCTGTTCATTTCATACTTTAATATAGTTTGAGTAAAATGAATGGCTTCTTTTAAAAACCTGTTTTAAAAGTCTAGCTTATGATTCTGCCATTTATACCTTACCAGTAAAAGGGTTCAGTTCTGCGTGTTCATCATCCTTTGCACTGCATTAGTCTGACTACAGAAAAGGATGATTAATGTTGACATGGTCTAACTACTGAAAATTATTCCACTTGCAATTTAGACATCCAAAGGAGCTGTAGAATCCAGATCAGATATTCACTCTCTGTCAAGATAACTGTGCCATACCCATCTGAAGCATCTTTTACAAAAAATTGCATAGCAAACTATTTAACTACACTTATACTGATATACTCAAATGCAATATTAGATTAGATTAGATTCAACTTTATTGTCATTACTCAGGTATAAATACAGGTAACGAAATGCTTAAACCTGTTAACAAACAACAACACAGTGCAAAATGTGAATATTTTTCTCTGTTAATCTGTATATGCATTCCAGCTGGTCCCCATCTCCCCTGAGCTAGCTCTGCTGGCCCCCTCCCAGGGCCTCTCCCATGGGGACAGGGTACTGTAATGTGCCTCGCTCAGGGCTTCTACCCTGATGGTGCCACCCTGACCTGGTCAGAGGATGGCAAAGCTGTGGTGGGCACTGAGTTCCAGACGGCCGAGTCTCAGCGCCAGTCTGATGGCACCTTCTCCCTCAGCAGCGTCCTGACGGTCCAGCCGGAACGCTGGAGCTCTGGACACACCTACACCTGTCAGCTGAGCCACTCCGCCCTCTCCAGCCCTCTGAGCAAGAGTGTGGCACACGGACAGTGCAGCTAGAGGCAGAGAGACCAGGAGGCAGCCAAGCCACATACATACAAGTCACATACTATTGTGATCCATCATATGAGTTTTTCAGCTAAAGGACAAATGAATGAGTTTCAGTAGGTTAGGGTGGAATTTACTTGCTTAAAAGCATGTGTGGCCGACGCTTTGCTGTTCTACCATTTATTTCTGAATGTTACATTTCATGATTTCTTTACAAATGTGTATCAATAAAACATTCTCAGTTCAAGAAGCATCAGATATCATCTTTATTTTTACGAGATAACTTATTGCTTTTATATTTCAATATATAAATCCAGAAGCAACAAATCCTCCAGACTTTATAAAGTTATCAGAGCCTCATCACCCCAATCCCAAAAGTAAAATGAATGCTACTACATCCTATTATGCATGTAGTGACATATGGTGGCCCACATGTAACCACTTGGACAATTTGAATACTGATTCTTAGGCAACGATCAAAGCTGAAATCTGTACTGTAATCAGACTGTTGGACATGCCTTGCACACACCGTTCCTCCACTGCAGTTTGGTTTAAGTTAGCTAACTGTCTCCATCTACCGGTACTATTGTAGAATTAAACACACCTCCAGCCAGCCAGAACCTAACTGTGGAGCATCACAATGAATGCATCCTGCTAAAAGAAACTGAATAGCAGTAATAGTTTAGCTGTCAGAGGTCATTCACATTTTGAAGTGCCATAAGTCTGTTTTGGGGTTTATTTCTCTTATTATGTAATGAGAGTCAATCATTTCCCTCACAGCTCGGTCTCAGAAATCTTCAGCAACGTTAGACCTCTTCATTTCCATATACCGAAAGACAGCTGCAAACAGAATAAGTTAGAATGAAGAACTGAAACTCAAAAGTAAAACTTAAAATAACATTTGGCTTTTTCTTTTAATGACACAGCCAAGTGGAAACTGAGACAAAATGCTGAAATGTATGGTCATGTCATACCCTGGGTTTTAAATAGTAATATTTTGTCAAACTTGTTCTGACCAATTAATTTGTAAAGTTAGGATGAAAGGACTTTCAGTGTTTGCTATATTTTTGCCATATCCACAATAATCATCATCAGGTCAGGTCACGATAGGCTGATTTTAGAGGTTAACATACAGTACAACAAAATTCTGACATTACTGGAAAAGTTGTCGGTTGGAATAGGTTACTCCTATTGCATGAAATAGCCTACATCATACGTTTTCTTTTTTGCCAGTGTAACTACAGTCATATTTCAGTGTTCAAGATAAATCTCTATTGACTGACACTGATTTTTTTTCTATGATTTTCCTTAAATATCTCAGATACTCTGTGTCCTGTTTCGACACTAAACAAGAATGAAAAAGACTATAGTGTTTAGTATGCGGACAAATCAAACACCTCAGTGAATGGTTACTCCATACCATTTCTTATTACAGTGAATTTTCCTGAGTTCAGGTCCCTGCTACTGTGCGATTTGTAATATATATGAAATAGCTCTGGAATATCAAAGAGTAGGAAGCAGAACATCACTGGTTCACCAATCAGAACCACGTGAGAGACAAACCCACACTGCATTGCATGAAAAAAAACATCCATAAGAGTCATCAGGATTGACATACAGCATTTTACGGAATTAATATGAGCTCTGTAGTGCTATTAAATCCTTTGGTGTGTGTGTGTTCAGATGCAAAAGAAAAGGAGGCAGGAGTGTGGAGTTCATCTGGTCTTTATAAGGAGGAGAGGAAGCTTCTCTCACACACTGAAGGGAGCACAAGTCAATTCCCCCATCTATCACACAGCTCCAGAGCAAAGCATCATGATAATCAACACTGCTACTCTCGCTGCTCTTGCATTCACTCTCTGCGGTAAGAGGGCCTGTACAGTGATTCAGTGATACTTGTGCTTTGCATTTAGATTACGTTTTGTTATTTATAATGTTGAATGTTGTCCTCAGGTCTGGAGGCTGTTGTCTTGACCCAGGAGAAGTCTGCAGCTGTTCAGCTGGGGAAGAATGCAAAGATTCTTTGTGCACCAAGCACAACACCAAGTAGTGGTGACTGGGTATTAACATGGTATCAGCAGAAGGCTGGTGATGTGAAATTCCTATTGGCTGATAGCACCAGGGCAAGTGGACTACCCAGCAGATTCACCTATTCTGGGTCTGGGCGTCAAGAATATCTGCACATCAATGGAGTGACCGCTGAGGATGAAGCTACTTACTACTGTGCCTGCCATGGCTGTGACTCATCAGGCACAGCTCACAGTGCTTTACTACAATGACCTGTTAATACAAAAACATGTGATGTCACAAGCTGCGCTTACAATGAACAGAACCAGTCCAGCTTTCGTCACCATGCAGATAGGAGATAGGTCATGAGATAGGTCACTCTGAGTCATGGTTTCAAAACTACTTCCTGTTGAGATGATGACCATTTCCTCCCATTTCATCTCTGATCTCATGGCCACTGAAGCATGGAATCTCATTACACTCAGTGACATGCGGCTCAGAGGTTTTTGTAAGGGCATGTTTCACTGTGTGGGCTACCGACTTTGGTGAAGGCACAACATTGACTCTGAATGACGGTTGGTAAAAATTATACCACATTTGGATCAATTTTGAGCAATTTTGGGTTTTAACACTGTAAATTTAATTGAAACTCTTTTCATGAATTGCTGAAGTGGAATAAGTCAGAAGATATTTTCATGTCATTATCTTTTAGCAGTGTTATTTTTTGTTTTAATTTAACCATGTCAAGCATAGATTTATACATTGTGTGTGACATATTTACACAACAGTTATTTAATACTGTAAGATTCAACACCGCTAAGATCTTTAAAAATGATTAATGTTTTTAATCTGAACTCAAGGAGCGTAACTGGATTTTGTCAATATGTCTAATCTATGTATATATTATTTTTATTATTTTGATCTTTACATGTAATCTATTTTTAAATAGAAAGAACACAGATACTTATTATATGACATTAAATACTTTTTCACATTGTAATCTTATGCATGCACAGTTGCAGCTCGTCCTGCGTCTCCCCCTTGATTTTTAGTCTCTGTCAAGATGATTGCTCCATGCCTGTCTAAAACATATTTTGTGAAAAAAAATTGCATAGCATTACACTATTGCTACTATACTTATATTTACATATTAAACCTGTTGTAAAATGACCACACAGAGCAAATGTGAATATGTGAATATTTATCTCAATGTCATCCTACTTGCAGCTCGTCCTGCATCTCCCCCTGAGCTGGTTCTGCTGGCCCCCTCCCAGGGCCTCTCCCATGGGGACAAGGCTACTGTGATGTGCCTGGCTCAGGGCTTCTACCCTGACGGCGCCACCCTTGCCTGGTCAGAGGATGGCAAGGCCGTGGCGGGCACTGAGTTCCAGACGGCCGAGTCTCAGCGCCAGTCTGATGGCACCTTCTCCCTCAGCAGCGTCCTGACGGTCCAGCCAGGACACTGGAAGTCTGGACACACCTACACCTGTCAGCTGAGCCACTCCGCCCTCTCCAGCCCTCTGAGCAAGAGTGTGGCACACGGACAGTGCAGTTAAAGGGAAAGAGAGACCAGTAGGCAGCCAAGCCACATACAGAATACTGTCTCAGATACTACTATGCTCACTGACTGATACACCCATTCTCTCCATCATATGAGTTCTTCAGCTAAAGGACAAATAAATGTTTCAGTAGGTTAGGGTGGAATTTACTTGCTTAAAAGCATGTGTGGCTGATGTTTTGCTGTTTTACCATATATTTCTGAATGTTACATTTCATGATTTCTTTACAAATGTGTATCAATAAAACATTCTCATTTCATACCAGATATCATCCTTATTTTTACACGATAACTTAATTATCTTATATTTCAATATGTCAATCCAGAAACAACAAATCCTCCAGACTTTATAGGGTTAACGGAGCCTCATCACCCCAATCCCAAAAGTAAAATGAATGCTACTACATCCTATTATGCATGTAGTGACATATGGTGGCCCACACGTAACCACTTGGACAATTTGAATACTGGTTCTTAGGCCAAGGTCAAAGCTGAAATCTGTACTGGAATCAGATTGTTGAACATGCCTTGCACACACGTTTCTCCACTTCACACCTCCAGCCAGCCAGAACCTAACTGTGGTGCATCACTCCTGAATGCATCCTTGAAAGATTTGTAGGGTTTGGTACCTACAATTAATTTTGCAATTACATTTCTCTAATTCACTGTGGTGACATGATAATTCACAAAGAATTACTGGTCACTGCAACTGATTGTTTACACATACACTAACGTTACTTAGCTGTACAACAAATAAAGCAAAATGTTCATTAGGCTATTGGTTCTCTGTGACAAAACTATTTTAAGAGATGTCAATCATCCAGATGGTTCCACTTTGCTACTTTTACACAGATGTGCACCATGCAAATCAAGACTAGCCTGGTAATAAAATCAGCCCCTCATTCTAGTGGAGACAGGGTGTGGAAGTGAAACCATCATTTACATTTACAGTATGCTCCAAACCTCTTCTGACTCGAGACTTGAGTCTTTACTTTCAGTGTATACTGGCCCTTATTCATGAATATCTTTTCGACAACCAAAGTTGAGATTGATTTAAAGAGTGTTCAGATGGTAAATGAGTCAACCTGCACAAACATTTAATATGAGTAAATCCAACTGCAACACAATGGGCCTAAACGTGTGATACATATAATAACACAGCCAGTTGGTCATCTCAAATGATTAGAGTATGACTTGTCCATTCATCTATCATTAGCCTATACTTAAATAGTTCATGGCAATTGGTTTCCTGAACTGATTTAAGTTTACAGAACTTGTGAGGCTTTACAGCTTTTACATCAAAGCAGTTCTTTCTTTAATCATGAATAAAACTTAGAACATAATCAAGAAAGCATTTACAAGCACACAATCTAGATGTGTCTGTCTCACATGGTCCTAAAACCTTTAATGATCATCAAATCAGATAATTTTCACGTTAATCAAAAATAAAGTCTGTTATTTTATCATATTAACAAATATAAGTCTAAGCCTAATATTAAAACCCAAATTCCTACTTTGTGCATCATAGAGAAGACCCATGTCAGTTATAACTGACATGGACATGCAAGCATATATTGAAAAAAATTAAATTGGTATACATAAAGTCTGATAGGATATTCAGAGCTAACATTTCCCATAGAAATGTATGTGAGCACAATTTAAACAGATGTCTAAAGAAGTGTTTTTATTTATGTATTAATTTATTTTCTTGAGATTTTGCAATAAATCGTGATTAAAAACTTTAATCATTTCACAGCCCTAGTTGTGACACAATTAAAAGTGGAAAGTAGGCTTACAAAATGTAGTCATTTGTTTTATACAATTTGTCATTTTACATGAAGTATTCCTTTGGTTATATTCAGTTCATTTCATATCCTAATGAAATTGAGACAAGTTGTATATTTGAGATTAAAAATGCAGTCAGTGATGTTTGCGCTTTGTAAACACATAACATTTTTTATAACATAAAATATCTCCTCATGATTTCCTAGCTCTTCATTTTCTGAGGTCACCTTAAAAAAAATCTGGTCTTTTTTACGATACACATGCTACGAAAACTGAAAACAAACAAACATGGGCAGCCTGCCCCCCTAACAAGTTTCTCCAGAAGGACTGAAGGCCTGATTTCAAGGCCTCTATAAGAAAGTCAGAGACTATGAGAGAGTGGGCAGGAGTAGCTGCTCTTTATAAAGAGGTGTCAGGAGGCTCCTCTCACACACTCAGTCTCCTCTCTCATCTGTCATTGCAACAGAACTGAGCATCATGATCCTCAACACTGCCACTCTCTCTGCTCTTGCATTCTTTATCAGTGGTAGGGGGTGTTCACTAACTTTATTGATTGACTGCTTTATATCAGCTTTTGTGCATTGTATTTGGATCTAACTGAAGCCTTTTAAAGTGTGTAAACTGATATACGGTATGCTCTCATTAGGTTTGGAGGCCCTTGTCTTGACCCAGGAGAAATCTGTAACTGTTAAACTGGGGCAGCATATAAAAATCCTCTGTTCACCAAGTAGAGGTGACTGGCAATTAACATGGTATCAGCAGAAGGCTGGTGATGTGAAATTCCTATTGGCTGATAGCACCAGGGCAAGTGGACTACCCAGCAGATTCACCTATTCTGGGTCTGGGCGTCAAGAATATCTGCACATCAATGGAGTGACCGCAGAGGATGAAGCTACTTACTACTGTGCCTGTCATGGCAGTGGCTGTGATTCTGCAACATCCCACTGCCTTTCACTCTACTTAGATACTGATACAAAAACATAAGGTCCCATATGTTGTCTCAAAAGTGGGTACAAACTATACAATCTCTCTCAGTTTCCTGAAATCATCCACAGTACACTTCAATCCAATGCAAAATGCAACACTGTATCATATCCACATCATGTCCATTCTCTCTTATTTGATCCCTGTCCTTAAGATCAGTGAAGCATGCAGACTCATTACCAACTGTGAACTGCTGCTGAGGGGTTTTTGTACGGTGATGTAACACTGTGATACATCGTCCTTGGTGGTGGAACTAAGCTGACTGTTGGTGAGTCAAATTCATGTATTTATTTTTTTGAGAAATTTCTAACTTACAGCCTAGATTTTTACTTTATGCATTGATAATATTTGAGTTATGAAAACAATATTAATATGTCAAATCTAATTTTGTGAAATAGCACATAGTCTTTGTGTTTGAGAATTCCTCCCTTTCTTAATTGTTTGCTTTGTTGATTAAAATAAAGTAAATAACATGGTTGTATATTCAACATGACATTAGCAAATAAAGGCTATATTTTATATTTATGCGATTATTATTTCTCATTAGAGGCCAATAACGACTTTCAAAAGCTCAGTAATGTTATCTTTAAATCTGTGGCTCAGTATTTTTTTTGAATGTACGGACCTACCAGAATGCATACACATTTACACTCAATTATGGTCCATTTTTTTGCTGTCATATTTAATGGCTGCTTTTTATTCTTCCATCATGATGTATATTGTCTGCATTTCCATTATGAAATCAATAATTAGATCATTAGATATGGCAAACAGTATAATAACAAGTACTTTATGTTTTGCACTAATAATAATTTCATGTCCACATCACCACTTTCTGATTACCTACTCACAGAGGTAGCCCTTCCCCCATCTCCCCCTGAGCTGGTTCTGCTGGCCCCACCCCAGGGCCTCTCCACTGGGAAAAGGGGCTCTGTAATGTGCCTCGCTCAGGGCTTCTACCCTGATGGTGCCACCCTGACATGGTCAGAGGATGGCAAACCTGTGGTGGGCACTGAGTTCCAAACGGCCGAGTCTCAGCGCCAGTCCGATGGCACCTTTACCCTCACCAGCATCCTGACGGTCCAGCCGGAAAGCTGGAGCTCTGGACACACCTACACCTGTCAGCTGAGCCACTCCGCCCTCTCCAGCCCTCTGAGCAAGAGTGTGGCACACGGACAGTGCAGCTAGAGACAGAAAGAGCAGGAGGTGGCCAAGCCACATACAGAATACTGTCTCAGATACTACTATGCTCACTGACTGATACACCCATTCTCTCCATCATATGAGTTCTTCAGCTAAAGGACAAATCAAAGTTTCTGTAGGTTAGGGTGGAATTTACTTGCTTAAAAGCATGCGTGGCCGATGTTCTGCTGTATTACCATATATTTCCAAATGTTACATTTCATGATTTCTTCTACAAATGTGTATCAATAAAACATTCTCATTTCATATCAGATATCATCTTTATTTTTACAAGAAAACTTAATTCTCTTATATTTCAATATGTCAATCCAGAAACAACAAATCCTCCAGACTTTATAGGGTTAACAGAGCTTCATCACCCCAATCCCAAAAGTAAAATGAATGCTACTACATTCTGTTATGCATGTAGTGAGATATGGTAGCCCACATGGAACCACTTGAACAATTTGCGATACTGGTTCTTAGGCCAAGGTGAAAGCTGAAATCTGTACTGGAATCAGATTGTTGAACATGCCTTGCACACACGTTTCTCAACTCCACACCTCCAGCCAGCCAGAACCTAACTGTGGTGCATCACTCCTGAATGCATCCTTGAAAGATTTGTAGGGTTTGGTACCTACAATTAATTTTGCAATTACATTTCTCTAATTCACTGTGGTGACATGATGATTCACAAAGAATTACTGGTCACTGCAACTGATTGTTCACACATACACTAACGCTACTTAGCTGTACAACAAATAAAGCAAAATGTTCATTAGGCTATTGGTTCTCTGTGACAAAACTATTTTAAGAGATGTCAATCATCCAGATGGTTCCACTATGCTACTTTTACACAGATGTGCACCATGCAAATCAAGACTAGCCTGGTAATAAAATCAGCCCCTCATTCTACTGGCAGTGCGTTGGAAGGCATGGCCAGGCTAAATAAAGACAGGGTGTGGAAGTGAAACCATCATTTACATTTACAGTATGCTCCAAACCTAAGTCAACATTTCCATTCCAACAATACAGAAAAGGCATTCTGACTCAAGACTTGAGTCTTTACTTTCAGAGTATACTGGCCCTTATTCATGAATATCTTTTCGACAACCAAAGTTGAGATTGATTTAAAGAGTGTTCAGATGGTAAATGAGTCAACCTGCACAAACATTTAATATGAGTAAATCCAACTGCAACACAATGGGCCTAAACGTGTGATACATATAATAACACAGCAGTTGGTCATCTCAAATGATTAGAGTATGACTTGTCCATTCATCTATCATTAGCCTATACTTAAATAGTTCATGGCAATTGGTTTCCTGATCTGATTTAAGTTTATAGAACTTGTGAGGCTTTACAGCTTTTATATCAAAGCAGTTCTTTCTTTATTCATGAATAAAACCTAGAACATAATCAAGAAAGCATTTACAAGCACACAATCTAGATGAGTCTGTCTTACATGGTCCTAAAACCTTTAATGATCATCAAATCAGATAATTTTCACGTTAATCAAAAATAAAGTCTGTTATTTTATCATATTAACAAATATAAGCCTAAGCCTAATATTAAAACCCAAATTCCTACTTTGTGCATCATAGAGAAGACCCATGTCAGTTATAACTGACATGGACATGCAAGCATATATTGAAAAAAATTAAATTGGTATACATAAAGTCTGATAGGATGTTCAGAGCTAACATTTCCCATAGAAATGTATGTGAGCACAATTTAAACAGATGTCTAAAGAAGTGTTTTTATTAATGTATTTTTTTTTTTTTTGAGATTTTGCAATAAATCATGATTAAAAACTTTAATCATTTCACAGCCCTAGTTGTGACACAATTAAAAGTGGACAGTAGGCTTACAAAATGTAGTCATTTATTTTAAACAATTTGTAATTTTACATGAAGTATTCCTTTGGTTATATTCAGTTCATTTCATACCCTAATGAAATTGAGACAAGTTGTATATTTGAGATTAAAAATGCAGTCAGTGATGTTTGCGCTTTGTAAACACATAACATATTTTATAACATAAAATATCATAAACACATAACATATTTTATAACATAAAATATCTCCTCATGATTTCCTAGCTCTTCATTTTCTGACGTCACCTTAAAAAAAATCAGGTCTTTTTTACGATACACATGCTACGAAAACTGAAAACAAACAAACATTGGCAGCCTGCCCCTCAAACAAGTTTCTCCAGAAGGACTGAAGGCCTGATTTCAAGGCCTCTATAAGAAAGTCAGGGACTATGAGAGAGTGGGCAGGAGTAGCTGCTCTTTATAAAGAGGTGTCAGGAGGCTCCTCTCACACACTCAGTCTCCTCTCTCATCTGTCATTGCAACAGAACTGAGCATCATGATCCTCAACACTGCCACTCTCTCTGCTCTTGCATTCTTTATCAGTGGTAGGGGGTGTTCACTAACTTTATTGATTGACTGCTTTATATCAGCTTTTGTGCATTGTATTTGGATCTAACTGAAGCCTTTTAAAGTGTGTAAACTGATATACGGTATGCTCTCATTAGGTTTGGAGGCCCTTGTCTTGACCCAGGAGAAATCTGTAACTGTTAAACTGGGGCAGCATATAAAAATCCTCTGTTCACCAAGTAGAGGTGACTGGCAATTAACATGGTACCAGCAGAAGGATGATGGTGTGAAGTTCTTATTGCTAGACAGCACCAGGGCAAGTGGACTACCCAGCAGATTCACTTATTCTGGGTCTGGGAGTCAAGAATATCTGCACATTAATGGAGTGTCTGCTGAGGATGAAGCTACTTATTACTGTGCCTGTCCTAATTGTGTCACCTCAGGCGGATCTCACAGTGCTTCAGTGTTATGATCTGTTAATACAAAAACAGAATTCTATAAACCATTCTTACATTGAACAAAACCAGTCCAGTTTTCACCACTATGTAGAGTTAAGTCATTCTGACACTTTTGAGTCAGATAATGTTTTTAAACCTACTTCCTGTGAGAATGATGACCATCACCTTCAGTTTGACTCCTGACCTTTTGATCACTGAAGTATGGAATCTCATTGGACACAACGGCATGCAATAGATGGAGGTTTTTGTACAAGCGTGTAACAGTGTGTCTGAGTTTGGTAGTGGCACAAACCTGATCGTAGCAGATGGTGAGTAAAAATAGTACTTTATTCAAATAAATCTATTTATTACACATTTGTTTACCAATTTCACGCATCATATTGTTTGATTTTAAAGAGTATTTAAGATTTTTCTATTGTTGGCTCTAATTTGTTCAGTGCATAGCGCATAATGCAACAAACTACACAAAATCAATATTAGTCATTTGTTGATGAAAATGTTAGAGATATCTTAATTAATACAACCACTTTCTGCTTCAAGTCAATAAGTTAGTAAATATTACTATTTAAAACCGGTTCTGTGAGAGCTGCAGTAAAGCGCTGTATTAACAAAATAGACCCGTATGTGATTTTATAATATTACAGTTAATACATTTTTATGCGTATTTTATAAAAATGTTTGATTTAACTGTTAATTATGATTTGAGGAATTACATAGATTACTACATTACAATATGACATACACAAGACAAGTATTAAATTGCCTATACTTTAGAGATAAGATGAGAAGAATGAAAAAGGTTAGAAGAATAATCAGACTTTATTTAAAGGAGCTTATTTATTACATGCGTAACTCAATGGTAAAAATGATGTGGTATAACTAAAAAGGATGTGGTATATTTAAAAAAGGAAATACGCTATCTATCCACTACTCGTACAGCGTTTTCCAATTCTGCTCATGTACTTCCAGCTCGTCCCCCATCTCCTCCTGAGCTAGCTCTGCTGGCCCCCTCCCAGGGCCTCTCCGCTGGGGACAGGGCTACTGTGATGTGCCTGGCTAAGGGCTTCTACCCTGATAGTGCCACCCTGACCTGGTCAGAGGATGGCAAAGTTGTGGCGGGCACTGAGTTCCAGACGACCGAGTCTCAGCGCCAGTCTGATGGCACCTTTACCCTCACCAGCATCCTGACGGTCCAGCCGGAAAGCTGGAGCTCTGGACACACCTACACCTGTCAGCTGAGCCACTCCGCCCTCTCCAGCCCTCTGAGCAAGAGTGTGGCACATGGACAGTGCAGCTAGAGGCAGAGAGCGTCAGGAAAAATTAACTATTTTGGCAAAATGCAACTATAGGATACTGTTCCAACTATGGTATTCTCTTCTGTTCTTTTCAGAAATATAGTCAATATCAGTGTCACTGAAAGGTCATTTCTGGGTAATATTGGCCAGTATATGCTTCCTATAAATGTTTTGTGTCTAAATTGTGTTGTTGTTTTCTCATGCATTGTCACTGAAAACTGTTCTTTTTGTTTAAGAGTCTGAATAAAGCATTTTAATAAAATTATTTGGCTGCCTGGTTTGGAAAAAGATACTTAACAGAAGATTACAATTTACAGTTGTGTTCTCCCTCACTGTGGAAACGTGAGCCATGATGAATTAGGCTACCTGTAGCTGCAGCTGATTGTTAACACAGGAAACAGGAATATTACTTAACTGTGACAAAAAACAGACAAATATTTATAAAATTCTATAAAAATATAAAAATTATATTCTATAAAAATATTCTCTGTGACAAAACTATTCTAAAATATATGTAAGGTAAAAAATAAAAGTGTGTAATGGTTCTATGTCACTGATAGTTATGGTGGTGGTGAAATGTAATAAAAGGTTGCCATAAAAGTTGCCTTAAAAGGCCAAATATCCAGAAGTTTCCACACAGGCTGTCAACAGAGTTGTGCATGCAAATCAAGACAGAATGTGGAAGTGAAACCACCCAACCCATTTACATTTATGTTCCAAACTTAAATCAACATTTCCTGTAACAATACATGAAAGGTATTCTGGCTCAACACAGAACTTACTTTCAGAGTATACTGGCCCTAACATGACAACATCTAATTTGGCATTGCTGGCCTGGTGCTATCAGGTTTGCTTATACTAACTTTGATGGATATCTTTTGGACAAGACAAAGCCACAGTGTTGAGTGTTCAAATGGTTAATGAGCCAACCTTCTGTAATTCTCTTTCACTTGACTAACATGGTCAGTGATTAAACATTTAACATGAGAAAATTCAACAGCAACATCATAAATGAGTAGGCCTGTTGTTATTTCATCGAAGCGCATTTAACATGACATTAGGTTTTACATGAGGTTAGATTTTACCTCAAAATGATTGCTTCTTTAATCAGGAATAAAATCTAAATCAGAATCAACGAAAACACATTCACACGCACGCACACATACCCTGCTTGTGCCTCATCACTATTTTCCCTAAATGTCAACTCAGCAAGGGTGACACAGCAATTCATACTTCATCACCCTCTTGTGGCTCCATTTTACACCACTATCCTCATTCAGGTATTAGGGGAACAACAGGTCTAAAAGTAGGCCAATTCGCCACTCATTCCAGTAGATGGCAGTAACGAATAAAGATTGTAAGGAAGCGGACACTGATTACCGGCAGAAGAACAGTTATTGTTGGTTGAGAAGAGTAGTCTGTATGTGTTAAATAAATGTGTGTAGTCTACGGATAAGTTCATTTACAGTGATTTGTGTCACGTCGAATAGCTCCAGTAATGGCTTTTGGTGGGGATTTAGTAGGTAGTATTTTCTGCTCCGACCTGCCACAAAATTTGGTGGACGGTAAGATACATGGATGTAACTTCACCATGTAACGTTAACGTTAGCTCACCAAAACCTGCATTTTACTAATAGTTGGCAAGCACGTTTTTGTGGTTAACCAGACTGTAAATGATTTGACTGAATGTACTTTTATTTTGTGAACGGCTGATTGCTCATGATAACGCCCCCATCTAATCCCTCAAAAAGCCAACGTTTACTTAGCGTTAGACTAACGTTACCAACTTTTTTCTCTAGGAAGTCTGGACATATGTGAGAGCACTGTTCTGACCCACTGATGATGTTTGTTGGTCTAGTTTTATCTTTTTGAATATTAATCATGATATTTAAATAGCAAAGCCTATAACCTCACCCCTCCACCAAGCTTCATGAAAATGAAGTTGGTATATTTTTTCCACATCTCAGCCATAATCCAGCATAAAGTCAGATAAATTAATAGCAAACAACTTGTAAATGAGTAAGTTGTTCTTAGGCTACTGTCTCCGAACTGCATTAAGTAAAAGCACAAACAAATAAATAAATAAATATGAACTCTTTCTGTTCTTTCTATAGTGGGACTGGCCCCAGAATACAAGAGATCCTCTCTGCTGCAGACATCAAAACGGAACAGGTTGTGTATAAAATTCGTATTACTTGTGATACACAATAACTACAGTTTAACTCTTTCTAATTCCTGATTAGCAGATGATAATTTAGGTTTCAGTTCTCAGACTGTTACTGTTGATGAAAGTGTAGGCCTTCTCATGTGCTAGGCTAATGCCAATAAAAGTTGAAACCACGTTGTTATAGATGATGAGAGAGAAGGTATTTAATTCTGGGGAAACTTTCAAATCTAACAAATTTCACCAGTTGTCGAAATTGCATGTTGTGCATTTTATGATTTTCTGCCTCATGTTTCAGGACCAGGAGGAACCTCGAGACATAGCTCCATTTGACTCAGAAGTAGACTTTGAAGCACCATACATGGCCCCAGTCGACTCCAAAACACAAGACATGGCTGTTGTAGTCTCTGAGACACCAGACATGGCTCCAGTCAACTTCAAACCACCAGGCACAGTTCCAGTGGACTCTGAGGCACCAGACATGGCTCCAGTCGACTCCGAAGCAGAAATATACTGTACAGACTCCAACTCAATTAAGGGACGTGTTGGTGGTGCTGGTGGACTGCTGTAAAACACAAGCATCGCAAGGAACAGATAAGGAGTACAACAGAGATGGAGAACAGCCGAAAAACAGTAAGAGATCAAAACATGCCAAAACTACAGTCTATGCTCACCTTTCATTTTGTCCATCTTTACACCCCATGTTGTCTAAGGATCCAGATATGTTTCCATCCAGACGTGTGATCCTTAGTTTTGTCCATGTTTGATCTGTACCCTAATTGTCTCAGCATCATCAGCTTCGTAAGACTGAGTGCTGAGTGCAGCATCAAGTGGTAATGGGTGATGGACTGCTGCAGGGTGTATCTGTTGGGGCTTCGGTGTTGAGATGATGGATGATGGATTCAAAGTTGTTTGTTGCTGAGGAAATCTGTTTCCTTTCATTTTCCAAAACCAGGTACACCACAAAAAATTGTTGCATCATACCCAAGAACACTCAAGGCTATTCAGTGGAATACTGATTAAAGGGTCTAATTAATGTTAATGTGCTATTACACATGTTTATGTTAATATATTTATATTCACAGAAAATCTAAATCAAATACAGTTTCTTCTTTGTCTTTATGGGGTATTTAATGTTAACTGATGATGGGGCGGGTAGCCTGACAAGCCATCCTATAACATAAATGTATAATTTGGGCACAGCAGATAGACCGGGCGGAATCAGCGGTTGTCTTTCAAACTGTATAGCACTATGACCAATCAGAGCAACATCAGCAAAACAGCAAATAGCCTATCTCCTTTTCTGAGATGTCTTTTTCAGCTCAACTTTCAATGAAAAGCCCAAGTCTTACTACTCCAAAGTTGATACCAAAGCCTATTCAAACTGCTATTCCATGGACACTATTGACAGCCCTGTCGTTATCTTGCTTGTGATTGGTCTTACCAAGGCTTGGTAAAACCTTATGGTGTGTGGTTAGATGTACCCACTGAGCACAACTATTTGCTACCGCTAGATTTCAAGGCTAGACGGGGGTTGAAATGTGTTTTGCCCAAAAGTAGCAACATAAAATGTATAAAAGGTGGGTCTAAATGCCCAAATACCACCATACGTATAGCAGCTCTGTGACATACTTGTACATTACTATTGGTATTTGTTTCTTCTGATATATCTTTTCTGTTCATTTTTGAAGGACAGATGCCATACTCATGCTCCAAGTGTGGCAAGAGCTTCACGGATAAGCTAGTACTGCGACGACACGAGTATAATCACACCAGACAGAAGCCGCACAAATGCAAACTATGCGGCAAAAGTTTCTCTTATCCCCAAAATCTCAAACTCCATCTGCCCATTCACACAGGTGAAAAACCCTACTCTTGCTCACAGTGTGACAAGCATTTCAACAGAAAGTCTAGTCTTGTGCGACACAAGCACGCTCACACCAAAGAAAGGCCCCACCACTGCAATCATTGTGGCAGTGACTTTAAAACAAAGGACAATCTCATTGCACACGTGCAGCACATTCATGGGGATAAAAAGCCATTTGCCTGCTCCCAGTGTGTTAGAAGTTTCGCCAGACAGGATAAACTGAAGCAGCACGAGCGCATCCACCTGGAGGAGAGACCCCATCAGTGCGCTCAGTGTGGCAAGCGCTTCACCTTCGCTGGAGATCTCAAACGACACAAGCGCGTTCACACGGAGAAGAGGCCGTTCCGCTGTGATCTGTGTGGCAAGGCGTTCAAGGACAACGGGACTCTCCGAACGCACCAGCGCATCCACACAGGAGAGAGGCTGTATCTTTGCACACACTGTGGCAAGAGTTTCTGTCAGCAGGGACAGCTTAGCAGGCATTTGCTAACACACACTGGCGAGAGGCCTTACAGCTGCCCCGTGTGCAACAAGAGCTTCTCTCAAAAGGTGGGGCTCCAAGCGCACCAGAATGTCCACACGGGACACAAGCCTCACGAGTGCACTGAGTGCAGCCGGCGCTTCGCCCACCGGGCCGACCTCAAGCGGCACGCGCTTACTCACACAAACGGGAAGATGTGCCGCTGCTTCCAGTGCGGCAAGAGCCTCAAGGAGGCGTGTCTTAAGGCACATATGCGTCTCCACGATGGTGTGAGGGCGTACTGGTGCAACACTTGTGGCAAGAGCTTCACTCAGCTGGGGTCGCTCAGACGACACGAGCGCATTCACACAGGAGAGAAGCTGCATCAGTGTACCGTGTGCGACAAGAGATTCACTACTGGTGGGGCTCTCAAAGTCCACCAGCGCAGTCACACAGGAGAGAGGTTGTACGCCTGCTCTAGGTGTGACAAAGGTTCATTCAGTTAAGCCACCTGAAAACCCATCAGAAAGTGCACAGATGAGAATCCCATATTCCTTGCCCTTCCTTTGCTAGTGAGGATATGAACAGTCACTCAGCATAGAGGATAACAGACGCCACTATGTGGGCAACAGACATGAGCATTATGAGTTTAAGCCTCAGAATTCCTTTAAAGAAAAAAAAAAGATTTTGATACATTTTGTCCAACATCTGGATGATTCACTTTAACAGAATTATTATGACCATTTTTTCCCCCTAGTGATTTTATTTGTCATCTGTACTCACAACATAGACACATCAGACTATGCAAAAATCTGCTGTCATATTGATCCTGTCTAATCCTTTAGAAAACAATTTGATAGGCTACATTCTATCCAACACCTGGGATGTGTTCAGTGACTTAACTGAATTAATTCTGAGATTGATAAATTTGTTCTCCATTGTAAAACTGATCAGAATAATAATTTTGTATAATCTAAACTTTCGACTGCCTGAGTGATAATCTAAATGAAATAATAAATCCTATACACCCAAGTGCAAAAGGTTCACCAGTGTTAAAAGGATGCATTATAATTTCACAACATTTGAGAGAATTGTTCACCTACTATGGCCTGGTGGTTTTCAAATGAAGTTTACTTAAAAAGAATCACAGAATTCCTCTTTTGTAAGTCGCTTTGGATAAAAGTGTCTCCTAAATGCATAACTGTAAATGTAATGTAAAAAGAAACATTGAATTTCCTTTGCCATTGCCAAGGTGCCAGGCGGAGAGGGTGCGAGCTGGAGACAAGGCTGAGTTGAACACACCAAGCTAAAGCAGAACTGAAATACTTCAGTTCTGAAGGGCGTTCATGCAACAAGCACTCACCAAGTCAAAAGCACTATATTTGCCTTCAAAATGTATTCAAGGAAAAGTCATAAGTATGCAAAAATATTAATACTACAGATACTTGACTGCAGATACTACAGATACTTGCTGTATCTAACACTTTGGCTACTTGTAGATCCGAGTTACAACATGAAAGTTGAAGTAGAAACATTGAATCATTTTCCAGAGGAGTGGCGGGGAGGCTCAGAGTTGAACACACCAAAGAAGAACCGGGCAGAACCGCAGCATTAACTAAAGTACTTTTACTTTCACTTTCTGATTGTGTACGTGTTACAAGCTTTCACAATCACGCCACAACAGCGACGTGCAGGAAAGCGATCGTCAGATTTGTGAGTAGAGTGATTTGGTTAAAACATCAATAATAATAACAATAATCAGGGGTTAAATTGGGTTGGGGCTTAGCCAAGTCTGGTGTAAAATGAAAGCAGTGAACAATTGGCCTGTTCCTCACATCCTAGGTTAAACACATTTTGTCGTTACTGATTATTGAAAATGAAATGCATGTTCGTCATTTGTTGAGAATGTAATGGACATAGGCTACTTAAGACGAGCTGCGGACTTCAAAACTTTCGCACCGTATCTATTTTTATTTTCTCTCAGTAGGCTGCGTCATGTTTGGATACGCGATATTGGACATTGGATGAATGACAGGCCTTAACAGTCCTCTCTTTTTTGTCATTACACATCAATTGTCAAAGATCCTGCAGCAGCGCGAGGGTTAAAAAAAAAGGAACAGTGCTCTGTGCATGTGCGTGCGCGCACTGCCTCCTCGACTACGGAATTTCTGTGCCTTACAAAAGCGGTGATACTGCGTTTAGATAAAATTTTGACAGACCTACCTTAAGTTTGTTAAAGTAGTCTACATCCTGAGTTTAAAGACAGTCTATTAATTCCGTCGTGCTTTGTAAATTAAATGCCACATTTAGTTTCCTAATTGTATTGATGGACATTGCTAGCATCTTTGTGATGAATGGGACCTCAAACATGCAGGCCAATGATACCAACTTATTGACTTACTTATGGCTGTTGTGTAAATAAATAAATAGATAGACAGATAGATACCGTAGGCTACTGTAATATAGTTGGCTATTTCTACTGCATTAACCACAAAGCATCTATGGGCCTGTCTATGAGTATAAGTATGGCCAAAACGACCAAAATTTTCGGCACGCACTTTGTGCGCACTGAATCTGATTCAGTTTTATAATGGGTATTAGACTTTCTATTTCTACCTGTATCAAACACAAAACAAGGGTGTTTACAGCCTTTTATCTCAGTGTTTGTGAAGAGTTTGTTATCCAACTGTTATTTGAGGAAAATCGTTACTCACAGCTGAACCAAGCCTGTAGCCTTTCAATAGGTGAAGTGAAGTATAGGCTACATAGTCCTCGCTTTAGATTAGGGGCCTGTAAAACATACTACAAATTGGTAAGAAACATGACAATTGGTTTATTAAGCATTTACAGTATATTTGTAATTGACTTACAAGGTGCCTGTTAACAATCTCCATGTTAACAGTTAACTAATGTTATTAAAGGGTAACAACAGTTAACTAACCGTTAGTAACATATTGTTAACTCTTAACAGTGCATTATTAATACCTTATTAACACATGAGAAAGGGTTACCAACCATTTTTAGGCCTCTTCCTGATTTCTATTTCAGAAGAGTGTAATAAAGACCACTGAGTACAATGAGGATAAACGTGAAAATTTACACTTGAAAACTGATTAAATATGTCATTGACAGTTATTGACACCATCCTGCTATGGCCAGTGCTGAAAGCTATGTGTGGGTGGGCTTCATAGAGGCCCTTCCAGTTGTGGGCTCTGTGAAAGAGGCAGTGGAGTGGGTCCTGGCAGTGGCTGCAGATGACTTGGATCTGGCTGAAGAGAAACTGCAGGTCATCACTGGAAGGCTTGGAAAGCTGGAGAGCCTGAAAGAGAACAAGCCTCCAAGCTCGTCGGGATATTCCTCTGCAAGCACATCTGGCAGCTCAACACCAAGGAAGAAGTCAGCCAGTCTGACTGCAATGGAAGTGGAAAGTATGTTCCTCTACTGACTGATGTGATGTGTTACCAACATAGTTTTACTCAGCTAGTCATTGTCAGACCAGCTACCCATTTAAGCTCAGATGTCTGGACATAGATTGTTTCTGTTGTTTCACTTTTAGGTATTCCTGAAATTAACCTGATGGCCCACATAACAGAGGCAGGAGGCAAGCACAAAAAAGGGAAGCAACCAGTGGAATCACAAGCTGCTCGCCAAAGGAAGGTACAAGAAGTTCGAGATGAAACATTGGAGAAAATACGTCGCATCAACCAAAATTATGCATTTCCGAAAAATGAAGCAGCTCTTGATGATTATGGCAGAAGATCTAGAAGGGGGGAGCATGTCATCAATAATGATGTTACTAAAATTTACAGTAAGGTTGTTGATGATTTCATGAGCCAACACCACAGACCCAACACGCTGAATATGAGCTGCCCCCTTGATGATGCCACAGTAGATGCCATTATGAATGAGTTGGTAGTACATTTTAATGAAGACGAACTGTATATCAACGCTAATGCACTGATATATGGGGAATACTCTTGGGCATTGAAGAGAGCTCTTACAAAATTCCTGATGAGGCAGAGTCAGGAAAATAGGGATTTTGTGTCTCTCATTGTCCAACTCATGAATGCAGTGGAGGCTTATGTAGATCACTTTGCCAAAGTAAAATGGATTGGAAATCAGAATAAAAAGAGAATCCGATTTGAGACAATCAGAGATGAAGTTGCAACCATGTTCAGCAACTGGGCTGAATACTTTGGCATTGTTAAAGGTAAACTAGACGAACTTGGCCTAACCGGGTGGTAGAAGACTGGTATCTTATGGCTTGCGACAAGAATAAAGGGCTGTACCCAGTTCTTGTTTATGTGCACATGTATTAGAAAGCACTTTTATATAGGAACATGGCAGTGCATTATATCCTGTCTTGCTTAAGTTACTCTGCCCAGATCTAGTGTGCAATGCAGTACCAAACTGCCCCCCACCCCCAAAAACACTCAACAGTTTCTCTCTGTGGAAGGGGAGTGCAATGCATAGCTTATATTCTGTGTTCTTGTAAGCATTATGCATTAATTAGTGTGAAACCTAACTGAAAGATACAAAGATTAACGTGTGTTAATCATTTCTATGATGGCCTACTGTTGATTCTGTATAAACAATAAAGTTGCTTGAGTAACCTGCTACTACCTCTAAACAGTAGGTGGCAGCAGTGGTTTTATGCAGCACTGTGTCAGTCGATAGAGGAAACAAGAGAAAGAGCAAAAGTGTGTGCGTTTTTTTAGCATGTTGGAATGGTCACAATGGTATCTTTATGAGAAGAAAATTATACTCTCACCGAAAACCACTCATCATATTGATGAAGCCATTTTTGTCTTAATTACCCATCTGAAACCTGCATGAGTAATCAGCATTTGTGAATGCGTACTTTTTATATGTGCATCGATGACACAGTTTCCTAGTGAAAGAGAGCTCCAATTTAAATGGATGGTAAAATATAAAGCTAATCATGTCTTTCATGTTTAAGCAGCTACTCCTTGCTAAAATCTAACAATACTTTTCGTAGTGTTCTTCCTCCACTTCGAAATGATATGTAACAGTATGTGTATGGTTCCTTACCTTGCCACTTTAAACACCGCATTTCCTCAATACTTTTGAATTTTAGGTGACAAGCTTACTCACCAGTGTGTGTGTGGGACGGAAGGTGAACCGGTCTGTGGTGATCCAAACATTGTGTTTTTTGGCTACTTAGATTTTAGTACTTATGATGCTTATAGGTTTCCATTACGCAATGTAAACAAAAACTTATATCATCATCAGCAATATCATCAAACTTTGTCCGGTGAGATAATGCATCAACCATCAAATTTCATAATACACAAAAAATTTGTGTAAACCTATACACAAAAAAATCTCAGACAACTATGACACTGGTTTTGATATCTAAAAAATCCTATTTGCATTGTGTCCTTACTTGTGATCCTCTAATCTCGATTTTCACTGTTAATATTTTCTAAAACTTACCTTGGAAGTACATTGACGACCACAAATAAACAAAATTGAATGATGAATGAATGAACCCAAAGAGTCAAACAGTATAGGAGGGATGAAACGTAAACAATTGTGAAACAAATTTAAATAGTTGCAAGGGAGCATCTAATATGTGCACTGTAGTCTTAATAACCACAAGGTGGCATGCAGGGACTCAGATTGGGAGAAATAGGCTATAAGACTAGGCACAGGTCACAGGTCACATACCATACTGCATGCGCTGAAATTCACATTCGCATTCACAATTCACAGATTTATTTTCTCAATATCCTTTTGGCTAATTTTGTTCATTCTTGGTATATAGGTGTTAAGATTGAATGTCAGTACGACCAAGGTGGAATGAATGTTAGCAATGAATGAAACCATCGAATTTGCAATGTTTACAGGACCATTATCCAGATACCGTAAGAGCGACCGCTCTCTAATAAGGTTTTGGACATTAGATTCTATTTCTGGCTTGCTGTGCATTTGCAGTTTTGCATTTGCAAAAAAGACATAAAAAGATACATAAGATGATAATTTGGTGTTGGGATGATCCTGTATGTAAAGAAAATGTAATTGTAGAAATGCATTCATTGACTGCATATAGTGTGAAAACAGCAAGAAATGGCTACAACAGACGTACGGTGTGCTCTACGGCTGTAGAGGTTACATGAAAATCAGTACAAAATATTCAAATAGCACTAGGTTTTCATATGTCCTGTCACATAAGTAATGGCTGAATTACCCAGCAAAATTTTTGCCAGCTTATTTATGATTGGTCTTACCAAGGCTTGGTAAAACCTTATGGTGCATGGCTAGATATAGCCACTGACCAAAACTATTTGCTACCACTAGGGAGTGTCAAGATTTCTAAACTAGTTGGGGTGGGGGAAGAAGAGTTGAAATGGTTTTTGCCCAAAGGTAGCAACATAAAATGTATAAAAGGTGGGTCTAAATGCACTACTATGACACAAGCGCTTTCACATGAAGGAGAAGCCATTCCACTGCAATCTGTGTGACAAGGCATTCAAGGACAGCAGGACTCTCCAAACGCACCAGCGCATCCACACAGGAGAGAGGCTGTATCTCTGCACGCACTGTGGCAAGAGTTTCTGTCAGCAGGGACTAACACACACCAGCAAGAAGCCATACAGCTGCCCCGTGTGCAACAAGAGCTTCGCTCAAAAGGTGGGGCTCCAGGTGCACCAGAACGTCTACACGGGACAGAAGCCTCACGAGTGTGCTAAATGCGGCAGGTGGGGCTCTCAAAGTCCACCAGCGCAGTCACACAGGAGAGAGGTTGTACGCCTGCTCTAGGTGTGACAAAAGGTTCATTCAGTTAAGCCACCTGAAAACCCATCAGAAAGTGCACAGATGAGAATCCCCATATTCCCTTGCCCTTCCTTTGCCAGTGATGATATGAACAGTCACTCAGCATAGAGGATAACAGATGCCACTATGTGGGCAACAGACATGAGCATTATGAGTTTCAGCCTCAGAATTCCTTTAAAGAAAAAAAAAGATTTTGATACATTTTGTCCAACATCTGGGATGATTCACTTTAACAGAATTATTATGACCATTTTTTCCCCCTAGTGATTTTATTTGTCATCTGTACTCATAACATAGAAACATCAGACTATGCGAAAATCTGTTGGCATATTGATCCTGTCTAATCCTCTAATCCTAAAAAACATTTTGATAGGCTACATTCTGTCCAACACCTGGGATGTGCCCAATGACTTAACTGAATAAATTCTGAGATTCACTTATAAATTTGTTCTGCATTGTACAGTCTAAACTTTTGACTGCCTAAGTGATAATCTAAATGAAATAATAAATCCTATACACCCAAGTGCAAAAGGTTCACCAGTGTTAAAAGGATGCATTACAATTTCACAACATTTGAGAGAATTGTTCACCTACTATGGCCTGATGGTTTTAAAATTAAGTTTACTTAGAAAGAATCACTGAATTTTCTTTGCCATTTCCAAGATGCCAGATGGAACGGTTGGGAGCTGGAGACGAGGCTGAGAGTTGAACACACCAAGCTAAAGCAGAACTGAAATACTTCAAATTCTAAAGGGTGTTCATGCAACAAGCTTTCACAATCACACCACTACAAGAGAGTTGAGACCGAAGAGTAATCGCCAATTCTCCCCGAAACAGTAGGAGCAAAAATTTCACTGTACTGTTGCTGGTGGCTTGTGCCACTCACCATGTCCCATGTACTGCCCCCCCATACTGAAATTAAAGGTACACCCTTTAGCTTGAATTTGGTCAGACCTTTAGCTCCCAACATCCAAGTTTTTACATTTTCACACACCTGATTTCATAAATTTTGCTACAGTTATAGCAGAACTATGCAATATTTTACCTTAAAATAGCCTAATGTCTAAAGTCATTTGGAGAGTGAATGAATTTCTAATAATAAGAATGACTAACTATTTGCTCCAGAATGCCTAATGTGAAGGAAAATGACTTGCAACTTTGCTGTAGGTGCACTGAAACTCATGCATGTAAGGTCATGGAATGGAATCTTGTTTACCCTGTCAGTCAACACAGCTCTTTGAAACTAATTGCTCAATCCTCCACATGTATATTGTCATGAAGACAGTGTAAATTACACACACAAAAAAGGTTGTGCTCCAAATTTAATAATTTATAAATAAACAAATAAAAAACTGGAGTGCATAGTTTTTCTTTGAAAAACTGGTGGAATTGCACGCTATTGTTACTCTACTATTTACTTTTCTATTCACAGATCCATTTTAGGTGCCCTTGTAGCCTGTCATTGCTATGAAAACCAATGTCAAGTTCCAATTTAATAATTGACCAAAAAAAAAACACTTTAAACTTCAATATGATGTATTTTGCAAAGTACAAAATACAATTTCGATTTCATTTACTTTCAATTTCGTTTCCTCGTCCCAGTGTTATAGATACTGCAAGTGTAGTAACCACAGAATCTATGCTAGAGGTGAGTGAGAAAGCCTTCATTCTCCCTGTAATGAGCCATTTAATCAATAAAGTGTTTACAAAGCTGATAAATTCACCAAAAAATGTTGCCTAGTGTGCCTTTAAAGGCTGCAAATGTAATGAGTACTTCATGTACACATTTAAATGTAGTGAAGTTAAAAGTACAATATTTGTCTTTAAAATGTATTCAAGTGAGTCATAAGTATCCAAAAATATTAATACTCGAGTAGAGTACAGATACTTGAGTAAATTTACTTAGTTACTGTCCACCTTTGCCTACAGTGCAGTTATTACTGATGGTTGATTGTCCTGTGTACAGAAGCAGTACTTTTTAAAACTGGTTTCTGGTTAAACTGGTTAAAACATTTCAAGTTTTTCAGGTTTTCACATACCGATAGGCCTACAGTTTTTTTTTTATATACTGTTTTCATGGCATTGTTTCCGTCACAGAGGCTGTATCTAACACTCAGGGGTGTAGTGGGTGTTGGACATGGGGGCACGGAGTCCCCCCACTTCTTGGAACAGAGGCTATTTCTCACTTTTGAAATATTAGGCATTTATTCATAACATAATATTGCGTACCTTAGACTACTTGTAGATCCAAATTAAAACATGAAAGTTGAAGTAGAAACATTGAATCCTTTTCCATGCCATTTGTAAAATGCCTGACAGGGTGGGTGCGAGTGGGAGAAGAGGGGAGGCTGAGAGTTGAACACACCCTAGAAGGACTGGGCTAAACTGTAGCATAAACTGAACTACTTTCACTCTCAGTTTGAGGGTGTATATATTACAAGCTTTCATAATCACGCCACAATAACGACGTGCAGAAGAACGATCACCAGATTGGTGAGTAGTATAATAAATAATAATAATAATAGGTAAACCATCTCAAAGTTCTGAGGGCACAAATATGTTCCAGGATGGTTCTGACTTTCAGGCTAGGTTAGACTTTTTGTAATTATTTGAAAACTTAGCAATGGTAGCTCATACAGAACGCATTTTGTTCTGTGTGTTTGCTGCACTTAGAAACATTAACAAATAAGTAAGACTATGAATATTAGGCTGTGTGATTTAAGATAAAAGTCTAAGAAAACCTTGCTGCAGTCATCCTTCTGTGTTTGTTGCTCCATTAGGAACTTTAAAATGGCACTTGCATGAATGATGCTAGGGGGGGTCTCTGACATGGTCGAAGTAGTGGGCCATTGCCCAGGACAGCATCATGAGCACCCACACACACACACACAAAAAAATATATATATATGTATATATATATGACAATAACAATTGACAGTAGCATAGAAAAGGGCAAATCATCCACCATGTGTTATTGTTTGTAAATTAGATTTTAGCTATTGATATTGATTTTCCTATGTGGCTGTCAGAATTAACATCTTCCACGCATTAAAAATGAATAACTCAAAAGGCAGCAGATGGGAATAGCGAAACAGAATGAACAGGAAATATCTTTCTCTTTCTTCAGTCAAAGGATCCTGCAGCAGCACAAGGGTTTAAAAAAAAAAAAAAAGGGAACAGTGCTCTGCCTGTTTATGTGGTGTGTGCACTGCCCCTCTGATTCCGGAATTTCTGTGACATACAAAAGTGGTGATACTACTTTTACATAAGCCTTTGACAGACCTACATTCAGTTTGTTAAATGAAACCCACATCCTGAGTTTAAAGAAACTCTATCAATTTGTTGTTGCTTTGTAAATTATATGCCACATAAGTTATGCCAAATGCCTAAATGCATTGATGGACATTGCTAGCATTTTTGTCATGAATGTGACCCCAAACATGCAGGACAATGATACCAACTTACTGACTTATTTTGGGCTGCTGTAACAATAAATAAATAAATACATACATACATAGAGAGAGAGAGAGAAAACACTGTGGGCCTATCCTGGGGAGCCAGGAGAGGAAAGACAGTTTCAGAGGGCAGGATAGGTAGGGAAAATAGGTCGGACCCTGATGAATGCTATTAGGTCTACTTTTTTCATTTTCATTCATCATAGCCTATTGAGTAAGGGATAATGAACGACATGGTGTGCATGTATTGGTGAATATTGCATGTTTGAGGTGAGGTATTACTTCTATATTAACCATTAAGCATCTATGGGTGTTGGGGACATAGACTGTGTATGACCAAAACAACCAAAATTTTCGGCACGCACTTTGTGCGCATTGAATCTAATTTAGTTTTATAATGGGTATATGCCTCTTTGTAATAGCCTACAGGCGACTGTATTGCATTAGGCTTTCTACTTCTACCTGTATCAACCACAAACCAGCCATTTAATATCTCAAGGTTGTTTGTAAAGAGTTTGTTATGCAACCGGTACTTAAATCATTACTCATAGCTGAACCAAGCCTGTAGCCTTTCAATAGACAAAGTAAAGTATAGGCTACATAGTCCTCGCTTTAGTTTAGGGGGCTGCAAAAAATACTTCAAATTGGTAAGAAAGGTCTTATAAGAGAGTTAGTTATTATTTTCTTGTTTACTAATAGATTGATTTATTAAGCATTTACAGTATGTTTGTAAGTGACTTACAAGCTGCTTGTTAACACACAGAAGCTCCATGTTATCAGTTAATTAATGTTATTAAGGGGATAACAACAGTTAACTGTCAGTAATGGATTGTTAACTGTTAAACAATGCATTATTAATACCTTATTAACACGTTATTTTAAAGGGTTACCAATTATTCGGCCTCTTCCTGATTTGTATTTCAGGATTGAGTAATAAAAACCATTGATTATAGAAATTATTAACATAGGATAAGCTAAAGAATAAGATAAAATGAGGATAAGCATAGAAATTTACACTTGAAAACTGATGAAATATGTTATTGACAGTTATTGACACCATCCTGCTATGGGCAGTACTGAAAGCCATGTGTGGGTGGGCTTCATAGAGGCCCTTCCAGTTGTGGGCTCTGTGAAAGAGGCAGTGGAGTGGGTCCTGGCAGTGGCTGCAGATGACTTGGATCTGGCTGAAGAGAAACTGCAGGTCATCACTGGAAGGCTTGGAAAACTGGAGAGCCTTGGAAAGAGCAGTTCTCAACGCTCGTTGGGATATTCCTCTGCAAGCACATCTGGCAGCTCAACACCAAGGAAGAAGTCAGCCAGTCTGACTGCAATGGAAGTGGAAAGTATGTTCCTCTACTGACTGATGTGATGTGTTACCAACATAGTTAGTTTTACTCAGCTGGTCATTGTCAGACCAGCTACCCATTTAAGCTCAGATGTCTGGACATAGATTGTTTCTGTTGTTTCTGTTGTTTCACTTTTAGGTATTCCTGAAATTGACGTGATGGCCTACATAACAAAAGCAGGATGCAAGCACGAGAAAGGGAAGCAACAGAAGGAATCACAAGCTATTCGCCAAAGGACGGTACAACAAGTTCAAGATGAAACATTGATGAAAATACGTCTCATCAACCAAAATTATGCATTTCCGAAAAATGAAGCAGCTCTTGATGATTATGGCAGAAGATCTAAAAGGGGGGAGCATGTCATTAATAATGATGTTACTACAATTTACAGTAAGTTTGCTGATGATTCATGAACCAACACGACAGACCCAACATGCTCAATATGAGCTGCCCCCTTGATGATGCCACAGTAGATGTCATTATGAATAAGTTGGTGGTACATTTTGATGAAGACGAACTGTATATCAACGCTAATGCACTGATATATGGGGAATACTCTTGGGCATTGAAGAGAGCTCTTACAGAATTCCTGCTGAGGGAGAGTCAAGACAGTAGGAATTCTGTGTCTCTCATTGTCCAACTCATGAATGAAGTAGAGGCTTATGTAGATCACTTTGCCAGAGTAAAATGGATTGGAAATCAGGATACAAAGAGAATCCGATTTGAGACAATCAGAGATGAAGTTGCAACCATGTTCAGCAACTGGGCTGAATACTTTGGCATTGTTAAAGGTAAACTAGACGAACTTGGCCTAACCGGGTGGTAGAAGACTGGTATCTTATGGCTTGCGACAAGAATAAAGGGCTGTACCCAGTTCTTGTTTATGTGCACATGTATTAGAAAGCACTTTTATATAGGAACATGGCAGTGCATTATATCCTGTCTTGCTTAAGTTACTCTGCCCAGATCTAGTGTGCAATGCAGTACCAAACTGCCCCCACCCCTCACTCAACACTCAAACTCAAACACTCAACAGTTTCTCTCTGTGGAAGGGGAGTGCAATGCATAGCTTATATTCTGTGTTCTTGTAAGCATTATGCATTAATTAGTGTGAAACCTAACTGAAAGATACAAAGATTAACGTGTGTTAATCATTTCTATGATGGCCTACTGTTGATTCTGTATAAACAATAAAGTTGCTTGAGTAACCTGCTACTACCTCTAAACAGTAGGTGGCAGCAGTGGTTTTATGCAGCACTGTGTCAGTCGATAGAGGAAACAAGAGAAAGAGCAAAAGTGTGTGCGTTTTTTTAGCATGTTGGAATGGTCACAATGGTATCTTTATGAGAAGAAAATTATACTCTCACCGAAAACCACTCATCATATTGATGAAGCCATTTTTGTCTTAATTACCCATCTGAAACCTGCATGAGTAATCAGCATTTGTGAATGCGTACTTTTTATATGTGCATCGATGACACAGTTTCCTAGTGAAAGAGAGCTCCAATTTAAATGGATGGTAAAATATAAAGCTAATCATGTCTTTCATGTTTAAGCAGCTACTCCTTGCTAAAATCTAACAATACTTTTCGTAGTGTTCTTCCTCCACTTCGAAATGATATGTAACAGTATGTGTATGGTTCCTTACCTTGCCACTTTAAACACCGCATTTCCTCAATACTTTTGAATTTTAGGTGACAAGCTTACTCACCAGTGTGTGTGTGGGACGGAAGGTGAACCGGTCTGTGGTGATCCAAACATTGTGTTTTTTGGCTACTTACATTTTAGTACTTATGATGCTTATAGGTTTCCATTACGCAATGTAAACAAAAACTTATATCATCATCAGCAATATCATCAAACTTTGTCCGGTGAGATAATGCATCAACCATCAAATTTCATAATACACAAAAAATTTGTGTAAACCTATACACAAAAAAATCTCAGACAACTATGACACTGGTTTTGATATCTAAAAAATCCTATTTGCATTGTGTCCTTACTTGTGATCCTCTAATCTCGATTTTCACTGTTAATATTTTCTAAAACTTACCTTGGAAGTACATTGACGACCACAAATAAACAAAATTGAATGATGAATGAATGAACCCAAAGAGTCAAACAGTATAGGAGGGATGAAACGTAAACAATTGTGAAACAAATTTAAATAGTTGCAAGGGAGCATCTAATATGTGCACTGTAGTCTTAATAACCACAAGGTGGCATGCAGGGACTCAGATTGGGAGAAATAGGCTATAAGACTAGGCACAGGTCACAGGTCACATACCATACTGCATGCGCTGAAATTCACATTCGCATTCACAATTCACAGATTTATTTTCTCAATATCCTTTTGGCTAATTTTGTTCATTCTTGGTATATAGGTGTTAAGATTGAATGTCAGTACGACCAAGGTGGAATGAATGTTAGCAATGAATGAAACCATCGAATTTGCAATGTTTACAGGACCATTATCCAGATACCGTAAGAGCGACCGCTCTCTAATAAGGTTTTGGACATTAGATTCTATTTCTGGCTTGCTGTGCATTTGCAGTTTTGCATTTGCAAAAAGACATAAAAAGATACATAAGATGATAATTTGGTGTTGGGATGATCCTGTATGTAAAGAAAATGTAATTGTAGAAATGCATTCATTGACTGCATATAGTGTGAAAACAGCAAGAAATGGCTACAACAGACGTACGGTGTGCTCTACGGCTGTAGAGGTTACATGAAAATCAGTACAAAATATTCAAATAGCACTAGGTTTTCATATGTCCTGTCACATAAGTAATGGCTGAATTACCCAGCAAAATTTTTGCCAGCTTATTTATGATTGGTCTTACCAAGGCTTGGTAAAACCTTATGGTGCATGGCTAGATATAGCCACTGACCAAAACTATTTGCTACCACTAGGGAGTGTCAAGATTTCTAAACTAGTTGGGGTGGGGGAAGAAGAGTTGAAATGGTTTTTGCCCAAAGGTAGCAACATAAAATGTATAAAAGGTGGGTCTAAATGCACTACTATGACACAAGCGCTTTCACATGAAGGAGAAGCCATTCCACTGCAATCTGTGTGACAAGGCATTCAAGGACAGCAGGACTCTCCAAACGCACCAGCGCATCCACACAGGAGAGAGGCTGTATCTCTGCACGCACTGTGGCAAGAGTTTCTGTCAGCAGGGACTAACACACACCGGCAAGAAGCCATACAGCTGCCCCGTGTGCAACAAGAGCTTCGCTCAAAAGGTGGGGCTCCAGGTGCACCAGAACGTCTACACGGGACAGAAGCCTCACGAGTGTGCTAAATGCGGCAGGTGGGGCTCTCAAAGTCCACCAGCGCAGTCACACAGGAGAGAGGTTGTACGCCTGCTCTAGGTGTGACAAAAGGTTCATTCAGTTAAGCCACCTGAAAACCCATCAGAAAGTGCACAGATGAGAATCCCCATATTCCCTTGCCCTTCCTTTGCCAGTGATGATATGAACAGTCACTCAGCATAGAGGATAACAGATGCCACTATGTGGGCAACAGACATGAGCATTATGAGTTTCAGCCTCAGAATTCCTTTAAAGAAAAAAAAAGATTTTGATACATTTTGTCCAACATCTGGGATGATTCACTTTAACAGAATTATTATGACCATTTTTTCCCCCTAGTGATTTTATTTGTCATCTGTACTCATAACATAGAAACATCAGACTATGCGAAAATCTGTTGGCATATTGATCCTGTCTAATCCTCTAATCCTAATAAAAACATTTTGATAGGCTACATTCTGTCCAACACCTGGGATGTGCCCAATGACTTAACTGAATAAATTCTGAGATTCACTTATAAATTTGTTCTGCATTGTACAGTCTAAACTTTTGACTGCCTAAGTGATAATCTAAATGAAATAATAAATCCGATCTACCCAAGTGCAAAAGGTTCACCAGTGTTAAAAGGATGCATTACAATTTCACAACATTTGAGAGAATTGTTCACCTACTATGGCCTGATGGTTTTAAAATTAAGTTTACTTAGAAAGAATCACTGAATTTTCTTTGCCATTTCCAAGATGCCAGATGGAACGGTTGGGAGCTGGAGACGAGGCTGAGAGTTGAACACACCAAGCTAAAGCAGAACTGAAATACTTCAAATTCTAAAGGGTGTTCATGCAACAAGCTTTCACAATCACACCACTACAAGAGAGTTGAGACCGAAGAGTAATCGCCAATTCTCCCCGAAACAGTAGGAGCAAAAATTTCACTGTACTGTTGCTGGTGGCTTGTGCCACTCACCATGTCCCATGTACTGCCCCCCCATACTGAAATTAAAGGTACACCCTTTAGCTTGAATTTGGTCAGACCTTTAGCTCCCAACATCCAAGTTTTTACATTTTCACACACCTGATTTCATAAATTTTGCTACAGTTATAGCAGAACTATGCAATATTTTACCTTAAAATAGCCTAATGTCTAAAGTCATTTGGAGAGTGAATGAATTTCTAATAATAAGAATGACTAACTATTTGCTCCAGAATGCCTAATGTGAAGGAAAATGACTTGCAACTTTGCTGTAGGTGCACTGAAACTCATGCATGTAAGGTCATGGAATGGAATCTTGTTTACCCTGTCAGTCAACACAGCTCTTTGAAACTAATTGCTCAATCCTCCACATGTATATTGTCATGAAGACAGTGTAAATTACACACACAAAAAAGGTTGTGCTCCAAATTTAATAATTTATAAATAAACAAATAAAAAACTGGAGTGCATAGTTTTTCTTTGAAAAACTGGTGGAATTGCACGCTATTGTTACTCTACTATTTACTTTTCTATTCACAGATCCATTTTAGGTGCCCTTGTAGCCTGTCATTGCTATGAAAACCAATGTCAAGTTCTAATTTAATAATTGACCAAAAAAAAAACACTTTAAACTTCAATATGATGTATTTTGCAAAGTACAAAATACAATTTCGATTTCATTTACTTTCAATTTCGTTTCCTCGTCCCAGTGTTATAGATACTGCAAGTGTAGTAACCACAGAATCTATGCTAGAGGTGAGTGAGAAAGCCTTCATTCTCCCTGTAATGAGCCATTTAATCAATAAAGTGTTTACAAAGCTGATAAATTCACCAAAAAATGTTGCCTAGTGTGCCTTTAAAGGCTGCAAATGTAATGAGTACTTCATGTACACATTTAAATGTAGTGAAGTTAAAAGTACAATATTTGTCTTTAAAATGTATTCAAGTGAGTCATAAGTATCCAAAAATATTAATACTCGAGTAGAGTACAGATACTTGAGTAAATTTACTTAGTTACTGTCCACCTTTGCCTACAGTGCAGTTATTACTGATGGTTGATTGTCCTGTGTACAGAAGCAGTACTTTTTAAAACTGGTTTCTGGTTAAACTGGTTAAAACATTTCAAGTTTTTCAGGTTTTCACATACCGATAGGCCTACAGTTTTTTTTTTATATACTGTTTTCATGGCATTGTTTCCGTCACAGAGGCTGTATCTAACACTCAGGGGTGTAGTGGGTGTTGGACATGGGGGCACGGAGTCCCCCACTTCTTGGAACAGAGGCTATTTCTCACTTTTGAAATATTAGGCATTTATTCATAACATAATATTGCGTACCTTAGACTACTTGTAGATCCAAATTAAAACATGAAAGTTGAAGTAGAAACATTGAATCCTTTTCCATGCCATTTGTAAAATGCCTGACAGGGTGGGTGCGAGTGGGAGAAGAGGGGAGGCTGAGAGTTGAACACACCCTAGAAGGACTGGGCTAAACTGTAGCATAACTGAACTACTTTCACTCTCAGTTTGAGGGTGTATATATTACAAGCTTTCATAATCACGCCACAATAACGACGTGCAGAAGAACGATCACCAGATTGGTGAGTAGTATAATAAATAATAATAATAATAGGTAAACCATCTCAAAGTTCTGAGGGCACAAATATGTTCCAGGATGGTTCTGACTTTCAGGCTAGGTTAGACTTTTTGTAATTATTTGAAAACTTAGCAATGGTAGCTCATACAGAACGCATTTTGTTCTGTGTGTTTGCTGCACTTAGAAACATTAACAAATAAGTAAGACTATGAATATTAGGCTGTGTGATTTAAGATAAAAGTCTAAGAAAACCTTGCTGCAGTCATCCTTCTGTGTTTGTTGCTCCATTAGGAACTTTAAAATGGCACTTGCATGAATGATGCTAGGGGGGGTCTCTGACATGGTCGAAGTAGTGGGCCATTGCCCAGGACAGCATCATGAGCACCCACACACACACACACAAAAAATATATATATATGTATATATATATGACAATAACAATTGACAGTAGCATAGAAAAGGGCAAATCATCCACCATGTGTTATTGTTTGTAAATTAGATTTTAGCTATTGATATTGATTTTCCTATGTGGCTGTCAGAATTAACATCTTCCACGCATTAAAAATGAATAACTCAAAAGGCAGCAGATGGGAATAGCGAAACAGAATGAACAGGAAATATCTTTCTCTTTCTTCAGTCAAAGGATCCTGCAGCAGCACAAGGGTTTAAAAAAAAAAAAAAAGGGAACAGTGCTCTGCCTGTTTATGTGGTGTGTGCACTGCCCTCTGATTCCGGAATTTCTGTGACATACAAAAGTGGTGATACTACTTTTACATAAGCCTTTGACAGACCTACATTCAGTTTGTTAAATGAAACCCACATCCTGAGTTTAAAGAAACTCTATCAATTTGTTGTTGCTTTGTAAATTATATGCCACATAAGTTATGCCAAATGCCTAAATGCATTGATGGACATTGCTAGCATTTTTGTCATGAATGTGACCCCAAACATGCAGGACAATGATACCAACTTACTGACTTATTTTGGGCTGCTGTAACAATAAATAAATAAATACATACATACATAGAGAGAGAGAGAGAAACACTGTGGGCCTATCCTGGGGAGCCAGGAGAGGAAAGACAGTTTCAGAGGGCAGGATAGGTAGGGAAAATAGGTCGGACCCTGATGAATGCTATTAGGTCTACTTTTTTCATTTTCATTCATCATAGCCTATTGAGTAAGGGATAATGAACGACATGGTGTGCATGTATTGGTGAATATTGCATGTTTGAGGTGAGGTATTACTTCTATATTAACCATTAAGCATCTATGGGTGTTGGGGACATAGACTGTGTATGACCAAAACAACCAAAATTTTCGGCACGCACTTTGTGCGCATTGAATCTAATTTAGTTTATAATGGGTATATGCCTCTTTGTAATAGCCTACAGGCGACTGTATTGCATTAGGCTTTCTACTTCTACCTGTATCAACCACAAACCAGCCATTTAATATCTCAAGGTTGTTTGTAAAGAGTTTGTTATGCAACCGGTACTTAAATCATTACTCATAGCTGAACCAAGCCTGTAGCCTTTCAATAGACAAAGTAAAGTATAGGCTACATAGTCCTCGCTTTAGTTTAGGGGGCTGCAAAAAATACTTCAAATTGGTAAGAAAGGTCTTATAAGAGAGTTAGTTATTATTTTCTTGTTTACTAATAGATTGATTTATTAAGCATTTACAGTATGTTTGTAAGTGACTTACAAGCTGCTTGTTAACACACAGAAGCTCCATGTTATCAGTTAATTAATGTTATTAAGGGGATAACAACAGTTAACTGTCAGTAATGGATTGTTAACTGTTAAACAATGCATTATTAATACCTTATTAACACGTTATTTTAAAGGGTTACCAATTATTCGGCCTCTTCCTGATTTGTATTTCAGGATTGAGTAATAAAAACCATTGATTATAGAAATTATTAACATAGGATAAGCTAAAGAATAAGATAAAATGAGGATAAGCATAGAAATTTACACTTGAAAACTGATGAAATATGTTATTGACAGTTATTGACACCATCCTGCTATGGGCAGTACTGAAAGCCATGTGTGGGTGGGCTTCATAGAGGCCCTTCCAGTTGTGGGCTCTGTGAAAGAGGCAGTGGAGTGGGTCCTGGCAGTGGCTGCAGATGACTTGGATCTGGCTGAAGAGAAACTGCAGGTCATCACTGGAAGGCTTGGAAAACTGGAGAGCCTTGGAAAGAGCAGTTCTCAACGCTCGTTGGGATATTCCTCTGCAAGCACATCTGGCAGCTCAACACCAAGGAAGAAGTCAGCCAGTCTGACTGCAATGGAAGTGGAAAGTATGTTCCTCTACTGACTGATGTGATGTGTTACCAACATAGTTAGTTTTACTCAGCTGGTCATTGTCAGACCAGCTACCCATTTAAGCTCAGATGTCTGGACATAGATTGTTTCTGTTGTTTCTGTTGTTTCACTTTTAGGTATTCCTGAAATTGACGTGATGGCCTACATAACAAAAGCAGGATGCAAGCACGAGAAAGGGAAGCAACAGAAGGAATCACAAGCTATTCGCCAAAGGACGGTACAACAAGTTCAAGATGAAACATTGATGAAAATACGTCTCATCAACCAAAATTATGCATTTCCGAAAAATGAAGCAGCTCTTGATGATTATGGCAGAAGATCTAAAAGGGGGGAGCATGTCATTAATAATGATGTTACTACAATTTACAGTAAGTTTGCTGATGATTTCATGAACCAACACGACAGACCCAACATGCTCAATATGAGCTGCCCCCTTGATGATGCCACAGTAGATGTCATTATGAATAAGTTGGTGGTACATTTTGATGAAGACGAACTGTATATCAACGCTAATGCACTGATATATGGGGAATACTCTTGGGCATTGAAGAGAGCTCTTACAGAATTCCTGCTGAGGGAGAGTCAAGACAGTAGGAATTCTGTGTCTCTCATTGTCCAACTCATGAATGAAGTAGAGGCTTATGTAGATCACTTTGCCAGAGTAAAATGGATTGGAAATCAGGATACAAAGAGAATCCGATTTGAGACAATCAGAGATGAAGTTGCAACCATGTTCAGCAACTGGGCTGAATACTTTGGCATTGTTAAAGGTAAACTAGACGAACTTGGCCTAACCGGGTGGTAGAAGACTGGTATCTTATGGCTTGCGACAAGAATAAAGGGCTGTACCCAGTTCTTGTTTATGTGCACATGTATTAGAAAGCACTTTTATATAGGAACATGGCAGTGCATTATATCCTGTCTTGCTTAAGTTACTCTGCCCAGATCTAGTGTGCAATGCAGTACCAAACTGCCCCCACCCCTCACTCAACACTCAAACCAAAACACTCAACAGTTTCTCTCTGTGGAAGGGGAGTGCAATGCATAGCTTATATTCTGTGTTCTTGTAAGCATTATGCATTAATTAGTGTGAAACCTAACTGAAAGATACAAAGATTAACGTGTGTTAATCATTTCTATGATGGCCTACTGTTGATTCTGTATAAACAATAAAGTTGCTTGAGTAACCTGCTACTACCTCTAAACAGTAGGTGGCAGCAGTGGTTTTATGCAGCACTGTGTCAGTCGATAGAGGAAACAAGAGAAAGAGCAAAAGTGTGTGCGTTTTTTTAGCATGTTGGAATGGTCACAATGGTATCTTTATGAGAAGAAAATTATACTCTCACCGAAAACCACTCATCATATTGATGAAGCCATTTTTGTCTTAATTACCCATCTGAAACCTGCATGAGTAATCAGCATTTGTGAATGCGTACTTTTTATATGTGCATCGATGACACAGTTTCCTAGTGAAAGAGAGCTCCAATTTAAATGGATGGTAAAATATAAAGCTAATCATGTCTTTCATGTTTAAGCAGCTAGTCCTTGCTAAAATCTAACAATACTTTTCGTAGTGTTCTTCCTCCACTTCGAAATGATATGTAACAGTATGTGTATGGTTCCTTACCTTGCCACTTTAAACACCGCATTTCCTCAATACTTTTGAATTTTAGGTGACAAGCTTACTCACCAGTGTGTGTGTGGGACGGAAGGTGAACCGGTCTGTGGTGATCCAAACATTGTGTTTTTTGGCTACTTACATTTTAGTACTTATGATGCTTATAGGTTTCCATTACGCAATGTAAACAAAAACTTATATCATCATCAGCAATATCATCAAACTTTGTCCGGTGAGATAATGCATCAACCATCAAATTTCATAATACACAAAAAATTTGTGTAAACCTATACACAAAAAAATCTCAGACAACTATGACACTGGTTTTGATATCTAAAAAATCCTATTTGCATTGTGTCCTTACTTGTGATCCTCTAATCTCGATTTTCACTGTTAATATTTTCTAAAACTTACCTTGGAAGTACATTGACGACCACAAATAAACAAAATTGAATGATGAATGAATGAACCCAAAGAGTCAAACAGTATAGGAGGGATGAAACGTAAACAATTGTGAAACAAATTTAAATAGTTGCAAGGGAGCATCTAATATGTGCACTGTAGTCTTAATAACCACAAGGTGGCATGCAGGGACTCAGATTGGGAGAAATAGGCTATAAGACTAGGCACAGGTCACAGGTCACATACCATACTGCATGCGCTGAAATTCACATTCGCATTCACAATTCACAGATTTATTTTCTCAATATCCTTTTGGCTAATTTTGTTCATTCTTGGTATATAGGTGTTAAGATTGAATGTCAGTACGACCAAGGTGGAATGAATGTTAGCAATGAATGAAACCATCGAATTTGCAATGTTTACAGGACCATTATCCAGATACCGTAAGAGCGACCGCTCTCTAATAAGGTTTTGGACATTAGATTCTATTTCTGGCTTGCTGTGCATTTGCAGTTTTGCATTTGCAAAAAAGACATAAAAAGATACATAAGATGATAATTTGGTGTTGGGATGATCCTGTATGTAAAGAAAATGTAATTGTAGAAATGCATTCATTGACTGCATATAGTGTGAAAACAGCAAGAAATGGCTACAACAGACGTACGGTGTGCTCTACGGCTGTAGAGGTTACATGAAAATCAGTACAAAATATTCAAATAGCACTAGGTTTTCATATGTCCTGTCACATAAGTAATGGCTGAATTACCCAGCAAAATTTTTGCCAGCTTATTTATGATTGGTCTTACCAAGGCTTGGTAAAACCTTATGGTGCATGGCTAGATATAGCCACTGACCAAAACTATTTGCTACCACTAGGGAGTGTCAAGATTTCTAAACTAGTTGGGGTGGGGGAAGAAGAGTTGAAATGTTTTTTGCCCAAAGGTAGCAACATAAAATGTATAAAAGGTGGGTCTAAATGCACTACTATGACACAAGCGCTTTCACATGAAGGAGAAGCCATTCCACTGCAATCTGTGTGACAAGGCATTCAAGGACAGCAGGACTCTCCAAACGCACCAGCGCATCCACACAGGAGAGAGGCTGTATCTCTGCACGCACTGTGGCAAGAGTTTCTGTCAGCAGGGACTAACACACACCGGCAAGAAGCCATACAGCTGCCCCGTGTGCAACAAGAGCTTTGCTCAAAAGGTGGGGCTCCAGGTGCACCAGAACGTCTACACGGGACAGAAGCCTCACGAGTGTGCTAAATGCGGCAGGTGGGGCTCTCAAAGTCCACCAGCGCAGTCACATAGGAGAGAGGTTGTACGCCTGCTCTAGGTGTGACAAGAGGTTCATTCAGTTAAGCCACCTGAAAACCCATCAGAAAGTGCACAGATGAGAATCCCCATATTCCCTTGCCCTTCCTTTGCTAGTGAGGATATGAACAGTCACTCAGCATAGAGGATAACAGACGCCACTATGTGGGCAACAGACATGAGCATTATGAGTTTCAGCCTCAGAATTCCTTTAAAGAAAAAAAAAAAAAAAAAGATTTTGATACATTTTGTCCAACATCTGGGATGATTCACTTTAACAGAATTATTATGACCATTTTTCCCCCTAGTGATTTTTTTTGTCATCTGTACCCATAACATAGAAACATCAGACTATGCAAAAAATCTGCTGTCATATTGATCCTGTCTAATCCTCTAATCCTAATCCTAAAAAACATTTTGATAGGCTACATTCTGTCCAACACCTGGGATGTGCCCAATGACTTAACTGAATAAATTCTGAGATTCACTTATAAATTTGTTCTGCATTGTACAGTCTAAACTTTTGACTGCCTAAGTGATAATCTAAATGAAATAATAAATCCTATACACCCAAGTGCAAAAGGTTCACCAGTGTTAAAAGGATGCATTATAATTTCACAACATTTGAGAGAATTGTTCACCTATTATGGCCTGGTGGTTTTCAAATTAAGTTTACTTAAAAAGAATCACTGAATTTTCTTTGCCATTTCCAAGATGCCAGATGGAACGGTTGGGAGCTGGAGACGAGGCTGAGAGTTGAACACACCAAGCTAAAGCAGAACTGAAATACTTCAAATTCTAAAGGGTGTTCATGCAACAAGCTTTCACAATCACACCACTACAAGAGAGTTGAGACGTACCGAAGAGTGATCGCCAATTCTCCCCGAAACAGTAGGAGCAAAAATTTCACTGTACTGTTGCTGGTGGCTTGTGCCACTCACCATGTCCCATGTACTGCCCCCCCATACTGAAATTAAAGGTACACCCTTTAGCTTGAATTTGGTCAGACCTTTAGCTCCCAACATCCAAGTTTTTACATTTTCACACACCTGATTTCATAAATTTTGCTACAGTTATAGCAGAACTATGCAATATTTTACCTTAAAATAGCCTAATGTCTAAAGTCATTTGGAGAGTGAATGAATTTCTAATAATAAGAATGACTAACTATTTGCTCCAGAATGCCTAATGTGAAGGAAAATGACTTGCAACTTTGCTGTAGGTGCACTGAAACTCATGCATGTAAGGTCATGGAATGGAATCTTGTTTACCCTGTCAGTCAACACAGCTCTTTGAAACTAATTGCTCAATCCTCCACATGTATATTGTCATGAAGACAGTGTAAATTACACACACAAAAAAGGTTGTGCTCCAAATTTAATAATTTATAAATAAACAAATAAAAAACTGGAGTGCATAGTTTTTCTTTGAAAAACTGGTGGAACTGCACGCTATTGTTACTCTACTATTTACTTTTCTATTCACAGATCCATTTTAGGTGCCCTTGTAGCCTGTCATTGCTATGAAAACCAATGCCAAGTTCCAATTTAATAATTGACCAAAAAAAAAAAAACTTTAAACTTCAATTTGATGTATTTTGCAAAGTACAAAATACAATTTCGATTTCATTTACTTTCAATTTCGTTTCTTTGCCCCGGTGTTATAGATACTGCAAGTGTAGTAACCACAGAATCTATGCTAGAGGTGAGTGAGAAAGCCTTCATTCTCCCTGTAATGAGCCATTTAATCAATAAAGTGATTACAAAGCTGATAAATTCACCAAAAAATGTTGCCTAGTGTGCCTTTAAAGGCTGCAAATGTAATGAGTACTTCATGTACACATTTAAATGTAGTGAAGTTAAAAGTACAATATTTGTCTTTAAAATGTATTCAAGTGAGTCATAAGTATCCAAAAATATTAATACTCGAGTAGAGTACAGATACTTGAGTAAATTTACTTAGTTACTGTCCACCTTTGCCTACAGTGCAGTTATTACTGATGGTTGATTGTCCTGTGTACAGAAGCAGTACTTTTTAAAACTGGTTTCTGGTTAAAACTGGTTAAAACTGGTTTCTGGTTAAACTGGTTAAAACATTTCAAGTTTTTCAGGTTTTCACATACCGATAGGCCTACAGTTTTTTTTTTATATACTGTTTTCATGGCATTGTTTCCGTCACAGAGGCTGTATCTCTGTAGTGGGTGTTGGACATGGGGGCACGGAGTCCCCCCACTTCTTGGAACAGAGGCTATTTCTCACTTTTTAAATATAAGGCATTTATTCATAACATAATATTGCGTACCTTAGGCTACTTGTAGATCCAAATTAAAACATGAAAGTTGAAGTAGAAACATTGAATCCTTTTCCATGCCATTTGTAAAATGCCTGACAGGGTGGGTGCGAGTGGGAGTAAGAGTTGAACACACCCTAGAAGGACTGGGCTAAACTGTAGCATAAACTGAACTACTTTCACTCTCAGTTTGAGGGTGTATATATTACAAGCTTTCATAATCACGCCACAATAACGACGTGCAGAAGAACGATCACCAGATTGGTGAGTAGTATAATAAATAATAATAATAATAGGTAAACCATCTCAAAGTTCTCAGGGCACAAATATGTTCCAGGATGGTTCTGACTTTCGGGCTAGGTTAGACTTTTTGTAATTATTTGAAAACTTAGCAATGGTAGCTCATACAGAACACATTTTGTTCTGTGTGTTTGCTGCACTTAGAAACATTAACAAATAAGTAAGACTATGAATATTAGGCTGTGTGATTTGTGTAAGAAAAAAGTCTAAGAAAACCTTGCTGCAGTCATCCTTCTGTGTTTGTTGCTCCATTAGGAACTTTAAAATGGCACTTGCATGAATGATGCTAGGGGGGGTCTCTGACATGGTCGAAGTAGTGGGCCATTGCCCAGGACAGCATCATGAGCACCCACACACACACACACACACACACACACACACACACACACAAAAAAAAAAAAATATATATATATGACAATAATAACGGACAGTAGCATAGAAAAGGGCAAATCATCCACCATGTGTTATTGTTTGTAAATTAGATTTTAGCTATTGATATTGATTTTCCTATGTGGCTGTCAGAATTAACATCTTCCACACATTAAAAATGAATAACTCAAAAGGCAGCAGATGGGAATAGCGAAACAGAATGAATAGGAAATATCTTTCTCTTTCTTCAGTCAAAGGATCCTGCAGCAGCACAAGGGTTTAAAAAAAAAAAAAAGGGAACAGTGCTCTGCCTGTTTATGTGGTGTGCGCACTGCCCCTCTGATTACAGAATTTCTGTGACATACAAAAGTGGTGATACTACTTTTACATAAGCCTTTAAGAGACCTACATTCAGTTTGTTAAAGTAAACCCACATCCTGAGTTTAAAGAAACTCTATCAATTTGTTGTTGCTTTGTAAATTATATGCCACATAAGTTATGCCAAATGCCTAAATGCATTGATGGACATTGCTTGCATTTTTGTCATGAATGTGACCCCAAACATGCAGGACAATGATACCAACTTACTGACTTATTTTGGGCTGCTGTAACAATAAATAAATAAATAAATACATACATAGAGAGAGAGAGAGAACACTGTGGGCCTATCCTGGGGAGCCAGGAGAGGAAAGACAGTTTCAGAGGGCAGGATAGGTAGGGAAAATAGGACCCTGATGAATGCTATTAGGTCTACTTTTTTCATTTTTATTCATCATAGCCTATTGAGTAAGGGATAATGAACGACATGGTGTGAATGTATTGGTGAATATTGCATGTTTGAGGTGAGGTATTACTTCTATATTAACCATTAAGCATCTATGGGTGTTGGGGACATAGACTGTGTATGACCAAAACAACCAAAATTTTCAGCACACACTTTGTGCGCATTGAATCTAATTTAGTTTTATAATGGGTATATGCCTCTTTGTAATAGCCTACAGGCGACTGTATTGCATTAGGCTTTCTACTTCTACCTGTATCAACCACAAACCAGCCATTTAATATCTCAAGGTTGTTTGTAAAGAGTTTGTTATGCAACCGGTACTTAAATCATTACTCATAGCTGAACCAAGCCTGTAGCCTTTCAATAGACAAAGTAAAGTATAGGCTACATAGTCCTCGCTTTAGTTTAGGGGGCTGCAAAAAATACTTCAAATTGGTAAGAAAGGTCTTATAAGAGAGTTAGTTATTATTTTCTTGTTTACTAATAGATTGATTTATTAAGCATTTACAGTATGTTTGTAAGTGACTTACAAGCTGCTTGTTAACACACAGAAGCTCCATGTTATCAGTTAATTAATGTTATTAAGGGGATAACAACAGTTAACTGTCAGTAATGGATTGTTAACTGTTAAACAATGCATTATTAATACCTTATTAACACATGTTATTTTAAAGGGTTACCAATTATTCGGCCTCTTCCTGATTTGTATTTCAGGATTGAGTAATAAAAACCATTGATTATAGAAATTATTAACATAGGATAAGCTAAAGAATAAGATAAAATGAGGATAAGCATAGAAATTTACACTTGAAAACTGATGAAATATGTTATTGACAGTTATTGACACCATCCTGCTATGGCCTGTACTGAAAGCCATGTGTGGGTGGGCTTCATAGAGGCCCTTCCAGTTGTGGGCTCTGTGAAAGAGGCAGTGGAGTGGGTCCTGGCAGTGGCTGCAGATGACTTGGATCTGGCTGAAGAGAAACTGCAGGTCATCACTGGAAGGCTTGGAAAACTGGAGAGCCTTGGAAAGAGCAGTTCTCAATGCTCGTTGGGATATTCCTCTGCAAGCACATCTGGCAGCTCAACACCAAGGAAGAAGTCAGCCAGTCTGACTGCAATGGAAGTGGAAAGTATGTTCCTCTACTGACTGATGTGATGTGTTACCAACATAGTTAGTTTTACTCAGCTGGTCATTGTCAGACCAGCTACCCATTTAAGCTCAGATGTCTGGACATAGATTGTTTCTGTTGTTTCACTTTTAGGTATTCCTGAAATTAACCTGATGGCCCACATAACAGAATCAGGAGGCAAGCACAAGAAAGGGAAGCAACAGGAGGAATCAAAAGCTGTTCGCCAAAGGATAGTACAAAAAGTTCGAGAGGAAACATTGGAGAAAATACGCCGCATCAACCAAAATTATTCATTTCCAAAAAACGAAGCAGCTCTTGATGATTATGGCAGAAGATCTAGAAGGGGGGAGCATGTCATCAATAATGATGTTACTAAAATTTACAGTAAGGTTGTTGATGATTTCATGAGCCAACACCACAGACCCAACACGCTCAATATGAGCTGCCCCCTTGATGATGCCACAGTAGATGCCATTATGAATGAGTTGGTGGTACATTTTAATGAAGACGAACTGTATATCAACGCTAATGCACTGATTTATGGGGAATACTCTTGGGCATTGAAGAGAGCTCTTACAGAATTTCTGATGAGGCAGAGTCAGGAAAATAGGGATTTTGTGTCTCTCATTGTCCAACTCATGAATGCAGTGGAGGCTTATGTAGATCACTTTGCCAAAGTAAAATGGATTGGAAATCAGGATACAAAGAGAATCCGATTTGAGACAATCAGAGATAAAGTTGCAACCATGTTCAGCAACTGGGCTGAATACTTTGATATTGTCAAAGATAGACTAGAGGAACTTGGCCTACCCGGGTGATAGACTAGTATCTTATGGCTTGCGACAAAAATAAAGGGCTGTGCCCAGTTCTTGATTATGTACACGTGTATTAGAAAGCACTTTTACATAGGAACATGGCCGTGCATTATATCCTGTCTTACTTAGCCTACTCTGCCCAGATCTAGTGTGCAATACAATGGCAAACTCCGCCCACATAAATACAATTTATAGTCATAACATTCTGTGTTCTTGTAGGCATTAAAGCTTCAATTAGAGTGAAACCTAACTGAAAGATACAGATTAACAGCTTCTGAAATGTAGGTGCGTATGATATTTGTATATTTAGTTGATCTCTTCTAAAGTGTGTTAATCATTTCTGTGATAGCCTTTTGTTGATTCTGTGTAAACAATAAAATTGCTTGAGTAACCTACTCGTACCTCTCCGAACAGTAGGTGGCAGCAGTGGCTTTATATAGCAAGGTGTCGGTCAATCGAGGAAACGAGAAAGAGAAAAAGTGGGTGCGGTGTTAGTGACCCATGTGAAAACTGCACGAGTAATCACCATAATTATTTGTGTATGGATACTTTTTATACATGCACCGATGACACTGTTCCGTAGTGAAAGAGAATCGTTTATGAGCTGCAAATAGAATGGACGGTAAGATGTAACGCTAATCTACAGTAGGTGTATGCCTACTCGTCTTTTATGTTTAAGCAGCTAGCCCTTGCTAAAACTTAACGTTACTTTTCGTATTGTTCTTCCTTCTCTTCGAAATGCACTTGTATCAAAATGAGTTTGTTTCATTAACCCTGCCACGCTGAGCACAGCGTTCCTTCATCACTTTTAATTTTAGCTGACAGTCTTACTCACCGGGTAGTTTGTGTGGGGGGGCGGAAGTTGAACCGGTCTGTGGTAATCCGGACATTGTGTCTTTTGGCTACTTACATTGTAGTACTTACATAGATAGTAAATACTTACAAAAACTTAGCAATATCATCAAACTTTGTCCGGTGAGATAATACATCAACCATTTCATTTTCATAATACACTAAAAGTCGTGTAAACCTATACTCAAAGAATCTCAGAATTGTATGACACTGGTTTTGATACATAACATCTCTAAAAATCTTACACACTTGCATTGTTGCCTAATTTGTGATCCTCTGATCTCGATCTTTGACAGTTAATATTTTCAAAAACGTATCTTGGTAGTACATTTACGACCACAAATAAACGAAATTTCATGAAGGAATCCAGTGAGTCAAACAGTAGGTTATGTGAGGAATGAAACGTAAACAATTGGGGAAAAACTGGAAACATTTGCAAGGGAGCATCTAATACGTGCACTATAGTCTTAATAACCACAAGGTGGCATGCAGGGACTCAGATTGGGAGAAATAGGCTACCATAAGACTAGAAATGTCATATTATAAATGGTCAAATTTTGTTCATTCTTGTTATATAGGTCTTAAGATTGAACGTCAGTACGATGAAGTTGTAATAGATGTTAGACGTTCTCTCCGGCACAAGTTCTAGACATTTGTGGGTTTGCCGTCATCGCTGTCAATGGTGATCCTAAACCGTCGAAATTGCAATGTTTACAGGACCATTATCCGGATAGCGTGAGAGCGGTCCATGTCTAGAATAGCGTCGGTTTATGGTCACAATTGACAGCAATGACGGCAAACCCACGGGTGGTTCTCCCAATCCGAGTCTATGCATGCCACCTCGTGGTTATGCACATATATACACATATTAGATGCTCCCACACAAATGTTTCCATTATTTCCACAATTGTTTACTTTTCATCCCTCCTATACTGTTTGACTCATTGGGTTCATTCATGAATTTTTCGTAAGTGTACTTCCAAGGTAGGTTTTTGAAACTATTAACAGTCAAAATCGAGATTAGAGGATCGCAAATGAACGATGCAAATGTTAAGGATTTTGGAGAACACGTTATATATCAAAACCAGTGTCATAGATATGAGATTTTTTGTGTATAGGTGTACAGTCATTTTATGTTAGATCATAAATGTTCCATAGAAATTCTTCAGAAATTGTTGCAGATGCATAGGCCAACATCTTCTGCTAATACGCTTTTGTCCAGTCTGTACTCACTTCACTACTCACTTCTGTACAAACTTCAAGTTCAACAAACCATCAGTCTGCTGTCAACACCTGTCAACTTCTCCAATAAGGTTTTGGACATTAGATTTCTATTTCTGGCATGCTCTGTGTAAGCATTTGCAAAATAAAATAATTTTGGTGTTGGGGTGATCCTGTATGTAAGGACTGCATATAGTGTGAAAACAGCAAGAAATGTGCCAGCGGTATGGCTACAACGGACCTATGGTGCGCTAATTGTACTGAGAGTTTTGACACTAGGTTTACTCATGTTCTGTCACATAAGTAATGCCTGAATTACCCAGCAAAATTTTTGCCAGCTTATTGATATGTTCATTTATTTATTCATTGACCCAATACCAGAGAGTTCAACCCAAGGAAAGAAAGGGAACTTGACTGGAAGTGCAAGAAAACTGAAGGATAATGCTGCCGATTGGCACAACTTCATTGTTAAATGGGAGCGGCTAAATGATGAAGGCTCTACCACTGCAACCCATATTGTCAACCTGGCATTAAGTAAAGAGTAAGTAAGCTTATGTTTCATTCAGAGTGACCATGCTTACAGGAGCATTTCCAGTATCCATATCCACTTCACATCATTTATTGGGTCACAGACTTTTATCAGATAGGAATATCAATCAAGCCCCATCCACGTACACCCAAATATTTTGGAAACAATGGGACATCTGCTGTTACACCTATGAGAACCTGGACAGCTTTGATTCTTTTAGAAAGGACTTCCACAAATTTGAGTGCCTGTGGATTTTCTTTTTACCTTTTTGTTCTAAACCTAGTTTTGTGAGGTTATTTGTGAGAAGGCCTGGTAAGCAAGCATTCTTCTTGTTCATTCCAATGGTGTTTGATGGCATAGGCTAAGGAACCTATTCTTAGTGGCTCAAGTTCCTCTAAATCAACAGAAAACTCTGCCAACAGCGTCTTTATGAACCTTGCTTAATGCACTGGCGCACAGTCCTGCTGGAACTGAAAAGGGCTTCCCCAACAGTTTTCAAAATGTTGTTAGTATACAGGTAGGTCTCAAAAATCTGAGTATTGTCAATCAAGGATTTTTAATAGAGAAATGTCGGCTTTCTGAAAAATATGTTTACATATATGCAATAAGTACTTGGTTGGGCCTACTTTTGCATGAATATATTAAAAATCTTCTGTATGTGATACTTTTTTGAGAGACTATTTGGGGTTTTCACTGGCACAATATATATATATATATATATATATATATATATATATATATATATAGTATACAGTTCCACTTTTACCTTGAATTATTGAAAAGAGTGAACTTTTCGACAATATTCACATTTTTGTTGACCCATCCCATGGTACTTTTGGAAACATGATGTGCATCCTTAGTAGTTTTGGAAATCTCTCTCTCTCTTGTAGTTATCTTAAGATTTCAAATTCTATTAGGAGTCTGTATTTCTCTCAAATCAGTGCTCCAACTTTGTGAACCACTCCATTACATTATTAGCAAAGCAAGCCCCCAATGAGTTCTCAATATTTCTGTCAAGGTTGTTTAAGGTTGACTTTATATATATATATATATATATATATATATATATATATATATATATATATATATATATATATTTATATAATCATTTATAATGTCATCATATATAATAATAAAAAATCATAAATCATTTTTCTTAATTTTTTCTTTTGTAATACAAAAATAATGATTGCGGTGATTTCCAATCCTTAAGGCCTATGAAGGAGACCAATATTTTGGCAGGGGCTGACACTGACCAGCCTGTCTCTGCCCCTGTTGGGGCAGAGTCACTAAGGTCTGTGAAAGACCTTGAAGAAAAGTGCTCCATATTGCAGCAGATTGTTGAGAAAATGGTGAGACCAAACACATTCATTTAATTTTTATTAATTAGTTAGTTAATTTGCTTTTACTGTGCACATGATATCTTGATGTAGTAATCTGTTTCTCCAGGCTCATATTGTCTCAAAAATGGAAAAAATTATGTCATCGGAGAAAGGCATATGCGACCTGGAGACATTTCAGTTTGGAGCTAAAGGAAGAGACTGTCCACTCTTCCTTACCTGGCCTACATCTGACTTTGGTAAGGCAAGATGAAAGCAGAGATGACCATGTTATAGTCTTGTAATGACAGATATTAGATTTAAAACATATATTGGTTTAAAAGATAATACAAGTATTGGGTTGTATCATAAATTTTCCATGAGATGAAATAAAATAGTGCCTTTGCATAGGAATGGTGGTCACACAGATCTTAAACAGATGGTCTAAATTAGTTCTTTTTTGGTTTCACAGCAAATGTATCCACCAGGCTGTTTCAGTGCTATAAGCAAGAGTTGGCACTGAAGCAGCTCATTCTCCGGGAGCTGGCCCACACCACTGACCCACAGCTCTCCATGGTCTACCTCTCTGCCTGGTTGTACCAGCCGTACATAGATGACCAAAACAAACTGCTCCTGGAGAGCTTGCTTCTAGAGACAGGACACAGGACACCGTAAAACACCCTACAGTCCTAGTTAGCAGCTCAGGAAGAATCTACCCCTGTCTAGATACTGCTGTGGAATATACTTTGTCTTTGTGTCATCTCCAAGTCTTTCTGTTAAAGACGGCACCTGTTCAAAGAAAATGGATGCTTGACATGATAGATGTGATCAGGTCCTTTTTGTAGGATTACTTGTAGGTTGTGAGAGTTTGGAAAAAGTGAACAACGCCATTAAGTTTTAGGAGATGTGATTTAATTCTCCCCTTTACAGATGTCCCTCTTGATATTTCAAACATATCATGACTGAAAGCAAAACACGGTACAGTGGAATATTTATATTAAAAAAGTAATAAAATAGTGCAACAACTTGAAAGACTGCCTTCAAACAGGACATTTATCTACATATAAACATGTCACAGACAAAATTGATCAACAAAGAGCTACAAATCTATACAAAGGAACAAAACACTGAAAAGAGCTCTTATTGTTTGCTTTTTGTTTTGGGGGGGTAAACATGCATACAAAACAATAGACTTAAGAAAACAAAATGAAACTATGATACACTGCAGAGGAGGGCCAGTGACACTGGCAGAAAATGTGCTCTCTGCTCCAGGCATACCATACTCGTGTACACACACACACACACACACTCATACACACACCAACTTAAACTTGAACTGAAATTTAGGGAACGCAAAACTGAAACAGTCCACTACATATCTGGGAGACCTAAAAAGCTACACACCTCAGGATTAAACCAAAGTCAAAACATTTTTTTTTATTACTGCCCTGGTACTCTTTGAACATATTGTGCGGCTTGCCTGAACAGAGATTACAGTTCAAACCTCAAATTACACTTCAAACCTCAGTTTGATTTGCAATATTAGCTGCTGTTACACGTCCGTTTGAGTTGATTACTGGCAGAGGGATGTTTTAAAAAGAGATAAATATATATTTATTAATTATTCACAGCTTAATGAACAAAAGAGCTTGCTGTTCCCCATGAACGTATGCAAATAATGCACCAAAACCATCATCTGTAATCATAACATAGGGGCTACGTTTGCTGGTGTACCTCATGAAACATTCATCTCAAAAATCACTTAAGCAAAAAGAGTCTTCTTCGAACTGCTAGAAGAACATGAACAGAACTTGATTACAATACGGAAAGTCAGATTAGCGTTGAAGGATGGCTGATTGCTGAAGATGGAGGGCAGTCCTGTTTGACATCTCAAGTCCCGGGGATACAAAGCGATGAGATATGGTGACTGCATGTACTACTTCTGTGTTCGAGCTCAGTGCTGAGATTCAGCCACGTGAGCATCTGTACTCTCTTTTTTGGCGCCGTCCATTTCAAAGCCCAGGAGCGTGTCCACGTTTTCAAGGGCAACCCCCTGTGGTGTGGTGGTTGGGGTGGCTGTGGTAGTAGTGGTGGCGGCAGCAGCAGAGGTTGTGACCACACCGGGTATATTTACAATCACAATACCCTCTGATGTCAACGGATTGTTCTGCATCAGAAGCTCGCCGCCCGCTGACTGTATGTAGACATGATCAAGCCCTTGTTCCTGAACTTGATCCCCGGCACACTGCTCCTTCTGCTGTGGTTCCTCCGTGTTGCCCTCGGCCGGCACGGGTTCGGAGCTCAGCGCCTGCTCCAGCTCCTGCATCTGCTCGGCGATGTCCACGGCAGCACTGCCCTCGTCCTGTGACAACTCCGACATATCGCCGCCGGAGGACTCCATCAGCACGGGCGCCTCCCGGGGCTCCAGGGAAGCGGCTCCGGCGTCCGTCTCCATGGGCTCGGCTGCCAGCACTGCTGTGCTTGACTTCGGGACAGGGAGCCCCGTCTGGGCCTGGGCTGGGACCTGCGGCTGCTTTAGCAGTACAGTTGTGCCCGCCTGGCCAGCAGTCTCCTCTGTGGAAACACAGACACAGCATAGGGATGGATTACGTCCCTGCATGCAAACTGGCACTGTGCTGTAGAAGCTTCATAAACCTGTGCTCCAAATCTCTACCACAGAATAAAAATCACAGGCCTAAATTCCTAAGATGAGATTCAAAACCTGCCCCCTGTAGATTCTTATGCCCTGTTTCCACTACACCGTTTTAGCACTACTCTACCCTACTTAACTCGCTTATTTTGCGTTTCCACTGAGAGTTGTACCTAGTACCCATTACGATTTTTAGTACCTTCTTCGGCCAGGTTCTATCCATAATGAGCTGATATTAAAACGTGACGAGAACAGACTGCTGGAGGGCTGTCACATGTTTAGACTCGTTGGACTGTTGGACACATGTTGGACTGCCTGTCCAGTCCAACTTTTAATGTAGTTCAGTTATCCCTTGTCAAATAAAATACTCCAAGCCATGAATTTGAACTACCACGCTGCTTTTGAGACCATTGCACCATCAGAGAGGGTTGAAGTGGAGCGAGAGGCTGAGGTGCCAACGTTTCTTTACTTCCTGAGCTTCGTTGCACTGAAGTGAACAGAACATGTGGAATTTTACTAATAAATTAGTATGGACACGCAAAGGACCTGGTACCAAAACGGAGTGGAGTTGAGTAGAGTTGGTACTGTGTGTGGAAAAGCCCTCGTAAGTCTCACAGTATTAGTTGAAATGTGTCAAGATTTCTGTGGATCAAGCTGACTACTACAGCAGAGTCCAGCTTCATACCACCGCCCAGAGGATCATGTACAAATCTACTTTGTTCTAATAATGCTGTCAGCAATTTGTTTTATTGTCTGAGGTAACTGAGAAAAAGTGTATATTTTTTTAATACTGAATGTTAGATAAATTTATCAATATTGTTAGCCTAAATGCATCAGTGAAAATAAATGAGAAAATTTTATGAACCAACCTTTTTTGGGGGCCTCGTGGACTTGAGACTTCTGAAGACCGTTCTGGCTAATTTGGAAGCCATTTGTTTCTCCACAGCGGTTCTCCATTTTAAACCTTTTGGCCGGTGGCAGCATTTTGGTATTCTGAATGCAAACACACCAGAGGGCAATTTAGCAATTCGGCATTGTGCATTGTGCGAGAGATCCAAACACACAGTGCTACAGGACAACTACTTTATAATGACACGTGTACACAAAGAAAAAAAAAACACTCCTTTTTCAGCTGACTCGTATACAAAAAGCACATCAATTATTTACTTATTTATTTTTATTTTAATCACTAGCCAGAGGTCCCACCTCCATGTGTCTAATGTTCTTAGTGGCCGTTCCCTCTCGAGAGCCAGTGGGTGTGACGGGTGGTGTTGGAGCAGAAACCAGTGGCTTTGCCACACTGGGACGATCAATTATTCCAAGGGACCGTAACACCTGAGCAAACAGACCAGGGCAAAGCAGGACAGAGATTTAACTCACTTCCAGAACAATGTTTCTAATGATTACACACAAACAAGAAACAACAAACGTAACGGTAGCCAGACGGGCACTAGCTGTGCGGTAAACCTCCCTCCCAACACCCTAAAAAGATCCCTGGCTAGTAAGACATGTTGACCTTATAAGATTGACGTTGCCGTCAGCTACATAAATGTGATTTTAAAAAACTCTTTTTTTTTTATTGAAAGTTTAGAATATGAAAATACTTTCACTCATAAATTGCCATTGTTGAAAAATGTACACACCTGGTTGACTTAATCATGGTCCAAGCTATTGCTGCACATAGACACCATCAATATCAACCAGAAAGCACTGACATGTAAACACAATAGCAGCTAATGAGGCCTGTAAATGAAGGGATTTTTTCAAGTTCCAATAAAAAAAGAAAACATTTTGAGCCTTTTTAAGTCCTGTTAAACATAGCTGATACCAACATCAGTCTTATAAGGCCAACATGTCTTACCAGTCAGAGATCCTTTTAAGAGACGTGCTTGGAAGTGACCCTGGTCTTCGTGCATGACTGAATCATGCATGACCACACAGGTTACACAAACACACCCCACTTCCCCATACCTTCTCCTTGCATATACATGTACACATGCCCACACACCTCTATGTTGTGCACTTCCAGGGGTTGGCCCGCTGGATGATGCTGGGCCATCTTCTTCACCTGGCCATGAAGCAGTTCAAACTCGCGATACACGTCTGCAAACTGTGGCTTGCTTGTCCGGGCCCTCTCCACCTACAGCAAAAAAGGTCAAGTTGGCATGTTGTGTACTAAGTTTACTGCATCCACAGGCACTAATGACTAATTTACTAAATGAAGAAGTATATATATATATTTTCAAGAATTAGGCCCCACATTCTGAAGCAGCTATGACCGTGTGTCCCCAAAGTGAGCACAGCTGATGGCTCTGAGAAAAATAATCAAACTTGAGTGGATGATGATAAAAAACCTTTTCCAGCCAAGCAGATGTACTGATGTCAACACACATAATCGGCATAACATTTCATAAACAAGATTCTGTGCAGTCAAAGATTACCTTCATCAGAATGAACTCCCACACAGTCATGACCTTTGTCAGCCTTGGGAACACAACGTCCATCAGGTCCTCATCATTGCACTGCTCCAGCACCTGAGTCATAAAGCACAACAAAATAAAGCATGGCACAGCTCAGATTAGTTAAATCCAGCCACTGGAGAAATGTCTAGCTACAGTGTTTATCTAAGCTCAACTGTGATGTTGTTTTATGTATATGGCATTAAGTCTATAAACTAAATGGCCACCTCCCATCTGACTATAACCCCAGCCCACAAAGTTAGAACGGTCTGCCTCTGTGGCCATACCTCTCGGAGTCGCGCTCTTCGTCTCTGCATTTGCTGTTCTGCGAGGTTTGGTGGCTGGATCTTTGGGGGACGGCCAGGCCGACCTCGCTTAGGGGGCCGCCCCACGAGGTGGCTTTTTCCTGGTCTGCCTGGTCCTCGGGGCCTCCCTGGGCCTCGCGACTGCTGCTGCTCCTGCTGCTCACCGGTCTCGGCTTCAGCCTGCAGAAGAAGAGGTGCCATGCAGGCATGGTGCTTGAACAAAGGTTTTAAACTCAAGGCTGCTTATTCTTGCTTACAGTAAATTATCAAGTGTAAATAACTGGCATGGAAGCAGAGCTCTCATACAGATAAAGCACTGAAATAAACAAAAAGTCTGTCAACAACAAACAAAACTTCATGCCAATGTAGCCTATATGACTCCAAAACTATAAAGTGTAGCTTATGCAACTATTTATACTATGACCGTGCAGTTCTTAGTTCCAGCCTTGCTCACCATTGTTGGTGCATCTCCAGTTCCCTGGCTTGACATAGAGCCAGAGCCATGAGAGGGGTTGAGCTTGTAGTGTCTGGACAAACCTCCCAGCCCTATGTAGGACTTGTCACAAGTGTCACACTTGAAGGCTTTCGGCGCAGGGTTGAAGTTAACATCCGCATCCTTCTTCCCGTCTTCGTCCTCGTCCTCAACGCTGATTTCCGAGTAGTCATCCGAGTCGGACTGGTGGCTGTCCGCCAGGTCCTCTGTCTTGATGAACTTGTAGTCCCGCACCTTGTGCTTTGGCGGGCGTGACACTCTGCCGGAGCGGGTCTGGATCTTCTGCGGCTTCTTGGCCCGTTTCCTCCCCCGCGGCCTCTCTTTTTCCTTCTCCTTGACGGGGGCAGTAGTTGGTGGGGCAGGAACAGGAGCAGGTGGGGCACGGGCTGCCTGAGTGGTAGGAACGGGTGTATTTGTGGTAGCGGCTGGGGTTGTGGATGTGGCTACTGCGGTGACCGTAGGCACAGACACAGCCAGTTGGGTGACTTTGGGTGCGGGTGGGCGCACGGGCGAGCCGTTGATGGGTATCTGGACAAGTGGCTTGTGTAGCACCGGGGCCGCGCTTGATGTGACAACGGGAGTCGGCTGCTGCAGGAGCAGCTGAATAGGCGGCTCACCGGGATTCTGCAGGATGTACTGCTGCTGTCCAGGCAGGGGCGTGATGTGAATGACCTGTGGGCTGCTGACCACTGAGGCTGTGGTGACTTTCCCCCGTATGGGAGTCACAGTCACTGGCTTGGGCTGGAGGAGTGTGACCGTCTGCTCCTTGGTCTCAGTTTTCTGAGGCACCTGCACCTGGATGCGGATTGTTTCCACTGGCTGTTGACACAAATACAATTTCAGAATTCTGAAACTTATAGTATGGTGGAGAAGTACAAACGCACGATAAACTGGCAGAGTATAAAACTACACATTTTTGGATTAAATGAATTCTTTTAAACCTTAAGGCTACAACTGTCTTTCAATGTTACATTCAGGGCAACTGCCCTCCAGCTGATGAAAGGATTTTTACCGTAGATGAGAACCATAATATATTCTACAAGTACAACTTAGACAGCACAGCACATCCCAAAAGTATCACAATCGAACATAGCGCACTGAGGTTTTTTACCTTTTGCTGGATGAGTCGAGTGCCGTTTTGGGATTGCTGGAGCGCGACGTGCTTAGCGACGCTCTGCAAACGCTGAGAAGCATTCTGAACGATGGTGAGAGGCTGGGGGCGTGTTGCCACACTCACTTGCCCAGCGCCTGCTAGCAGGCTGCCCGTATCGAGAGTGATGTATGACGCAGATTGCTCATTCACGACTCTCGGTAGAACTTTGGGGGAAATCATGTGAGGCTGTTGTACCTGCAAAACAGTTTGTGGTGATTTATTGACGTGGTCGATCACTTGCTGCAGGTCAACTGGTACCAGGGATCCGGTGTGATGCTGTTGTGGAGCGGCAGGTTGTGGTTTGGGAGCCTGGCTTTGCTCTAATATGCGAGCAGCTTCACTTTCCGATACCTGAACAAGCTGCTGTTTGGCAAGCTGTTCGACTAACTGCCTCTGTTCCTCTGCTGTCAACCCAGACCCCTCCACGAAACTACCATCAGGCTGAACGTAAATGATAGTGGTAGTTGGGGTAATAGCGTTCACTAACTCTGTGGTAACTGTCGCGCATTCAGACTCTGTCGTTACTGCTGCTTCGCAATTCTCAGCTTTCGGGATAAAGGAGGTTACAACATTCTGTTCAGCCAAACCATCGTTGTCCGCAAATTGGGTAACGGCTTCAGAATCATTTTCTTCCTTGGATGGTTCATCGGTACTGTGGAAAAAATCAGCTAAGCCTTCAGTGCTGGTGGGTTCTCCAGCAACATTCCCCGCTACGGCACACTGGTTACTTACTGCAACATGACTGACTAAATTGGTGATAGATACAGTCGATTGCTCGCCGAGTGCCCCCTCAGAGACACACTGAACTTGCGAGCTGTTATTACTGTCTTCAGCTGCTGTATCGTTTGACATGTTATTGCTCTCTTCGTCGTTGTCCGCCATTTTGACGAGTGATAGCTAACGTTAAATTTACATGCAGTGAAAATGTAATCAAATGCGCCCTTATCACTCACAAAACACAGGTCGAGTGACAGAGGCGGAATTTACGGTATCCACTCACAAAAACATGTAGACAAGCAAATCTCTGGATGTTTGAGAAGACAGTAGTGCATATTAGAAGTTTCCATATATCTGACTGCCATAGAAAATACACAACTGGAGAGGCTGGATAAAATATGACGTATTTCCCTTTCCTGTACGCCCACCCACTTAATCAGAACGCGCGCAGTTCCAATCATGCAGTGAGCGCTCGTGAAGATCAGAAACGTCAAGAAATCTGGTTGCATGAGCAACCCACGACAATCTTTATTTAATGTAGTGCACGTGAAAATACTCAGAGAGTACGTAATGTATATGCAGTACAATTAGACAGACCAATGTATAATGTAATTGTACACTAATTGGGCCTACTTTCCAGAGCGAAAACAAGGTCATTTTGAGTCTAATGTTAGCTTTTATCGTTCCGATAAATTCAAGTAGACTTGTTCGTTGTAGTAGTCCACATGATGTAACAGTAGTTTGTCAGCAGTATTTTCCTGAAAATATTATGTAAATTAATTCTCTGGTTACTGAGGTTATCTGAGATACAATACCCTAGGTGATATTACTTATGTAAAAGACACATAAACAGATGTACCTTAATGATTTTTCTATATTAACATACTAACTAAACTAAATACTAACTGCTTTGTTGCCCACTCTATGTATCAGAAACTATTGCACGTCTCTGTTAGTGTCAAATAATTTTGGGATAGGGCCATCAATGACTTTGCATGTTCTGACAGACTGTAGTCAGATGTAATGGGAATAACAGTATAATATGTTATAATATCACTCAAATCACACCACTTTCCGTTTTTCTTGCCACTGAGACAAAATCACTTAAAATCACTCACCTTGCAAACTGACATTGAACAGCGTTAGCAGTCAGGAAACATGTATTTGCTGTATACACATTGTTTCGACTGCAATTCCTTGACATATTTACAGTTTACCACTTGACATATTTACAGTTTACCACTGCCACTTCTGTTTTTGAAACTAACACTATCCCCTCTAGTTGCTGATCCTGTTGGACAAGATCTTAATATATGCATTAATCAGGTCTACACAACTACCTGTCTAAAATTAAAATCAGCAAAGATCCCGGAGGGGCCTGATGGGAGAAAAAAAAAAGAATAAGTAAATTTAAGCATGCTTATAACCAGGTTATTTTAACATTTAACATTTTAAACATTTATTACACAAGGCAAACAAATGACACATTTACAGAATTAACTACCAAAACGTTTTATTCCTTTTGTTGTGGTCCTCCGTCATTTATCTGACCCTCCGATACACTTGGTGGCAGTATTGTGTAAGATACAGTCTCTCACAATGTTTTGGACTAAGGAGATTCTGTACGTGCATTTGTTGTTGAACCACTGTCAACAATGATCCGTATCTTTAATGTCTTCGGTTATCGCTGCCAACTAGTTATTTTACCGGCATCAATACTTGTGCCTTAAAAGGACAGAATTTTTTCAATCGATCGTCAGCTTTTTGCGAATGTTGACATTAACTGGTAATGATTCCACAACTTAACATCAAATAAGCAGGTAACGTTAGCTGACTTGCTTATCCCCAGGCTAACAGCTGGTCGGTAGCCTGATAACTGCTGCTGTTATGGAATCGGGTGTGTGAGACAAAACATTACTTTTTCCTTTCTCTACTCGTTTATGTTATGGTATTATCCACAAGAGTTGCAGGCTCCGCTATTGTAAAAAAAAATCTGTTGTAAATCACTTGACTAAGATGGTTTGTTGACACTTGTTAGCCTGTGCGGTTAGCCCATGTAATGTCATATGAATGTAATATTAACGCAATAGCTAATAGTAGCGATAGCTTTGGTTGACAGTATGGCAGTTCTTTAGTTCTTAACTTTATACCTCGATACCGACAAATCAAATGAAACCCGACTGGTTGTGAACGTGGGACTGGTTTGTTGTCCAATCTAGCCTGTTCACGTCCTCCTTGATCATTCACAGCACCCTTGTAGTGTCAGGGCGTGTGCTGTAGCCAGCTAGCTGACGAACTAGCTTGACATCGGATAAACTCGTGCTGTCAGGCTTCTGTCTATGCCCGAGTTAACCGTGCAAGCGCTTTAAAGTACTCTGTGCGTCTTGGCTTTAAAATGTATATAACGTTATTGATTGTCTTTTGCAAAGAGTGGCTCCTGTCACGCCTCTTTTAGAGTGCAAGTGCTATCGGATGCTCTCATGCACTGCTCTTGGCTTAAAAACGGTTATTTTCTCTAAAGCTCAGTGTACTGCTCTCGTCTTAAAACCAGATATTTTCTGTCAAGCTTAATGTATGAGCTGTATGAATCTGGATGGATCCATGCTTTTCACTGAGTAGCATTAGCCTTACATGAATCGTACGAGAGAGCAGGATGTCGGCTGTACGCAAGTTTCTGCGTCATTACTTTATTACTGAAGTGTGATTCATCAATAGTCACACATTAATTTACATCGTGCCCAGAGTCTATTTAGCCCGTTAGCCATATTGGTAACAGGAAACGCCTTCCACTTGTCTGCAATAGAATTTAGACTTCCGAGAGTGAATATGCATCACACTGTTTTCAAACCACTGTCAACTTGATCCCACAATTAACAGAACGTATTTAAAAGTCTGATAGAGTTGTATTGCTCAGCTTTATTTAATAGAATTTGCACTTTTATATTCCAGAAACCGACCCCCTTGTACCTGCCATGGCGACACCAAGTCCCACTGCACCACTGAGGGAGTTCTGCCCCCTATATTACCTGCTCAATGCCATCCCTGCCAAGGTCCAGAGGGGTTTCCGATCAGTACTTGTCTATCTGACGGCCCTGGACAGCAACAGTGATTACATCGCAGTGGGCAGCAGCATTGGCATGCTGTATTTGTACTGCAGGCGAGTCAGTCAGATGAACAAATACTATCTAGAGGTAAGAAGACTATATTTCCTCTCTGCATGCAGTGACATTTGTATTGAAAACAAAGTCCAGTGATCACACCTCCAGGGTTGCTGTGAGGATTTTTCAAGTTTGTTTTCCATACTTTCTCTTTTCCCAGGGCAAGTCAGAGGCAATTACAGCAGTGAAGCTACTGAGCTGTTTTGATGATCTGGTGGCTGTTGGCACCGCATCAGGCCGAGTCACTCTCTTTCAGCTGGTCTCTCAGTTGCCTGGCAGGAACAAACAGGTGAGCGTCTAAAGGCTACTTTTACAACAGTATTTTTGTTTTCATTTCAGCATCCCCTATGTAATAACAGAAAAGTAAGTTTTGTTTATTGACTTCCAATGCTCTTGTGAGATATTTGCCTGATTAACTTAGGACTTGGTGTTTGGTACTCTACAAATTTATGTTTGCCTTTTCTGTCAAAATCTTTTGTTTTCTCCTGTATTTATTTGTCATGGTTTATTTCTTGTGGTGTGTTCCACTGTGCATTGACAGGATAGAGCAATCTTTTAGAGAATACGTGAATGAGAAATAAAGAGACCAAAGTGCTGTTTTGGCTTCTCTTCACTTGACAATAAAATTTCTAACTCAAAAAAGAAGTACTGGATTTGACAAGCACAGTCCTCTTTGCAGAGAGGGGTCAAGCACATTGTCATTTTTTCACCTAACTGAAACATTTGTGTTGCTTAACACATCTGCCGCTGCCCATTCCTTCCTGACTAGCATGTGCTGTAATTAATCTTCGTCAGGTCACGTGAGTAGGTCGGATTTAATTAACCTGCTACTTCCCTCCCCATAGCTGAGGCGTTTTGATGTAGTCGGACTGCACAAGAGCACCATCACCGCACTGGCCTGGAGCGCTAACGGCATGAAACTGTTCTCGGGGGACGACAAGGGCAAAGTGGTGTTCTCCGCCGTTGACCTGGATCAGGTGACTCTCCAGCTGCTGCTGCACTCTGCGGTCCAGTGTGTTTCCTTTTTCTTCATGATCCGATCCGCATCAGCTCAGCCTCACACTTAACCCACTCAAACCTCTTAATGAGAATGGAGTATGTTGACCGAGCATGACCATTATACAGAACCTTTGTCTGAAGATGGATGCTAATGTGTTCTATCCACTTATCAGGGAAACGGCAAAAGTCAGTGTGGAGCCACCTGAGAATAACTAATGCATCACCAAAGCACAATATATAGAAAGTTATAGGGTAGAAGACAGGAAAGACACAGATCCTGAAGATGGACATTAAAGCATTGATGATGTCAGCTTTCGTTGTGCATTCTGTGCATTTGTGTAATGGTGTGTGTTTGTGTTCGCCAGGGTGTGTGTAACCCCGTGGTGCTGCTGGAGGAACCTTCAGCCATCGTGCAGCTGGATTACAGTCAGCGAGTCCTACTGGTCTCCACCTATCACAGGTCACTGTTCTTCTACACCCAGGACCAGACTATGCAACAGCTGGGCACCAAACCCCGCAAGAGGTACCTCACTGACTGTATGCATGCTGTTATCTGTGATGATTGTCAGAACTCTCAGCTTTGTTTTAATGGTCTCTGTACTTTCAGTTTCACCACAGTCAAGTGGTGTGTAGGTGATAGGATATCTGTTCCAGATCCTCTTGCAGCTTGCAGACAGTGAAGTTAGAAAACTGTAGGGGGTTTGTATGTTCAGTAACATTGGCTGTGTAAAATGCAAGAAGCACTTTGTGTGGTCAGACATTTTGATGAGATCATCAGTTTTCTCATTTCAAAACTAATTCAAAACTCACACCCCTTACCTCAACATACCATAATGCGTAAGTTGGTCAGTAGGCCCTAATTTTCAGCCAATGTCAAGCAATGTGCAAAGTCATTATCATTATGCAATGGATCTCTGGTTATGTTTGTTATACCTTGAAACAAGAATACTTGAGGCTTGTAACAAATAGGGTCTTTTACATTAAATGAGCTGACCCACCAGCACACTATTTAATGAGCAAATTGATTTTTCCAGGTTATTAAATTAGCCGTAGTGATACTTAAAACATCTGACGCCTTGCCTGTTAAATGAATTAAGGCCCTGTGTGCTTTATCCTATCTATGTGTGTGTTATCCTATGTGATTCATCCTATGCTCTATGTTATTATCTTACCTCCTACATTCCTCTCGCTGGTGTGTTCTTCATTTCTCTGACTACCATCTATGGTCCCCATTTGTGATGCAAGATGTATCTTTTCAATATGAATACATTGTATGATGTATATTTTTAATGATACATGCTGTATATATTTCTCCAAATGGCTGCTGGTTGGTGTACACTATTGCATACACATGTCCTCTGGATCTATTCTGTTCTCAGTGTGTCTCGTATCTAAACATGTACATTCTTGTAAGCTCCTCAGAATGTCCGTCACCTAATCAGCACACCCAGATTTGCATAGATTTGCATGCTGCTTTATGTGACTTGTTTGGTTTCTCATGTTGAGCTGATTCAAATTGGACTAATTGTCTGCTTTTCCTCTGTTCTCCCCCTTACCTCTCTCTTCTTCCTCTCCCTGCCACCCCATGCCTTGTCTCTTTCCATTGTTATCTGTCTACTGTCTGTCCACTTTCCACCTCTCTGGCTTTCTGTCTGTTTACCCCCACCCCTCCCCCTATTCTCTCTCTCCCTCTCCCTCCCTCTCCCTCTCCCTCTCCCTCTCCCTCTCCTCCTCTCTCTCTCTGTCTCTCTCAGTAATGGCAAGTTTGGGGCCTGTTTCCAGCCGGCACTGTGCAAGCAGAGCGACTTGCTGGTGTATGCAGCGAGGCCAGGCCTGCGCCTGTGGCGCACCGACGTGAAGGGCCGCGTAGAGGACACGCACGTCCTCCGGCCTCTCTTCAACCAGGAAGTCCCCCAGTTTCAGCTCTTCCCACGACCGGGGCCCACGGGGGGCTACCGGCCACCCGACCGGCAGCTAGGCCTGGTCACCTGCTTCCTGAAGGAGGGCTGGGTGCTCAGCTGGAACGAGTATAGCGTCTACATCCTTGACTGCACCAATCAGGTAACACAGAAGCCTCAGCAGCTTCACTTTCTATTGGACTGAAAAGCTCTTGTGTTACACAAAATATGTGTTAAATATACAGTACTTAATAAAGCTGTGTTAAATAGAACGTAATGAAGCTGTGACCCATAAAACATGAGCTGTAAAGCATGTAAAACATTCTACTTTGCACAGGGATAATTCTGGGACAAGCATTGTTTAAAACTGAGAGTCTCCAGACAAGTGCAGAACTGCAGAGGCAACTGAGCTGTGTCTGGCAGCTGTAAGCTAATAAAAGAACAGCCTCTAGGATGGATTCCCAGGAGCTTTTTCTATGTCACAGCCCAGTCATTGCAGTTTCTCTGCATCTCTGAGTCAGATGCAGGCGCTAAAGTGATTGTATTATTTTCAGCTAACTATTTTTATCAACATAAATATGACTCAATTATGTAATATTATCTGAAAATCTAAGCTTGAAGCCTAATGTAGATTCTAAATCTAATCTTATAATTCAATCATTTAAATATAGAAGATTTGTAGTGATTTTTCAAGACTTGTTTTAGGTTATAATTGGTGGGTTGGAGAGCAGCGGGGACATTGTGTCCGTCTCCTGCACAGAAAATGAGATCTTCATCCTGAAAGGTGATCGGGACATTGTTCGAATCTCCAACTGTCCTGAGGGCCTGTCAACCAACTGTGAGTGGACTGATGTATTCATCTTGTTAATCCTATCAACAAATAAAAATCCTTACAGTGTATTAGAAAGAAAAATAAAACTATAATTAATTTCTCCATGTTGAGATGTCAGAAGCTGTGTTTCCTGTGCGATGATACTTTCTGTGTCTATCTTTCTTTTTATGTTTTCTTTTTTTTTCTTCTTCTCTTCTTTCTCCTCTCTCAGTGTCAGAGCTCTCCATGCGTCTCACCTCCCCTCTTTCCACCCCCACCATCTTGCTCCCTCCAAACGGCGCAGTGGAGATGGCTCAGCCAATCAGGACAATGGCTATCATCACCGAGCCTGAGGAGAAGGCCGGGGAGGAGGTGGAGCAGGTGGAGGAGGTGCAGGAGGATGGCACACCGGCCCAGGGCACGGGCCTGATGGAGCGGCTGGAGACGGGTGAGTTGCTGGCGTTGAAGGGCACCAGCTTGGGCACGAGCATGTGCACGAGCGAGTCCCGGAGCCGCAGCAGCTCAGTGACGTCGTGGGACAGCATGCCAGGCACATGCGAATACTCAACCTCTGACCTCTCCAGCAGCCGCTACAGCACACTGACGCCCGAGGAGCTGCAGCAGGAGTTGGTGGTGAAGGCAATTAGGGTGAAGAAGAGGGGCAAGAGGAGACGACAAGGTGAGGTTTGTGTGTGTATGTGTGTGTGTATGTGTGTGCATGTGCACGCAGCGCACGTGTGTGTGTGTGTGCGCATGCGTGTTTGCCATAGTGAGCTCAGGTGTACTGTGTTTGGGGGTGGGCAGTATAAACGATAGAGACTTTATTAACCATCTTGTAACCGTAGCAAAGAAGATTTGCCTATCTTCTTACACAGTTACGTAGATAAATGCATGCATTTTTGTTAGTCGTATGCGAACATTTATGGGTAATTTATGAATGGTAGCCTAATTTTTGTTATCTTTACCTTGCCGTTGTTAGTTGTCGATGTCCTCGTTGTTTTCGTAAATTAGTGTGGTTGAAAAGTTTTAGCAGGTGCAGCCATCTCCCTAAATCCACTGAGTGACTCAGCTCTATGATGTGTCGCTGTGTGGTACCGGAATAAAACATTTTTTTTTAAGAAGGGCCCACACATTCCAAGTTTAAATATTCCGAGGCAGGTTTAGTTCCTGTCTTTGTCAAGGGGAATCTTTGTTTGCTTTTTATTCTAAACTGCTTTGCAATTATTTACAGATTTGCTTTAATTAATGCTGTATTTTGTCTTTTTCATTTAAAGACATCCGGAATGTTTTTAATTGAAACATGTCACATTTTTAATTTAATTTTGTTGTATTCTGCTTTCAATTAGTAATAATATGACCAAACAAAGTTTGACTCATCTTGGAGGTTGATGTTGGATCTTATTTCGGGCTCAAAACATTCTGAAATCAGTAAACTAGCTCATTATTTTTGGAGAAAAAAATAACTTGTGTCTGTCTCTCCTGATCAATCCTGCACATTTGAAATAGTATTTTAAAGATGTAGGAAGAATATATCGCAGTATATACCGTATGCCTAGCCCTGAGTATATTCTTGCAACTCCATTGAAACATGGATGCAGAGTAAGTCTTGAACAAAATGCTTATGCAGAACTTTTGAGCTTGGTTGCCTTGGTTGTCAGGGTTTGTTTCTTGTGTTTATCTTCCTACACAGAGAGCGGCAGTCGTGGGAATCGCGTGTTGGAGCGCAGCAGCTGGTCGGAGAGCATGTTCGTGGGCGAGGGGTGCGGCGGAGAGAGCGGCGAGGTTATCAGCACCCCTCTGAGCGAGCCCCCCTCTGACCCCACCAGCCTCCTGTACAGCAGCCTGGATCTCCAGAGCAACGTCTCGCCCGACCAGGAAGACGCCACCCCGACAACTGCGGACTCCAACCTCGACTCGGACCCCCTCGCGCCTCCGCAGGGAACCACAGCAGACACAGACACCCCCGTCACCCCCTCTGGGATCTCCCAGGACATGGAGTGCCAGGCGAGCGCAGAGCGGTTGGAGCCAGAGAAACAGACAGAAGATGGAAAGAGTGACTCGGCAGGTAGAGCTGAGGAAATGAAACCTGGTGTGGCCCCAGAGGTCGTGACCCCAGACGTGGACCTGCTGCTGGAGTGCACCTTCTCCTACATGCAAGCATCCGAGGAGTCTGAGCCCATGGAGGACGTCAGCTCGGTGTTCACGGATCCTGCCGACCACACCAACCCCTCGTACTCTTCTGCCACTGATCCCACACACGCAGAGGCCTTAGATCTTGAGCTCCCTATTCGGCCGCTGGGATACACACCATCACCCGAGCCCTCTCCATCGCCTTCCAGTGATGACGAAGACATCTACGGCCATGGGCTGCCAGCCTCAGCCTCTAGTGACAGACTGAGGGATGGGCTGGATGCTCTGAACTTGCAGGGGACCAAGCAGAACGTACAAGAGGAGTCCAGATTACTCAAAGATCAGGTTAGCTTACAATTAGCAATGATGAGTCCATTTAGTATTGAAAAGTGTACTTTGCTGTACCTACTACCATTTATGTAAGAAACACAGAGCATTCTGGGAGGTTGGAGTTTTTTGAAGGATTGAGTACATCCTTCTGTAGGGTTTCTCTGTGCTTGCCTACGTTCAGTGTTATCCTAATGTTGATTGATATGCAAATGAAGACATTATATAGCTGTATAGTAGAATTATTTTGTTCATCGTAAGGCCCTGTTGCCTGAATATGGTCACGGTAGTTGAAAGTATTTCGATAAGGACTAACTTGGCAGAGTTAAATGGAATGCATCAGTTTTGTACAAATATACACAGGAGTTTAACATTTAGTGAACACCGGATTGAAGAGTGATCTAACCGTCTTGTCTTGTATCACCAATGACCCAAAACAACCCAAATGTTTTGGTTCATGTGCATGGAGGGGAGGGGAGGGGTGGGCTGGGGTGGGTCCATTGTCAGTGTGTGTGAGAGAGAGTGTGGGGAAAAGAGAGTATTAACCAGTGCAAATGAAATTGTATTCAATCTCACGAGTGATTAAAAACCAGTGTGCAGTGGTCAGTGTTGAGAATGCCTGTCTGCCATGAATGAGTCAATGTGTGGGAAGCACTTCTGTATTTAATTTAATTTAATTTAATTTAATTTAATTTTAATTTAATCAGCTATCAGACAAGTAAATGTAGTAGTTGTATGAGGAATCAGGATTTTACTCACGTCTATTATTTCATAGTGAGCAGTCAGTGGTTATTTGCCCTGAGTTTATCTGGATAGCTGACTGACTACATTTTAAACCTGAAATGGTCAATGCTATGTCCTGTCTCTCCTGTCTTTCTCCCTATGCTTGTGTAGCTGGCGGAGAGCTGGATGGGCTACTCGGGCCCCGGCTGTGGCATCCTGAGCCTGGTGGTGACTGAGCGGCATGTGTGGTGTCTGGACTTCAAAGGCGGCCTCTACTGCAGCCCCCTGCCCAACGGCGGACTCACCTGGCAGAAGTTTGAGGAGAACGTCCAGCAGGTGGCACTGTCCCCCTCAGGTCTGCAGGACAAAATGCATTTTGCTGCTACGTAGGCAGTAAACGTGAAGGACAAACAAGGTTTAATACCAGTATACCAGTGCTCCTCTGTCATTGTTGCATCGTTTACTTTCTGCAGAGCATGATGTGGTGTACTGGATGAAGTTCTGAGTTTTGTCAAGACCCATGACCAGTGTTGGGGAAGTTACTTTGAAAATGTAATGTGTTACAATTACGAGTTACCTAAAATGTAATAGTAGTCTAACTAGTTCAATGACTTTGACAAACTACTACATTTGATTACTTTTGGATTACTTCTCTGTTCAGTTCAGTTATTGAAACCTGGCAGGGTTAGCCTTTTAAACTCCCTCAACACAGCCACAGCAGTGTCAGACTTCAACACCTCAACACCGCTTTACTGTAAGATCATGCTGATCTTTGAATAGCTATGCCTCCTAAATCAAATATTTGACATTCAACATTTGGTGAACAGTACTGAATAAGCAGTTGTCTATGTGCATTGTGCATATTTGCACCTACTCACTACAGCTAATTTTTATTTTCTGTTAACGGCTAGGACTACATTGTAGTTTCTATCTGGCATTGCAGGCCTCCTGGCAACTGCAGCTCAGACCGCTTGTAGGCTGTAGATAGAGCAGAGAAGAACTAATTAGACCAGGGGTGGGGAACCTTTTTGAACCTTTTGGAACTGTTTTTATAACTTGTTTTGGGGGCCGGACTTCTTTTGTTTGTTTGTTTAATCGCAGCGGAACACATGTAGACACTTTTAGAATTACCGAACATGAATAATATTGTAGTTCCTGGTTAACTGATTATTAGGCTACATTGCATATGAGAGCATCTCTAGAAAGTTTACTTATCAGAGGGACATTTTTTTTTCTCTGCCAAATGGCCTTGCCTCCATGTGCCAGATCAAAGTCTTTGCTGCACCGGACGTTCCCCACCCCTGAATTAGACATCTCAGAATAGTATCAGACTTTCAGCTGTAAAGGGAGAACATTGTGCACATGGAAAAATAGCAAAACAAAGCTACTTATTAAACATATAAGCAATGTTTCTGTCGTAGATATTCAAATATAGCTGAAATTGTAATCCTGAATATTTCCTGACAGTAACTGTAATTTAATTACATATTTTTTCAAAGTAATATAACTGATTACTGTTATTTCTGTTTTTAAGTTAAATTACGTAATTTCATTACATGTAACTCGATACTCCCAAATATTGCCCATGACACTGTAATATATCAATAGCATAAACAGAAGCGAGGAGCAGTTCATTGATGAAACAGCCATTTGGCATCATTTTCTTTGAACATGTGTTGTTTGAAATACCAATTTAACCTATTTCATCAGCTGCCAAGGTTCAAAGGCCATTCACAGTAATTATAACACTACCCAGTGGTTAATCCACAGACTCAACGGTGAAGGTATGTTTCAAGATTTTAGAGTGGAAATCACCAAGTTACAGTGTACTTATTGACGCAGGACACAGATTGTGACCCAAAAGAGTGCCATGACATTTTGCCTGGTTCTCTTCTCTACTTGGGAAAAATTTAAGCTCTAGGGAAAGGTTATAGGTTGCATTTGTGGTACAGTTTAAGTCTAGCTTCAGAAAGTCCCACTATCTATTGGTTTTACCTGTGGGGGTGATTTTACTAATCAGCATCAACCACTATTGTGGTTTAGTGAGTGATTGAAACAAACATGTGGTAAGTCCTTTACTTTCTCAAGCTGGATTTTGTCAACTCTGATTGGTGAACTTTGACCTAAGCTGAAGAATAGATTTCTGTGGCTGTCGAGGGCATACTGTATGTTGAGATTTAAAGGGCTCCTGTTGTTTGTGCAGGTTCTCTGCTGTGGAAGGTAGAGCAGAAGACCATGACGGCGTATGCCTGTGGAAAGGTCACCATCAAGGGGAAGAGACACTGGTACAAGGCTATGACTGAGACGGCCTGTGTGGCCCTTAGCGAGGACACGGCCTGGATCATTCGCACTAATGGAGATTTGTACCTGCAGACAGGTAAGAGCAAACCACCTCTTCTGCTCATGCACACACACACACACACACACACACAGTTTTGGACTGTAGGTTTACATGTATTGCACATTAGTCTATAGTCACAGACTATAACGCCACAGAAACGCAGAACTCAACAGCAAGAGAATCTGCAGGCCGAGACTACACATTATGGGGAAAATATCAACTTGTGTCAATGTTTAGCTGGCAAATATTGCATTTGGAATTGATGTTATGATATCATTTAAAGTCAGACTTGAATATTCCAAATTATGCTTCCAAAGTCTGATCACGGTGATTCTAGGTTCTCATGCCTAGCACTTGAGAAGCATAGAACTCCATGATGTAAATGACCTATAAATATCACATAGAAGATGATATATGAGAGATAGATGCAAACTGCACCATTATCTGAAGCTTATGTGATGACACTTCCTCTTGACTCCAGTTGATGGCGCTATAGATTCAGCATAGTCTTCCGAGTGTTTCCCAGTAACATCTCTCTCATTCACTCTGTGGTCTGTGGGTGGATAAATGTGCTGTGTTGTACATGTCCGTCAAGGACTCATGAAAGATTTACTGTATTACTTTCCCAAGCTATGCATGTTAATACATTGTTAATGCCATGTGGTACAACTGGATTTCATACAGTGTCTACATGTGGTACAACTAGATTTCATACAGTGTCTATCAGTTACAGCATGCTAATACTGTGGGGTAGATGAAGGACTTGGCCAGGACTGGAAAACTCCTTAGTTTTGTGTGCGTGAGAAGGAGAGAGTGTTGTAGTTAAGTGTGACATAGAAGCTCTGCAGTGTGTGTGTGTGCGTGCAGGCAGGTTGCTGCAGTGGTGAGAGCGAACTGCTTAAACATTACATAACTAGCTCAGAGGCAGTTGGCACACACACTCATAACCACACACACACCTACATAGCCTTTCAAATACAATACAAAGCATTCCCCATCCCCCAATCTATGCCTGCTTGAACTTTTACACACACACACACACACACACACACACACACACACACACACACACAGCTGCAGCCAGCTATTCAGTCTCTTGGAGACAGTAGAGGTCATATACATAGCACAGTAAACACACATCCAGACATACTGAGTAGAGGTCATATGCACAGCCAGCTGACCAGACAGACAGTCACTCACACTCTCTCTCACACACATACACACACACACACACAGAGCATTGTAGAGGTCACACACATTGCCAGCTGGACACACTTCCAAGGGAAAAGGTCACACACCCCTAGCACACACAGATACACTCAGTAAACTCACATCTTTGTCAATGTCCAGCAATCCTCCCTGACATCATATTTACAGGGAGATCATTTAAATGGCTGCATAGACTTGTTATATCGTTAATTGCATACACATTTATGCATCCCAGGGTTCACAATAGTCTTTTTTAACTGTGTTCCTAGACAATACTGTAATATTTGTGAATTAATGTGCAAGATGTTGTATTGACAGTGATGAACATGGGTCATTTTTATGTGTAGTCTGTTCATGGTCCATACTCATTTGTCATTTACTTTGTGTGCACTGCTTGTGCTAGATTGTAGCACAATGATTATGTACTTGAATGTAGTGTGTACTCAGCGTCTGCGGCTGTTCTTTCAGGTCTGAGTGTGGACCGGCCGTGCGCAAGGTCGGTGAAGGTGGAGTGCCCGTGTCCGTTGGCACAGGTGTGTGCCAGGGGTGGGGTGGTGTGGGCATTGAGCGAGCAGCGGGGGCTCTTCTACAGGGAGGGGCTCAACTCCTACTGCCCTGAGGGAGAAGTCTGGAAGAATGATAAAATCAGGTGGGTTTGGGTGTGCTGGGGAAACACCTTTTGATTTGGGGGAAAAAGATCTTTGAAGACAGACTTTGTTTACTAGCAAACAGATAACTCAACCATGTCTGTTTGTGTGCGTCTCCCTATCTGTCTGTGGCTGTGTGTGTGTGTGTGCGTGCATGTGTGTGCGTGCGTGCGTGCGTGTGCGTGTGTGTTTGTGCGTGCGTGTTTGTGCGTGTGTGTGTGCGTGTGTGTCTGTGTGTGTGTGTGCGTGTGCGTGCGTGTGTGTGTGTGCGTGCGTGTGTGTGTGTGTTGCGTGCTGCACGCTGCACGCATGTGTGTATAGTGAGAACCAGGCCTTGGAGCCCATGTGCATAGCGCTGGGTGAGAATAATACTCTGTGGGCTCTGGACACAAATGGGAGCCTGTGGTTCAGGACCGGCATCTCCACCAAACTCCCCCAGGGAGAGGACCAGCACTGGTGGCAGGTGATATGCTCTTAAAAGACATGGACATCAACAAATCTAACACACCCTAAGCAATACGTCTTGCATAAATCCCAATGGAGAAATGCATGTTATCAGCATATATGTGCATGTTGCCAATTGCACAGTTGTCTAAAGTATACACCAGTGAGTACTTGGAAATATATTCTTGCTTAGTTGCATAATTGCATTCCAGTCCTGTATTGAGCTGGCAACAAAGGCCATTTGGTAACGTCCTTGCTAAGCCACTTGAAATCAGTTTGTCTCAGACATTTTCTTTAAAAAAAAAAAAACATAATGTTTTGAGAGGATGTGCAGGTTCCGTCCTTGCCTCAAAGTTCCAAAAAAAAAATTCAGATATAATAGGACAATTTCTCTTTTTTTTGTTGTTGTTAAAAAAAATCACATTTTGAAAGATTCAAGAATTCGTAAAATGGAACTGTGTAGGTTCCGTCCTTCAGAGTTACAGAAGTAGACTTGGTTAACTTTCTTCCTTATAAAACAGGTCAAACGATCTTTTAGGACAAGCATAACTTTGTTGGTATATAGACCAAAGGAATTGCTTAAAATCATCTGAATCATCAGGCTTACATAATCTATTGCAAATGAGAAAATGTTGAACCTATACTGCAAGCATGGTTACGTAATGAAATCAATGGACAGCCAAGTGAAAGAAAAATAGCCAAATGACTTGACTGAGCACTCCAGTCTAACTAGCCAACCCCCTCCATTCTAACACCCTCTTCTCCTTAACGCTTTTTTTGGCAGGTGAGCATCACCGACTATGTGGTGTTCGACCAGGGCAGCCTCTTCCAGACGCTGATCCATGCCACGCAGAGCGTGGCCACGGCGACCCGGGCGCCGGTGGAGCGGGTGGCCGAGTGCCTGAGGGTGGCCTTCCTCTCGCAGCACTCGCAGTGCCAGCCCAGCCTGGTCAGCACCAACACCAGTGGCGTCTGGATCGCCTCAGGCCGCAATGACTTCCACGTGGCCAAGGGCAGCCTCATAGGTAAGAGGGCTGTGGAGCTCGAGCATAGCCTGTCTACTGAGCTCGAGCCTGTCGCCTCATTAGCTTGAAACAGCCTGCATGATATTTTCCACATTTATTCAAGTGAGACAGAAACTGATAAACAACCTGTCTGAGGTGGCTTGAACACAACCTTTGTCAGGACAAGTCAGCTAGCTGTCATACCTTTGAACCACTGACATCAACATCTTTGTGAACCTGTTTATCCATCTCTCTCTCTCTCTCTCTCTCTCTCTCCTCTCTCTCTCTCTCTCTCTGCATGTCTCTAAAGGTACCTACTGGAGGACAGTGGTTCCCAGAGGAACTGCATCTGCCACTAAGTGGGCGTTTGTCTTCTCCTCAGCTGTGCCCTCTAAAGAAGGTGACCCCTCACACACGTCACACGTCACACACACACACACACACACACACACACACACACACACACACACACACACACACACACACACACACTCACACAAATGCATGCAAACACACTCCCACAGCCTAGTTATTACCTGCCAATGCACATTGACATTAATTAGCTGAAGCCACACACCACAGCCACACCCACCCATTCTTACACACTTGCAATGAGTAGAGCTACTTTGTGGAGCTACATGACAAGAGCTATTCTGTGGGAAAGAAAAGGCTGCACTGTGGAAATGCTCCAACAGCTGTTCTATGGAAAAGAGCTGTTCTGTTACACGCTGGTGCAATACCTGCTGCGTCTTTTAACATATTTGTGGATGCAGTGCTTTTACTTTTGGTGCGTACACAGTAGCTGTTATTCACACTGTGCTTTCATTCCACAGCGCATTCATTCCTCACAATGTGGCTCTGGTCTGATGAAGGAAGTGTGCCAGTTCTCATCTACCTCTTTAACACCCCCAGGGTTAGCTGATCGACTGGTAGCCTAAATCCTTGGGTTGGGTCAACCAGTATGCTTGGGCGTTTGTTTACAAATCTTCAGGAAATGTAGGGACTTGTTGCTGAGACATTTGGAAATTCTTGCCTGACAAGGCTGGGTTTTTTCTTTTGCTGTTGAGCTTGTCTATGATATAGTATTGAGGTAGTTGCACACACACATTCTCTCTCTTTTTCTCTCTCTCTCTCTCTCTCTAAAGGACTGTAGATATCCTGCTAAATACACCAAAATCCTGACAAAATAAAAGCATCACCACTAATTAGTTAATCGCTGAGTGATGTGTGTGTTCTGTGTGCAGGGAGTTTCCTGTGGCTGGGCCAAAGCCGGAAGGACCTGTTCTGTATTTGGGACGGGGACCAGCAGCTGCGCCCCTCCACCGTTCAGCTCCCGCCGGACACTGAGATGGTGCACCTCTCGGCCTGCCGGGATGCCCTGTGGGGCCTGGATCACCACGGCCGTGTCCACATTCGGCCCCTGAGCATGAGCTGTCCCACTGGCATGCACTGGACCCTGTTAGACCTCAGCCAGCTCGGTAAGAATGGAGTCCAAGTAATCAGCAGCTATTTTTGTAATTGGTTAATTCATTTGTATCTTAAGGAAAATACCTTAATATCTCTGATTTGAAAACTGCAGCGTCTTAAACTTGAACAATTCCAGCTTTACTTAATTCTCTGAAGGCTGAATGCCGAATGCCTTCGGTGTGTGGACAAAACAAAGCATTTGAGGACATAATCTTTAGTTTGGAGAACACTGATCAGCATTTTTTCTCACCGTTGTACTTACATTTCATCAATGAAACAACTGAACAGTTCATGAAAAGAAAAGAGTTTAATTAACAATGAACATAATTAATAGTTGCAGCCCTGCATTTCTCTCATGCACACACACACACACACACACACAAAAACAGACATATGCACGCACTTAATGAAAACAACTCCTCAGAAAGATTTATCACAGAGTAATCAGTACCCCAGGTCCCGTGGTCAACGTGAGTCGTCTGATGCTGCACAGGGACTTCTGTAAAATCACTTATCCAAGTACACACAAGCACAACACACACTCACGCATTCACACCATGTGCACATTGACATCCTAGACACACATTTGGTGCACATGGACGTCCACGACACCTCATCTGGCCCAGTGCTCTTACACTGGCTCTGGTCTGGGGATGACCCTCAGCCACAACCCCTGGAGGCCAGAATGCTATCGGGTCTTTCAGTCCTCTCTCTCTCTCTCTTTCTCTTTCTCTTTCTCTTTCTCTTCCTCTTCCTCTTTCTCTTTCTCTCACACTGACACACACACACACACGCACGCGCGTGCACACATGCATATACACAGGGTGCTTCCATGACTTCCCCTCAGTGGATGAGACATTTCCATCATATACACAGACACATGCTCACTCCCACACATAAAAGCTCACATCACATGTTCATCAAGTCTGTTGCATCAGTAGAATAAACACCAGATACTGTCTAGGTCACATGGTAGCTAAATTTAGCACAGCAGTGTGTGTGTGTGTGTGTGTCGGGGGTGCAGGGGGGGCGGGGGAGTGGTCATCAATAAACCCCTGTTTACTGGCTGATTTCCCTAGACCAGTTCTTGCGAGTAAACATTTTAAGTGCCAACTGTCTGTCCCACTGAGATATTTAATCACATAATCACACCACTTCAGCATGCTTCTCTGCAACAAAAGGACTGAAATGTCAGTGGTCTGTTTTTGTGTCGGGCACACTGTGCTGAGGTCAGGAGTGACGTCGGGCGGTGGGTGGCAAGCATAGTTTCCCTGTGCTGATACGGAACGGGTCACCTCAGCCAGCCACACCCCCGGCTCAGTTGACAACGGATGTTACACATGTTGGCTATAACTGTTCACCCTGACCTACTTTTGTGTGTTCTGTACCTTGTTTGCATACAGACACACATATAGACACACACACACACACACACACACACACACAGACACACATACAGACTACGCTGTCTAGTATTGAAGGTTCTGGAAAATCCTTCTCGTGGTAGGAGAGGACAAGAATGCCATGTCAGTCATGGTCTTCTCTTCTTAAAAGTAACATGATGTGACGTTTTTGCTTTGATGGGTTGACATTTGGTGTTGGGGGAGGGGTGGGGATGAGGATGGGGATGTCTCAGGAGCATGCTAGGGGTGGGGGGTTGGGCAGGGAGCATCCTGAGGGTGGGGGGTGTTGGGTTGGGGAGGGAGCTGCAGGGGATCTCACATATCCAAACTAGCTGTTGAGGGACCTGTTTATATTTTTATGGAGCCAGGTGGTTCTTGTGTAAGACGTTTCGTAATGTTGTCCCTGTCCCCATGTGAGGTGTCAAGGTTCAAGACCACGGAGGGCAAGAGAGAGGAAAAATAGGATGGGGGTAAAGAAAAAGAGAGACAGAGAGAGAGAGAATAAATGAAGGAATGTAAGAAAGAGGCCAAGGGAACTGTCAGAGGAGGTACAATCACAGTGCTTGTACATGCACAAAAGTGACAATTGCTAAATTATTTTATGTGTTTATTTCATATGTGTGCATTTCATTCATTATAGAAACTCTTATTGGTCCTAACATCGCATTGCCTTTGGATGAACAAGGGGCTCTGGCATCCATTTTATAGTAGCAGTAGCTACTATACTAGTTGTGTTGCTTAAAGTTTAATAGCATACACACACCGGACAAACTCCAGACAACTGACCACAATGGCTCTCTTGCCGATTCAGCATGTTAAGTTGTCAGCAAAAAAACTGGTAGCGGTCTGCCATACGACTGATTGGGCAAGCCAGCCTAACCCCCAACCCGACGGACACACACTCAGTTAACAAAATCAGTTTTTCTTGCCAGTATTAACACCAACCCACCAGCAGCAGCACGAGAATGGAGTAGAGTTGTATAGATGGGCATTGCAGAATCAGAATCAGATTTATTGGCCAAGTATACTTACATACACAAGGAATATGACTTTGGTCGATGTCTCTATACATTCAACATATAGACTTGTAGCAATATACATTCAGTATATTGAGAATATTCAGAATATATATATAGACACATACTGTACAATAGAGACAACAATATACGTTGAGGCACATCTCTACATAATACAAATAAGACATAATATTCAAGTCAAAGTACACATAGAGTGGGATGTAAAGTGCGAAGTAATAGCGTAAATGTAGTGTGCAAAGTGCATATTGGAAAGATAAAGTATGTAAGGTGTAGTGTAATGTACAAGATGTATATTGGGGAGATAAACTATGTAATGTGTAATGTAGTATGCAAGATGTATATTGTAAAGATAAAGTATGTGATGTGTAGTGTAGAGTGCAAGAAGCATATTGGAAAGATAAAGTATGTAATGTGTAGTGTAGTGTACAAGATGTATATTGTAAAGATAAAGTATGTAATGTGTAGTGTGCAAGATGCATATTGGAAAGGTAAAGTATGTAATGTGTAGTGTAGTGTACAAGATGTATATTGTAAAGATAAAGTATGTAATGTGTAGTGTGCAAGATGCATATTGGAAAGATAAAGTATGTAATGTGTAGTGTAGTATGCAAGATGCATATTGGAAAGATAAAATATGTAATGTGTAGGAGAAGAAATGTAGTGTGTGAAGTGGGTTATAGAGAGTGTGGATGACATGGGTTAAAATGAGATTGATGAGACTGAAAGGACATCCTGGAACGTTGTGTTTGCCTACATCCAGCAGATCCTGTGTCTGTACAACAGCGTGTGACTGTGTTTGTGTGAGAGAATGTATACGTGTCTGAGACTGGGCCACAAATAGAGAAGCATGTGATTACGGCAGCTGTAGTCATGACCGTTTTTGGGGGTATGTCTGTGTGTGTGTGTGTGTGTGTGTGTGTGTGTGTGTGTGTGTGTGTGTGTGTGTGTGTGTAACAGGAGCTGGGTGGGCCAGCTGAGGACTGCAGACACATTTTTAGCCTGTTCCTCCATGCTGCTGGACATATGACAAGTCCCCCATCATCACCAACACCCTCTCTCTTAGCCATAGCTTATTGGGCCCCAGATATTGGGACTTTATAGCCTGGATCATTAATTTTACATCCTTGAAAGAGCTAGCAGTATCATGGCTAGAGGATCAACAAGGCCTCCGTTCCCTGGGCAGGATCAGTTTTACAAAGCCACTGTCACAAGAAAGAAATAAACAGCGTTGCCTTGGTATAGTAAAAACAGGCCTGGTAATGTAAACAGCTGCTGCTGGGCTTGGCTTCTGTTCCACAGTCGATATCCACATCAATTTTTATTCCAATTCTGGTTCCTCTGATTGAATCCAGTTCTTACCGTTTCCCTATATCAGTTGCATAAATGTTTAAAAAAAAGTTGGACTGTTGTTTTGTTATCAGCATAAAGAAATATGTTCTTAACATTCAGAATGTCCCAGCAGCGATAGGAGCAGAACGCCAAGTGAATGTTGATTGACATGTTGATGCATGACATCATGACCCACAAAAGCTGCCCACGACCTTGCAGAATTAATAAGCAGAACTTCAGTTCAGAAAAATGAATTTGTATTTGTACTTTTTCAATTTTCTTATTTATTCTGTTCACAGCCTTAACACACACACACACACACACACACACACACACACACACACAGTTGCATTAGACAGGCATAACACATAATGGAGAAAAAAAGAGAAACAGATTGAGACACTGGTGTTTAGACTCGATCCTAAATCATGATTCTCACTTATTGGTTAAAGGAATAAGCTTAACAGCCACTATGACTTTTGTCTGTTGGTCTGAATTACCCATTTTTGTTGAAAAAAGTATTACGACAGTTGTGTGAAGCCTTTTCTAGTCTGCTTCAATGTGTGTTTGAGTCAGCTGGAGCTGCAGATGATGGCGAGACCTTTGGCCAGTTTCCCATGCAGTACAGCAAAACATTTCAGTTTTCTAAAAATGTCCTTTTAGAGGTGCATTCAAATTCGCATACATAACATAACGTTTGCAAACCGTTTTCTGTCTGGTCTCAATTTTCCATAAATTTTCCATAATTGCAAACAGTTTGAAGAGGTAGTTCTCCTTGAACAAGTGTGGAATTGGATGGAGACTTGCAAAATTTTTACATTTTTTAATTCAAAGAAGACAAGTTTGCTGAAATTTAGCTCACGTTAGGATTAGCACGTGTAGGAAATTGGCCCCTGGTGCTAATGCTAAAAAAAGCTCTAGGGCACAGGTACGTTGAGAGAAACCTCTGGGGTCCTGACCCATCATGAGATGGAACTGATTGTATTCCACAGCATGTGCAAGTCAGCAGGAGTGCACGTGAGTTGCTTGCTGGAAGTGTCTTTTTGAGACGCCACGAGTCATCCATCCAGGGACCTGCTGTCCTGTCCCTGACCTAGTTCCGCTTTAGGCTCAGGTCGCTAGGTTGTGTCATGGCCAGGCTGATTCCCAGAGATCTGCTTTCTTAAAAAGAGAAAAGAATGTGCTAATCGCTGTCGCTGAGGCATACCGTTTCTGCAGTTGCCATTGCTGCTAGTGCTAGGCCACTGCCCCTTATAACTGCACGTGAACCCTCGGGCCCAGAGGAAAACCCTGAGGGGGTTGTCGTTTACCAGGAAAGGGACGGGATAGGGGCCGTGACCGCATGTTTGTCATGTTCACTGGTGACAAGGCAGACATGTTTTGGGCCATAGTGATCTGCATTCTGGGGCTCAGTGGATGAGGCTGCTGATGGGTCACCCCACCCTCTGCATGACTGGCTTGTCTGAGGTCTTGCACACACACAAGCACAGGAGAAGTTAGAATGTGCGGGAGAGAGTGTGTGCATATCTATGTTCCTGTGTTTAATCAGTGATAAGAGCCAGATCTTTATGCTCAATGTGCCAATTTGTATCACTTTTGATACATATATCTAATTACCATTTGTTTATGCTTCTTGATATCAGTGTACTGGTTATGCACTGTGCCCATGGCCATGCAGAAAACAGGTGTTAGGCTGTTAATGTTTTGATACTGTGTGTGTGTATGTATGTGTGTGTGTGTGTGTCTCCTTGTTTCCCTCAGGTCATGCCAGGTTGGTGAGTCTGTCGTGCGGGAGCCAGAATGTGTGGGGGTGTGACTCCAGCGGGATGGTGTACTTCAGGGTGGGGACACAGCCACTCAACCCCAGCATGATGCTCCCCGCATGGATCTGCATTGAATCACCTGCTCTGGTATGCACACACACACACACACACACGCACACACACACACACACACACACACGCTCACACTCTTACACACACACACACACACACACACCTCCACTTACATAGTCTGTATTACCTGATTAGTAAGTACATCTCGCAGAGTTGATCTGCTTTACCCCCTTAGACACACTCAAACACAAACAAAATGCAAAATAAATCCAGATCTGTGGACCTCCAATGCCAGTCCTTATGAAAGACATAACTTGACATGACTTGTGAAGAGACAGTTGGGCTGGTAATTGAAGTTTGTGTGTGTGTGTGTTTTTGTGTTTGTGTTTGTGTGTGTGTGTGTGTGTTCTGTGGGCATGTGTGCACGCAAGTGTGCGCACTAGATAACGGCAGGAACACCCTCCGTCATTTCATGTCACCATGACGCCACTCACATTGAAGACACTCCTAAGAAACTGAACTTATCCATGGACTCCTGTCTAGCCCCTGGCTGACATGGCGTGAGTCTGAGGGCTTGTCTCAGTGTTATCTGAAAGTACACACACACACACACACACACACACACACACACACACACACACACCATTTTGCCCTGACCTAGCTCTCTTTTTTACACGGACGCGTACACACACATACACACACGTGTTGTTCCAGCGGCAGTATTTTACATATGAGCCTGTACTCAAATGTGGCTCATTTGACGTCACTGAGCTAAGTTGCTATCTGGAGAGCAGTGCTCCTAACCCTCATAGAGAGCTCAACACTATATGGTGTCTCAGTCCCGGTGAGATTTAACTGGGTCAAGGGTAAAAAAGTCAAAACAAGTCCCATGTTTCTTCTTAAGATGGTAATGCATGTGTCTTACGGAATAGTACTTACGGAATGTCACGATCTGACACATATTGTCATGTTTGCAGAGGACAGTGGGAGACTCCCCTTTTTTCAGCGTTGAAAACATGTTTCTTCTGTACAAGGTGATGAAAAAAACACTCTCTTGATGTGTGTGTGTGTGTGTGTGTGCGCATGCGTGTGTATAGCCGGTTGGAGTGCAGCTGGTTCGGGTCCACACCAGCCCAAATGACCGCATGTTGTGGGCACTGGACAGCCGGGCCAACGTGCATGTGAGAGTGGGCATTACTGAGGAGATGCCAGTGGGCACGGACTGGGAACACATTCCAGGTACGTCACTTGCTATGCCCTCAGAATCCCCCACACACACACACACATATGCTCAGGCAGACACACTCGTACATCCACATGAGCATGCACAGTGTCCTTCATAAACACACTCATGTTTACACACACTCACATTGACCTTAGCAGTGACTGGGAGCTCACTAACCTTTTCAGCGGGGGCTATTTAACATGCTTTTTCAACAAGTCAATATGCAGTTGGAGTTACTGATTTAGTTTATGTAGTCTTATCCTTTGTAGAAATGGTGGTTTTCAACGTACAGTAACTGGTATAGTTGAGGTCATCAACAGCATGTGGTTTTTTGCCTGACTGTCTATCTATGTGTGTGTGTGTGTGTGTGTGTGTGTGTGTGTGTGTCTGTGTGTGTAGGTCTTCAGGCCAGCCAGCTGGCTGTAAGCATGAGAACAGTGTGGGTGCGTTGTCCTAATGGCGAAGTGGCGCGGAGGTATGGCATCACAGACAAAAACCCTGCAGGTGACTACTGGAAGAAGATCCCTGGCCTGGTCAACTGGTTAACAGGTGAGACAGCCTCCTCATCCAGGATTCTGTTTCTTACCTCTGTAACTCACAAACATGGGTCTGGTAGTCCTCTATTATATGTATGTATCTACATATATGTATATGTATGTAGCACTGTTCTGGTGAATAGTGAGAGCGGCTGTGTCTCAAATCGCGCACTTCTGTGAGTGCACTGGAATATAGTGTACAGTGTGCACTGAGCACTAACTGCCGTAGTGTGCATTTTCTGTGTTAAGCCTTTTCAATCGCTAATCGCTTGATGACTTCAGTCGGAGAGTGATATGTGAGTAGCCTGGTGTACTCATGATATGAGTAAAATAATTTTACCACCATTGATGCTTAGATTTAAACGCCATTACTGTAACTCCCACCATCGTCCCACCATGGCGGAGTTGGCCGCCATTAATCAAGTTTGAAAAACCGGTCGACAGCCCTACCCCTTCCGCTATGTAGCCATGATGGAGATTGTTTAGTGCAAGTAGTGTTCATCATTTTACACCGAACTTTTTGCGTCATCCAGGTACTTTCAGTGCACTGAGTTTTGCTGTGGTTGTCAATGTGAACACAATATATACTAAAGCATAGTCTTTGAAGTGTGTAAGGGCGTGATTTCAGACACTGCCTTTGTGTCTGTCTTAAGGTGTGTGTGCGTACGTGCACGTGTTTGTATTTGGTGCTATTGCTAAGCCACATGTCTGTATTTGTGTATGAGCGTGTGTTTGTGTGTGTGTACAGTGTTTCATGCGCTTGTTCTGATTGGCTCTTGTTTGTCTCTCCATCAGTGACCCCCGTGGATGAGCTGTGGGCCGTGACTCCATCCGGGGGCCTGACCCGGCGGCTCACCAAGGCCCTGCAGCCCCACAGCCCCAAACCACATCCCTCCAGTGGCTCCCTGAGCACTGACGACCTGGAGGACGAATGGGAGGTCATCTAACCCCCCTCCCACACACATACACACATACATACACACATACACACTCATACTCGAAACCACCCCGTCATCTAGGGAGAACTCTTAAGTATATACTGATAAAGGCAAGACCAGTAGAGAGAGAGCGCTTTGATTTTGTTTACAACCTTCCCTGTCTTCCTTCTCCTATTGTTTTTTTTTATGTTGTTGCTCTCTTCAACTCCTAGTTAAGAGAGTGCAGTTTTATTAAGTCTTTGTTTCGTTATCCCCTCTCCCAACCACACCCCCCCATATCGTGTCCAGTCACACCATGCCCCTGCTGAAATGGTTGCGTTTGATTGGCTAGCGGGCACTTTACCTTTTATCTTCCCTCTAACCTGTGTAAATAACCATAGTGGTATCAAAGGGATGAGCCATGCTTGGTAGACATGACTATCTCAAGCATGGCGAGTTAGAGGAAGTCGCTATTTTATGCTGTAAGGACTTATCACCACTCAGCTGATATTGTGGCTCATCGACATTGGTCTTAAATCTACCCATTTTAATTGTGGAATAATTTATTATTTCTTCTCTAGAAGATATTATCTTTTTATTATTAAAAAAGAAAGTATTTGAAAAAAAAACAGAAAAGGAAAAGATCTGTGAGGTACCAAGTATGAGAATTTAGTCACCATCACAAAGTGAAAGACACTGAAAGGCTAATCATGCGTTCTGTAAAACTTGATTCTATTAGCTTTACTAAACATAGTCTTATGAATCTAACAAAAACATCCAGATGCCGGTAATATTGAGAAACCAATGGGTCAGACTTGCTGCATAATTGTGCATCAAATGGTTAGACTTGCTGCAGTACTGTACTCCTTCAAGGGTTGTCTCAGCAAATCACTGTTATTCAGTAGTAACAACCTATGGCACTGTTAGCATGTAAATGCAACCAAATGGGAATCACTGTATGTTAAAATAGAGTCAAGGAAGCTGTGGGGAATTGGTGTGTAAATAGCATACTAACGGGACAAGAGTACCCTTACTAGAATGGAAATAGTGTGTATGTAGTGCATACTAGTCGTGGTACTGTAACTGTACATGAACTCTCCAGAGTGGCATTTCCCAGAAAGTTTTTCCTTTGGCCTCTGAGTATAACCAGGGTATACATCTGTAAAGCATTTTAATATATTGCATTTTAAAATGGTTGCTGTCTAACACTTCACTCTTAACATGTGAAAGGGAAATAATGTTGATGGAAATATCTGTTTGTGAAAGATGATTGTTGTTTCATGCTGGACAATTGTCTTTTTTTATATGCACTGGCCTTGTAGCAAATGAATGAAGTTATGTATGTGAATTTATAGGATTTAATAGCGTGGGGGGTTGTCTTTCATCTGCTGTCTCATCAGCTTTGACTTTTAGTAGGGGCTCAGGGGTTTGAACAGCTTCTACTTGAAGGCTGGCTGCTATTGCCCATGGACTGCATGATGGCCATTGTGAAACTGTGAAAACTGGGGATGTCTTACCAGTCCAAGCTTGGCTTTGTGCTCTCTCTCTTCCCATGCTGATAAGCCTGAACTAAGTCACTCCATTAATGGGTCTGCTGAACTGTTGGCCGCAGGGGCCATTCACACAAATGGCCAACAGGTTACAGGTTGCAATGAGTGTCAGGTTGCAACTCTGTTGGACACCTAGTTCCCTCTAAAGCACTTGTGTCTCAGCAACATAATCTTAACGTTAGCACTTGTGGAACAGCTTTGTCTGCCATTTGGATATGAGATGTTTGAGGGGTTGTCTTACATATGTTTGACTGCCTTGCTTTAATTATCTGGTTTCTATTGGTGTCCTATCTTAATGAGGAATCCTGAACTACCCCGTGTTGAGTCAGTGAGTTCCCTTTATCATGCAGGCCGAAGCTGATAGCAAGTCTTTGCTTCACTGTGCAGTAAGATACACAGGAAATACTTGCAGAGACAGGATGTCGGGCAGATCAGCTCTGTCCGACATCAGGAACGGCGTAATGGCTTGTCAGCATTCCATTGTGATCCTTATATATAGGTCCAAACTGACCTTTGACTTCAACTGTGCTGAATAAATACCCCACAAGATAACTACTGATTATGTCAAGATGACCGTGGCTGGTTACTGGTTGATGTCCTGGTTGTGCTTGAGGTGCTAAAATGTGATCTAGCCTTGGCTGTCTCTGGTGTCACAGGATCTGGACTTGATAGGGTCACCACTGTCAACAAAAGGCACCATGTTGCGTAAGGCCCGACTGCTGTGCAGCCTTGTCAAGTATGCCTGATCAGACTAGACAGTGGCCCAGCTTCAGGAGACCCCTCCCCAAACCCTCTGCCTCCTCTGCTCAAGGGATTAACACAATAACATTAACACCCCCGTGTGTTCCATCGTGTGTACGCCTGACATAATGTCAGCAATGCAGCTAACGAGTTAAAAAAAAACCAATGACTTCTTGCTGTCCTGAATCCATGTTTCACAAACTTCACAAATAAAGATGTTTACAATTTCTCAGTGTTGTAGCATATTTGACCCTGTAACAGTGACTACAGTGCAGAGATGTATGGCTCTTACTTATAATAACTACTTATTGTGTGGATGAACAGGGATGTATTGTGTCTGCAACAAAATAGGGCAAAATATTTTATATGAAAATGACCTTTAATTTATACACTGTACATTGATACTATGCTTGGCTTTGTAGTCTCAAGTGCAACGTTCAACCTTGTGCAACTATTTCCATGACATTCAATAGCTATTTACAGCAGAAGTTATTTAAACTATTTACAATTAGTCCATCCCTGAGTTACAGTGGCAAAAAGGTCTATGCCATGTTCTGTTGCTGGTGCAGCCTGAAGTCAGGGGGTTTGAGAAAATCTGGAAGAGAGTCCAGCTTTTCAGGGGGGATGGACTGCGTGAGTTTTTGCATGGCTTGTACGAACAGGGATGGGGGGGCCGTTCCCGACAGCCACTGGAACGCCTGCTCGCCAAGGAGCGCCTGCCACTGCATAGCGTTCGCCTGCAGCTGGCTCTTCATCCGGAAGCGCAGCTCTGGCATGAAGAGGATGAGGTAGCCCAGGCAGACGTGTTTCCGCCGCATGTCGAAATCACTCTCGCATATTTGATTCAGGAGGCAGTCCAAAGGCGTATTACCGGCGCGGTCTGTCACATAAGGGCAAGCACCGTGCCCCAGCAACAGGATCAAACACTCAGGGCGCACCAAGTCGCAAGCCAGCTGCAGTGCGGTCTTGCCGCCGTCGATGTGAACACAACCGTGGCGGTTCAGATAGCTCTGTTTCTCGGTTTCTGTGAAGTTTCTTGCAGAGTCCATAATCATTTTGAGGATGTTGACGCGGTTATACCGGATGGCGACGTTTAGATGCGGCGTGGTGGACGCCTGGCAGCAGCAGAAGCTTCGGCTTGGCATCTCCAATGCGCGGATGGAATATCGGTTCAAGAGGTATCTCGCGTACTGCTGATGGTCGTGCACCAGCGCGTACAATAAAGCCTCGCACGGGGAGTAAGCGCATGCCCGTCCATCGTCCTCCCAGTGAAACACCTCCATTGTCCGCATATCTTCCAGCACCCATACTGGTAACAAGTCCCTCACGGCTTGGTAAAATGCGAACGATGTTCTCTGGCACTGCTTTTCGGATTTATAATCCGCACGACTGTCATACATTCCCAAATCGAGAGGCATGATCAGAACTGGATGTCACAAATCCTCACACCTTTCTGTATATTTTACAAAATGAAATTACTCGGCATACACTATATACTGCACTTTCACTCGTCGTTGTTACTGACAACTTGTAGTACGCGTGGTAAAAGTTCTCATTCAGCAACCGCACTAAATTGTCAGGGTGGATCTTACTGCTCTGTGCTCAGTTCCAAGTGTCATCACAAAACAAAGCCTGCAAAGCTTTAGACCAAGCTGGTCAAAGATCAATTACAAACTGTCCAAGTTGTGTTAAGGTCACGCATGCAACCAATAACAAATCAAATCAAATTGTTTGTTTTTCGCTTGGAGACGCGCCCCCTTCAAACCCCACAACAAACTCCATCGACGGCTTATATATCCACATTCTGAATGACGTCCGGGGAACTCCGACAACGACCGCCCCAGTTGGCTCCCTCTTGTCGCATCAGGACACACTATTGGCTCCCCTTCATAGCAATGCTCAGCTGCGTCATCTGAGTACAAAGTACTCTCAACTTTTTTCCATATTTGTTGCGGACGCCTTGTGTGCGCGCTGTGTGAGCGTCGGGTACGCCCGCGCATAGAGTACATTCAGATCAGGACGCGTGTTTAGTGGCGGGTCACCAGCTCATGTTATGTAATTTGGTGCATTTTGAGTGGTGTGCCTCCTGCAGTGAGAGTAAGCTATGCTACAGCATTACTTTACACAACATAAGGTATACCACGGACATTAGTTATTTAGGAGATTCGTATGAACTTCAATCAGCCCATTACATGGGTTTATTAAACGTAGGCTAAGTTCAGATACTGTAGGCTAATAAGTTGCAAAACGAAGGGAAGGGGAGAATGGAATATTCCATGGGAAAAGAAGACTAAAGTATTGCTATGTTTTGACCCATATTGAGATTGTTGTCAAAAAAACAAAAAAACTATGCAGCAACATTTCTTCATTCATTGCAAATGTTTGCCCTATCTGACTGGCTTTTTTAAAACTGAGGACAAGGTGCTTTTTGAAAATGTAATTGAAAATTGTTTTGCTGTTTATATTTTAGTCTATATCCAGCCTACGTCAGGTTGATGTAATATCTGTTTCTGTTGCGTATGTAATGTAACATTATGAACAACTAAGAAGAACAACTATTAGTAACATGAACAACTAAGAGGCAAAATGGTGCCTGTTTTGATAAATTAAGGCGGCAAACTTCATTATATAGAACAGCTGCAAGAAATAAAAAACAAACAAAAAAACACTGGGAGATGCATATATGTTTTGTCTTTGACTGAGACTGTAAAGTTGTAAATTCTAGGAGTTAGGATTCCGTTCTATGTGGACAGAAAATTGGATCCTTCCACTCATTCACTGAAGGGGGATGTGAGGGTAAGACTTCAACTTCCCAGAAGGGGGCGCCAGTTGAACATACTCTCGACAATGGTAAAGGCAGAGAATAAAAAGTAAATGAAACTTTCATGTGTTTGAAACACTAAGAACATTTCACAAAAAATAGTTTTACCAGGCACTGACTGTCAGCTGTCTCAGGATAGGATGACAAGTACCAAAACCATTGCAGTTAAGTATCTGTGTAGTAAATGACAATTTCACTGACCATGGTTGACCATTTCACCATGGTTCAACATACAAATAATATTTCCATTAACACAAGCACACATTGACATCTAGTGCAGCGGAACATGTACTTCTTTTAAGCACTAGGGAGCAGTGCATCTCAAATGCTGGCTCTGACAGTTGTGTTCACAGTTGTTAACTGATAAATGTTCCTACAGTCGATAATGCTAACCACCTCTTAATTTTTTGCATTTTGATCGTTTTGATCATCTGCAACTGAGTTCATTTTAATCATTACTTTGCCCAGAATACCTGCTGTGAGGAAATACCAACATGCTTGCTTACATAGTTAGCTAGTAACCCAAATAGTATCCAGTAGCTCAAAAACAGTCATGCATTGTGTCTGTTGTTAAAAACAGAATTTAGATTTCTTTTTGAACGGGGAATATTAAGATAATGTTTACCAATATATTCCTATTGCTTCTCTGCGTCAGAGATTTTTCTTTCTATTGCTGTCAGTGTTTCCTTTTTTTCACTTTTGTCAGTTTATTTCTCAATCAACTGTATTGATTAGAAATTGGTTTGTTGGTCAATGTTTATTAATGAAATTTTAATTAAAATGATCCATCACAAGCTGAATATTCTGATTGAAAGTATTATCATTGTAAGGCATTTGATGTACTTCATAGATACTCTGGCAGTTACAACAATTGTAAAACACCACCTTATCATTTTCCTTGTTTTTTTTTATTCTTTGCATAAATGAGAACATGCATTGGACAAACAAAGAATCTTCATAACACATAGCACATCACATGTGCAATCTTGGAGTTTTTAACTTTTATATTTTCAGTGACCTTATAAACCTTCATCTGACAAATGCATATCAACTTTCAAATAAATTTTGAGCTCCAAAATTTAATTTGGTTTTAAATACTACCTTATTACACATTTGTGGTATATCAAGTTAAATAACGATCTACGGATGACTTCATAGTTTGTCCTCAGTGACGGTCAACTACAACAGCCTTTCTTACCATCCTCCTCTATCCTCCTCACTGAGTGTAAGGTATAGATAAACTGGGCCTCTTTCAGGTATGGAAAGCTTGATTGGTCTTCATTATAGTTTAAACTGGTATAGCCAGGTATAGGCACATGTGTTTTTTGTTAAAAATATTTATTTCTTTACAAGGATGATACATTTGACAAAAGATGATAGTTTATAGCTCTTTTTAATTATCTATCCTTGGTGTGCCAACTAATTTGGGGGGCACTATACTTCTGTATGTCCCCTAATGGATTATTTTTGCTTCAATGTTTTCTTTTTTCTATTATAATATTACTTTTTATTGAAAGAATGATCAGTTTGTTGATATCACATTAATTAGATGACATTGATTGCTGATTAAATGCTAACTGTGCAGGTTTTATGATGCAGCATTATATTTTTAAAGCGCTGTATAATTTCATGTTGTGTCATTTTGCAGTTGCAATTATGCAATACTCTCTCTCACAATTCCTCATTTTTTTAAGTAGAAAAGAGAAGAAACATGCATTCTGTAGGTCCATAAGATGAGGACTCAACACTTTTTTAGAGTAGTCATATTTCATAATAATGTGAACATGTGTCACAATGTGTTGCAAGCTCCAAATCCAGTGATTTGAATCAACAATTAAATAAACAAAATGTAATGTCATTTAGAATAAATAAAATTTAATTAGATTTGATTTACTGAGTATTATTCAACTAACATGCATAATGCATATGTCTAGCACTATCAAAATGTGTTTTGACCTTTATGTAAGTGAAGAGTGACACAGGGAGGTGGGATAGAAAAATAACCACAGGCCGGATTCAAACCCAGGTCCCTGTGGGCACTTGGACCCAAATGTGGTATGAATATCAGTGATACAGCCACTTACACCACAGCTCCTCCAGCCTCAAGGCATCTGTGATGGTCAGCTCTGAATGGCCCAGCCCAACTGAGAGAAAGCAGTCTCTGCCAAAGCAAGAGGAAAAGAGTTTGGCCGCCTGTGTTCTCCACCTGTATTCTCACCAGGGCTATCCATCCTCACTGGCAGTCTGTGAGTGCAGCTCTCATTCGGCTGGCATATCCTCAGCCACCAATCTAGGAGATATCAGGAAGCAACAGAGCCGTCCGAGGGATGTTCCTGATGCACATCTCCCTGTCTGCCCCATAATGCCATCAGTTTTTCAATGAAATAATTTGAAAACTTAAATGATCCCAAAACCAAAAATCTATTTAGGCATGTGCCCATCTAGCTACAGTGGGCACAGCACCACTGGTTGCCAGTCATCTGCCAAGCAGCACATCATGTGTTCAACCTGTTAGCATCTGGGACCCATGGATCACTGACCCTGACCTTTTGACCAGGTGAGGGCCACAGTGCATCAAAGGATAAGCTACTTCGATAGATAACTTTTTTTTGCTAATATGCTGCAATTGGGTAATGTGCATGAAAAAAGGAAGTTTGTGATGCTGTTCCTCTTTACATGGTGTCCGCCCCTATTCGCAGGGTTTTTAACCATCCATGCCAGCCAGTGGTGCAACACAATCTCCTGAAGTTGGCTACCTGCCGCATCAGCATTAACTCAGTTTGACGCCATGGTAAGTTTAGTTTTCATCGCTTATCTGCTTTACAGTTTTCGTGGGATTGAAGTGATTCCCACCTCAGAATTATAATTCATGCTTCACCTCTATTTTCATGTTGAGGCCTCTGCGGTGCTGCTATTAGTGCTGTGTGCATTGCCATCCCTGACTCATGCTGGATGTGTCTTTTCTAGAAAGGATCCAGGTAAGTACAGTTATTATCTTGAAAATATTGTTTGTAATGTAAAGGTCTCCTTGTTTCAGAGTGTCTCTCTCAACTGTTGCTACTTAGAAATGGGAGGGGCCTGCAGAGATTCTAAGAATCACTTGCATGAAGTCGGGAGCAAATGGAGACAACACTGCATGGACTGCATCTGCTCTGCCACTGGGTTGCAGTGCTGCGATGTGTAAGTTGCTATGTCGTTTGCCATTGCCATTGTTGATTAAAGCCATTTAAATGAATAGATTTTTTTGACTGCCTCCTTGCATTGGATTGAAATTGTTGTGGGGAGGAATTGAAACAAACTATGATGCCTGCATGATTCACCATGACTAGGCTTCCAAGTTTGGATAGCCTACAGCATGTCGCCACCCTGGCTAGTAACTGCCTAGAAACACTTTATGGGTATTCATTTTATCTGTCCACAGTGGTTAATGATGAATTTGTCTCTTTATATGGTAGTTTACCAACTAGTATTGTGGTTCCTGCTGACTGTAAGGAGGTCTATGACAAGACAAACTGCAGACGTTTTGCAGTTAAGAAGAATGACCCATCTATTGAATGCCCAGCTATTGCAGGAGTTGGGAAGTGAGTCATTTGATACTGTAATATTTTATTGGTTAACCAATAAAATAAGAAGAGTACATGGTTTGTAATGCTTTCAGATTTTGATTGAAAGATGAATGGACTGTAAAAAAAATGTGATAATGATATAATTGTTCCAAAAGATGTCAAGTTTGTGTTCGTAAATAAACTCACCATGAATAGAAATACATTGTTTCTGAACATTTATTATTCTCACAGGAGAGAATATGAGGGGCAACTATGAGAGACTATGAGAGAGTCACACATCTTTAGGTCATAATGCCAAAACACACTGGTGCGTCTGTGCACATGGAACTCGCTAACTAACACCACTAGTTTGTTTTGGGTGTCTTCCTGGGTTGGAGAAGGTGGTGTGCAAATGTGAAATTAGGAGAATCACCTGCTCTTTGCCATTAAACTTACTGTTTATAAAGATTATGGATAGACAGATAGACATATATTATTTATGGAGAAGGAAATTAAGGAATTTACACAACATAGACATAGGCACACAGACACATCACATACATACACATACATACCACAAAAATACAAATTATAGTTATAAGTTAGGTTGTAAAATGTTGAATTACACAATCACAAAATTCCCCCTATCAAACACAGAAGAGAGAGACAAATCTATCTGCCCAAGACTACCATACAGTAGATTTTCCCACTGACAAACTGCTAAGTGTATTAAAATCCTTTTTGCAAACTTTTCTTAACTCTGAATTTCATTACATTTTCAATATTCAATATTCAATATTCAAAACAAAAAAAGGCCAACATCATGTCAACTTATAGGCCTATGTCAAAATGTGGTTTCCATTTCCATACCATTTTGCGCCTTTGAGAACTGGGCTTAAATCAGGTGGACTTTCAAGGGTTCAATTTAAAGAATCAGTATTAGAAAGAAAGCATTATTGTTCCAGGTAAAATAGCACTGGTTCTATACATTCTATAAGTAAGGGATAATGGCTGACGAGGTGTGCTGTTATACCAAACTAATGAAAGAGGAGGAGGTGAATAACTTCACGATGCCAAAAGTGGAGTGAAGTTCCTCCACTAAGTTCATTAATTCCGTATCACAGCACACATCGAAAGCCATTGTCCCACTAATCACCCAGTTGCAATTCATATGTGTACTCAGCTTATAACAGATAACTGACTATATGGTAATTTAATTTTCTCAACATTTTTAGATTTTAAAGCTAGCAGGTTACATAGTCCTCCAAAAGCACATACCCATGAGTAGGCTAGAGAACTCCATCCTTGTCCAGTCAAGGTCATTACCAAGACTTTGGACCAAACCCTACACGTGGCTCTTGATTTCACATTCAGAAATTCCATGGTCACACATGCACATCCCTAAAATGTCCAACAAAAGCATCATTGGCATCAAACACTCCATCATAACTATCCTGATTTTGGCCTAAGACAATAGTGGGTGTTCCAGTAATAGAACCCTCAGCAAACAGAGCTTTCATTTAGTTTAGTCCTACAAGCATTGATGGACATATCTGCTAGCATCTTTTTTATGAACAGGACCCCAAACATGTGGCCTTAATAATACCAAATCATGAACTTATTTAGACTGTAGTGATATTCAAAAAATAAAATAGAAAGAGAGAAGAAAGTTGGCATATCCGGAGGAGGTATACAGGGTGCTTCAAAACGGTGTTTCAAAGATGGCAGGAAGAGAAAATGAGTCAGAAAATACACCCTGAAGAAATATGCAACTTACTCCATTAGTCTCCAAGATCCTTTTCTTAGCGAGCGTCTGCCTTAGGTTCTACACCAACTTAGAGAGTAACAACTTAGTACTCTTCTCTATGGACACTCCCACACAAGTCAAGCAGTTTTACATTCTTTACACAAAAAGACAAAAAGTATAGCTTAAATACTGGCATTGTTCACTTTCCACCAAATTACTTGAACAAGTGGAATTCTGTATGTGGAACTTGGGATTCAGCCACTGGTATGTCTCAGGTGATAATCAATGAGATCCACAGAGTGAAGAAAGCTCTGCTTGCTGGGGGTTCTATTACTTCAATGCCCATTATAGTCTTAAGCCACAATCAGGATAGTTATGATGGAGGGTTTTTATAACTAGTAAGAAATAAATTATTGTAGCCTATTTAAGGGAAAAATTCGGTGTGAATCAATCCCTTGCACTGTTGTTTGAAGTTGCCTATGCTGTCTGTAGGAAAAGTACCAGCAAATTTGATGCAACATAGACGAATTGACGATCATAAACGTACCATCAGCTAACATTCACTGCATGGGGCATAGGGGAATGAGAGTGAAAGTAAGTTACATGTGCCCTATTCAGTGTTAGCTTAGGTTGAGTACTTTATGTGTTGTGTCCATTTTTTCTTGTTCTTTTTTTTCCTTTACCTACCAACAGCACTCGGTGACCTCAAACATTGAGTCACACCAGATTTTTTCGTTAAACACAACCAAAATGTTTCGCCACCTCATGAAATCACAACAGTGACCAAGAGGCCAAGCCCCCGGTCTTTCAAAGCTAGCGACGTACCTGCAATCGAACCTCTGTTACAGCTATTTAGTGTCCTAGTAGAAAACCAGTGAGTTGATAGGCCTACATTACATAGAACTGGTCATCAACCTGTTCTGCAAAGGGATTTTGTAAGACATGCGCAGGGGTGCTAATCATAACGCGCTTTTAGGCTAATTTTCCTCATTAGATTAGGCTAGCCTACTCAATCATGGTGATAAAAGTGAGGGCCCCATTGTAAAGCGCGTTTTGGAGCACTGAATTACGCTATATAAATGTACTGAAGGAAAGGTGAGGGGGGGGGCACCACTTTGCCCTTGCCTACTTGTTTATCAGAGGCTAATGTTTATTGCATTGGAAATATAGGGCTATACAGACTGTAACAAAGAAACTATAACAAGATACTACAAACCACTCACAAGTTCCTACAGAGGTTTTTGGAAGCGAGTGTTTTGGATGGGATAACCTGTACTAGGTCTGTTGGGTTCTCCAGAACTCTGACTTCTGTAAACTTATCAGGCGCTATCTCCATCTAGTGGAAAACTGTGAGCAACACATGCCTGTTGTAGTGTGATGCTTTTACAGTGGTTTGGTATCTAAGTCAATATTATTCACAGTGGGAATAGTACAACTGGATAGAACTGCTATTAGCAATATTTGATTAAATAGACTAAACATATAAAGTAACATATATTTTTGTCACCTTTATGGACGATAGTTCATTAGTATTATAGAAACAAGAACATCTTTTACTTACACGTTTCACATTTTACCAGACATAACTTTTGGTGAATATTTTCAGTGAAAGTTGATAATCTTAGAAAGCTGGGAAACCAAATCTGACTTGTAAAAAAGTTATTTTTTTCATTTGAGTAATATTTATTTTTATTTCAAATGAAAAGTAGACTTTCTGGAACCGCCAGTAGCTGTGATAACTCCTCCACGGATTAGGTGCATGGGCAAAAACGATTGGTCTGGCCATTCATTTGCTTGCACGGGCCTTACATAGAACTCAACAGAAGTTCCAAGTTACATTGTAACGATAGCTAGCAAGTCGATTCTTACCAAAGATTTTCGTCAAGCCTGCTATCAAGATCATCGTCTGATTCGACTGGTTTGCATCTCACGCGATATCGTTAAATTAGAATATTTTTTAATGTATAGGGAATAGGGGATTTTAAGGTGGAATACTTACTAGCTCAGGTTACTTCTTTCTCGAGCTAACTTCAATCCAACTAACCATAGCTAGCTGGCTGAGGTGGCTAGCTAGTATTAGCCACCTAGCTAGCTAATGTTAGCTATCTGGTGAAGTCCTCTGTGTGTTAGCCATAACGTTATCAGATTTGTATTAGCGAGCTAGTTGGGCAGGTGTCCAAAAGACGTAGTGTGTGATGTCCAGCGAGATACTGATATTAGTCAACTAACTTGATATTTTCAGGTTATGTTAATGAATTTAAGTAAATAGCTACTAACGTTATTTGTGACCTGTCCGTCTAACGTTACAGTCAGCTAGCTTAGCCTGTAAAGTGCAGCTGCTGCTATTTGTCGTCAGCCAATTAGCTGTTGTTAGCCAGCGAGCCCAAATCTGTTGAGTTTCATTGCTCGCTGACGTTAAGTTGTGAAAATGCCTGCCATGCTAGATAAAGGTAGCACAGAGATGTCTGGTAAAAGAAGGGGTAGGAATTCCGTGAGCAATCCTACTAAAAGTTTCGCTGCAAATGGAAACAGTAACAATTCATGGGAAGAAGGAAGTTCGGGATCTTCAAGTGATGATGAACATGGTAGGTCGTTAGCTATGGTAGCCTCGACCATACTCAGCAAGTTCGTGTAATTAGATGTGAATAGTTAACAGTGCATTTTTCCTTTATGTTTATAACAAGGTGCAGGCGGGATGCGCGTCGGTCCGCAGTACCAAGCGAACGTTCCAGATTACGACCCAGGTAAATGGGATTTAAATCACTTAACCATCCTCAAGGCAGGTTATAAGTCATGATAGCCTCAAACGTTGTTGCATGCTGCCTGCTGAGCATCCGGATTTTGCTAAGCAGTTTTCACTCTAAAGTTTTAAATCGGTGACTTTTGCAGCTGTAATGATATACAGCGAATAACTACTGTAAATAAATTTCAGAGTTGATCCCTTACTTAAATTGAAGTCGCATAAATTCATCAGTTACTCTGAAGCATCATAATACTTTCAGCATGGTTATTAATCACTTTCTTATTGCTAAAATGTGATTGCATTGTGTCTTCAACATTGCAGTAATGAATCGAAGTTTATAGGCCGTATTTTGTGACTTAATATCGAAGTTATATCCTCTAATGATGATTCGACAAAAACCGAGGCTATCAGTTTTAGTTCCTGTCTTCCATCACGCATGTGGTCTTTCCTCAGAGGTGGCAAAGGCCAGTCAAGAGAGAGAGAATCTCGGCATGCTGGTTTGGTTTCCTAATCACAATCTGGCAGAAGCAAAACGTGAGTTCTGTTGTTTCCCCCAGGGGTTTCATTTACTTAATAGGATAATAATAATTAATGAGCAAACGAAAGAAAAAAAAACTTAATATTCAGACAATGCATTTTGATATTTTGGTAAGAAAAATGGGGTAAAATTACATGCTCTTTGTTGATATGATTTATCTGCCTATGCCTTGAGAAAAGCATTAATGTAATTTAAATTGTTCTTGATCAGTATATTTGTTTATCCACAGTGGATGAATACATTGCTATTGCCAAAGAGAAGCACGGGTATAATATGGAGCAGGTAACAATATTATATATAAAGAAAAGCTTTCTATGCTTTTTGCATTTTTATATGGATGTGATGCGTAGACAGTCCTTAAGGATACGGACGCCAGGGTTTTCAGAAAAAGACTAAACTGGTAGGCTAACTGACTAACTGATCACTACTGACAGTGATCAGTGTTAATTGGCAATTTTTGTGCCCTGTTGACCCAGAACTGACACAACCTCTTGATAATTGGTCAGTGGTTATCATAGTACTATGAAGGAAAGAAATGTCTTACTTAATTTTGTTGTCAGTTGGGCAGTCATACGCAGTGTTTTTTCACAGTATTTACAGAAACTTACAGAAGTCGTGTATGCATTGTGAACATATGAGCAAGAACAACAGTTTTATTTGCAGTTGTTTTCTAAATTCGAAGGAAAATGCAACATACAGGCCATATTTTAACCATAGACAGTAATGCCTCCATTGGTTGGGAATCATATAACGTCTACCCCATGATGGATAAGCCGTTGTGATTGGTTCCTTGGTTTTTAGCTTATTGGCTCGTTGCCAGATGGACCCGCAGAGCTAATTCAAATTTGCTAGCACTGCATCTGGGTTCCCAGGATTTGAATTTGGTGAATTTGAGCCACTGAAACAATGCTGAGGTTTGTTTGCCATTCTCCTAATGTTGAGGTTGTCCAGCTTTGTAAGCGCTGACATTTGAGGTATGTCCTGTGCCAAGAGTGACGTCTGTGGCTGGCTGCACTCTCTTTAGGCTCTGGGGATGCTCTTTTGGCACAAGCATAACATTGAGAAGTCATTGGCAGACTTGCCCAACTTCACGCCGTTTCCAGATGAGTGGACAGTGGAGGACAAGGTCCTGTTTGAGCAAGGTTTCAGCTTCCATGGCAAAACATTCCACCGCATCCAGCAAATGGTTAGTGGACTTGATGGTCTTTTCTCCATTTCTCCATCCACCTCTTCAGGGGAAAAAAAAAAACAAATCACAAGTTTATCTTCCCTTTGCATTTCATATGTGTGATGGCATTATAGGTTGTAAATAGTCCATGAGCACATTTTTTTGTTACACATACTTTTAGAGTAATAAGCTTTCTTATTATGGTTAGTGTGTGTGAATGGCTTCAGGCACTAAGGATGTTGGCACTCAATGGCACTAAGGATGTTAAAGGAGGAATTCGGTGTGAAGCAATTTATAGCCGTATTTAAGGTCACTGAGTCCTGTCGGTAGGAAAAAGAATGAGACAATTTGATATAGCATAGTCCTAACAGTGAACCTGCAGCTAACACTAACCAATTGGGCCGCAGAAACTCACTTCACTGTGCTTTACAACAGGGTTACCACACAACATATACAACACCATTGTGACTTGAGTCACTTTCACAATACATAAAATGTGAAGATAAGCATAGAAATAGCTGAGAATTGACAGCCAGTAGTAGGATGGATGATGCCCTCTCAGACTGCATATCAGTCCTGTGCCAGCCATCTCTAGACTTTGTAGCACTTCTGCATGCAGTATAATATGGTGAACTGTCTTGATTGCTCATGTGTTTCAACCCCAAACTACAGATGTAGTTGACTTTATGAATATAAAAAATATTTATATGTGATTTTTTTTTATTGTTGGGGGGGGAATCTAGTAGAATTACAGTATCTTCTTAGTTAACCCTTTAGCTGTATCTAGAATGTGGTGATGTAAGGAAAAAAGGAAAAATCTAGGTACAGGTTGTATGATACTAGTTATTCTAAACAGGTTGCATGACACGCTCTGGTCTTTTGCACAGCTGCCAGACAAGTCCATTGCCAGCCTTGTGCGCTTCTACTATTCCTGGAAGAAAACACGCAGCAAAACTAGTGTGATGGACAGACATGCACGCAAGCAGAAGAGGGACAGAGAAGAGAGGTTTGTTTACATGAGTCTCCTTTTTTGCTGTTACGACACTGCTAACCCTGTGTGGCCATTTAAATACACTAATTTTCCCAAAGTATTCAGTTGCCTGATAGCCTGGGAACTAGACCTACATCAGTGAAACTGTAGGGTCTGGCAACAAGTGATGCATTGGCGCAATTAGCACGAGATTTGAATTTAAATTGAGGCATTAAACTCTTGAGAAATCAGAAAAGGCAAAGACTAATTTATGTAAATTATGGTTTTAATGAGCCCTTTGGTGTTTATAACCATTGTCATAAACATTCTGATTCTGTCTCCACTGTGCATGTTGGTTGCAGAATAGCACCATACCTGACTCCTAACCTTTCCAGTAGTGTCTTGTAAGGAGATATCATGAGGTAGTCAACTTGCGTGGGCTAATTAATGCTGCTTTTGATTGAGAAAATGTGATCAAATATCTAAAGCCACTGATTTGATCATGTTATTGTGCAGGTGTTTTGTAGTGTATGACCAATGCAGTAGGAAAAATACATGCCCATGTACTCCAAACATGTTAGGGTTGCTTTATATGATAAAGAAATTCTGGGATTTTTCAAAAAGTCTATAAGAGCATCTTTTTTCTGAAACCAGCAGCTGGCTGGATTCTATTTCAAGCTATTGTGCCGCTGCCTGAAAATTCAGCTATTGCATTGGTTCACTCAATTGGAAAATACACATTCATAGTGAAGCTATAGATGGTCATTATTTATTATTTGGTTGTGAATCTTATAATGCCCACCCAATGCTGGATAAGCAGTTGTGATTGGTTTCTGGATTTGTGGGAACTTGCTAATGAGCTTTGCTAGCGGTGTGTCTGGGTTACCAGCAAGGGTCAAAATTAACTTAACAATGTGGCTGGTACCTGAAAAAAATTACCAGCCAGTCATATTTTGTACCGGCCAAAATTTAACAATGCCTTTAATGGGGACCACATTATAAAAGAAGCAGTCAAGTGAAAGGCATTGTTTGCTCTCATCAAAACAATCATTAAATTGTTCTGGTGTGTGGTAGTTTTGAATTGCTATTTGGTTCACTTCTCCACCTCGTCTTCTCTCCTGGTCTCTCCCTGTTAAAAAGGCCCCTCTGCTTCTCCCAACTTTTCAGGATGAACTATTTCACCTGCCTGCTTTTTTTTATGACAATCCTTTGCAAAAAAAAAACTGCACTGCTATGTCAAAACTTTTGCAGTTCACTTGCAAGAAATGCAATACATCATCACATCGTTGTACTCATCATCAGGCCTGCAGCAGTTTACTTCAGAATGGACATGGCTGTTACATGCTTGTTCTATAACTACAGTTAATGTTTCTAAGGGAGTTGATTTAACATGTCGGGTCATTTTCATGAACAATGTAGCTAATCTGTCGGGGTAAGATAACGTGACGGTGTGTTTGTGAATTATTTTGTCGCACAGTAGCAGCTTGGAAATTGAAGCGTTTTTGTTTTCAGTCAGATTCTGGACATAGGGTAGCTGATTGTAGTATAAAGCTACCATGCATTTGTGTCATCGGATATTGGCTAATGGGTGAGAAGTTAGTCCTGTTAGTCACCACGTGTTACAGTGCAGAAGGACACAGCTATATTCACCTCGCAGATTGCTTTGTGCTCCATCTGTTGTGCAGATTAGCGTGACATTGTATTTCACTTGCCTAGCAGTAGTAGTGGTCCCCCTTTATAATTTTTTGGGAAGGATTTACACAAAATTTACATTGTCTATGAGAAGTTTTACCCATTCATTTATTTATTCAGTGTATTTGTGAGTTCAGATGCTTATGTGGGAGGGGAAAAAAGTGGGAGTTGTTGCAACTTTGCTGCAAAGAAGGGTCCAACTCCACATCAATAAATATGGACTTAGTTTGGGATGTTTCTATAGGCGTAATGACAGTTGACCCTGTACTCTAGGAAATGTAGTGTATGTCTTATAGTAGCACTTTGACTTGACTGTGTTAAAAATTAGTTTTGAGAGTGAGTTAAAGATGAGTCAGTCTCACCATTAATATTTTATTTTTTTAGTGTCTTTTTATTGTGTTTGAAGATTTGTTTGAAGACTATATCTGCACGTGTTTGTGGTTGATGCATAATTTGAATGTGTCTGCAGTGACGATGAGATGGAAGAGAACAACTGCACCTCTCCAGGAGACACTGAGTATGAGCCCAGCAAAGAGGAGAGGAAAGAGGTAAAGAGTGTGCGTGTGTGTGTGTGTGCGTGCACGTGCACGGGACTCTCTAGGATCTCTGACATTGAGCCATTTTGGGGGGAAATTCAGAAAGGTCCATCTACTCACCCACTTACTAGGGCATGGTATGGTTACAGGTTATGCAGTTTGTGGGGAGAATTTAATTCCCATAGATCTGTCATAGTGCCACACTAATCTACCTGGAGCCAGGATTATTTACTATGAACTTTTTTTCAAGAGAATATTTTGAGATGAGTGGATAGAACTTCCTGAGTTCTCTGATTTCTTGTACATGACCAGGAATATGAAAAGAGGAGTCACCTACCTCTGAGTAAAGTTACCTACAACAACCCTATTTGTTTTGGTTTCAGTTGGGGGCAGGACTGGAAAAATCTGAGTCAAAGTCATCAGTCCTCCAGAAGGTAACACTTTCCCCACATCATCACCGTCCTCTGTTGCACCAGTCCTGTTACACCACACACACTGTCTTCTCTACACCATCTGGCAGCCTTTGACATCTTGCCACCATGTTTTCTACATTGCACGATAGATATGCACGCCATTTCACTTCCTCACACCTGTTGTCCTACAAATGTTTTTCAAAATTTTACTACAATGGGTGCATTCCTAACTGTCTCTAAGTGCAAGGGAAGGCCCAAGTCTGGCAAGTGTAATTCTATATTTCAGGTATGTCAACAAAGGCTTATGGGGAAATCCCCTGTTGAAATTCAAGCTCACCTTTTGGAATGTGAGGATATAGTATTTGAGGATGCGTTGTAAAGTATAGAACACATTCCTATGCACTAGCAAAACCACCACTGATCTTACATAGACTTATTAGTCTTCTTTCTCCCTATTCTGTAATGAAAAAAAGTGTACGTAAAAGTGATTCATCATCATCATCATCCTGTGCTTGTATCTGTAGCCTGCAGGCTCCGGAGAGAAGCCAGGCCACTTGAAGAAGGAGACCCCAGGTCCTACAGGCAAGAATTTGCACCGAGCCAAGAAGAAGCCACCCAAGGGTATGCACCTGATTCAGCGCGATGTGACCGCCATGTCCAGCAGCTCGCCCGCCGCCTCTGGCGTCCTCCGGCAACTCGACATGGAGCTGGTGGCCATCAAACGCCAGGTCTGCTCATGGTTTAGTTCAGCTTCAAACTTTAACCTTTTAATCATTGAAGCTTGGTGCTTTAAGCTCTATTATTCCCAATCTTAACCTGAAGAACTGGTTGGTCTTGATCCTTGAGCACTGGTTGGTCTTGATTAGGGCTGCAACTATGGAATGTTTTTGGAATCGTATTCTGTCGAATTCTATCGATTAATCAAGTAATCAGATAAAACATATTTTTGTGTTTCAATATCAATAGGGTGTTAAGAAATATGAAAGGCCTGTTGAAATGACAAAGCCATTGGCTATTATGCCTGGCCAAAACAAGTTTTTATTCCAACTCCAACACTTTAGTTGGCTCAAAACTAAAAGCTCAAAACCTTTGGGTTACTGGCTTCCAAACTAAGCCCATTTAGTGCATAGGTCATCTGACATTGTATCAGATAGGTCTATATAACTATATACACACAGGAAAGTGTGCGTGTGCGTGCGTGCCTGCATCCATGCACGTGGGAAGGAGGGAGAGAGATGAACAGTGGATGACTTCTGGCAGGCCTACATTTGCTCACTTAACATCACTTAACATGATAAGTGAATACTATGGACTCTTGAGGGCAACAAATAACCACAAGTATTGTTCTTTCTAACTAGTGCTAGCGTCCATATAGTTAGTGATCAGAAATCAACTAGCGTCAGCTAAACTTTAAAGCTCTTCTTGGTGGACTGCAGTTAAGATGCAGAAAGCCTACAGGTGTTGATGCATTCACTTCATTTTATGGTAGGCTAGGTCCGTTGTACAGTGTATGTGTCATGCAAGTGAAATGTTCCCACACAGTAGACATTTTCAGCCTTTTACGCCCGCCAGGAACTTGGTTTTCCAGCATTGTGATATAGACAGTAAAAAAAAAAAATCACGCAGCCTTAAATGAGCTTCAATAATAGGATAACACCCTGTGTGAAACAATGATGCCAACGCTGAGTAGGCCACAGAACGCGAGTTATATAGAGCAGAATTTAAAAAAAAAATCGAAATTGCTACAAATTTAACAATGCCTTGAACATTTTTTGTAATTGAATTATTCAAATTACTTGAGTAATCTTTTCAGCCCTAGTCTTGATCCTTGTGCCAGTCCCAGTTTTGTACATTTTATTATCTCCTTGAGCTGAAAGCCCGGTCATTCCTCTGACATGGTCTGGCAATGGTCAGTCACCTTAGAGCATAGTCCAGTTTCTGTCCTATTCTGTCCTAGGCGGTCTTTCTAGAGCTTGGCCGAGTGAACTTGTTCCTTTTCATCCACTGTTTGGTGGTGGCGTTTTGGATATTGAATATGCTATTATTTAGGATTGTGATACTTAAACTTGGGGTTCTGGTAGTACCCTTGAGCTTATATTTTGTAAGCATTTTGCTTCTTTCAGTCTGGTATAATATACAGTGCATTCAGAAAACTATGTTATGTTCATGTACTCTGTGTGTGTGTGAGAGAGAGAGACGCTCGGCATCCCATGAGACACTTATGAAAAATTGCAGGATTTTTCTGAAATATCACCTGGCATTTTAGACATAAGTCCAGATATTTATGTTGTAATGTGATGACTTTGCTGTAATGCTTTCACTCCCTCTCGACTGTTTCAGATCCAGAGTATCAAGCAGGCCAACAGCGCTCTGAGAGATCAACTGGAGTCGGGTGTTGATGACTTGCGACCACCTGAGGTAGCAGCAGTTTTATGTTTCGGTTTGAATATCTGTGTGGTCTCCTGGGCATACTGCCAATACTTTGACCCTTAAGGCCAGGGTTTTTTCCCCACATTCTAACTGAAGAAAGCTACTTTTCATTGTCACATGTGCAGGATTATATAATTGGTGTGCAAGTATGCATGCTTATTTATTTTATTATTTATTTTTAAAAGAACGATGCACAGCTAAAACATAAAGAAAAGTAAGTTTTTGTTCCAACATTTATTTATTTTAGTCCTATGTGGGATACAACACAATCACTTACTGGAGTCAGGCACGTAGGAGGATGTTTTAAGCAGAGGTGGGCCCTGACAACTGAAGATACGGTCACAAATTTGTGTCGAATTTGTAATTTGATGTGTAACTTGAACTAAATGGCAGTGCTGCCTTTCTGATAAGCCAAACTTATTGTAAAAGTGTTAATGCGCTGGCTGATTCATGATGTGCACAAACCTGACTATTGGCGCCACTTTGCAATTTGACTAAGGATATGGACTAGATGAGGATTAGACGTCACCTTTTTTGTTGTTGTTGTTGCTTTTTCATCAGGTCACTCAAAAGTTCAACACCCGCTGGACAACAGAAGAGCAACTTCTGGCTGTTCAAGGTAGTAAACTGTGACGAGCAGTCACACAAATGTCACCAATGTGTTTACAACATTATACAGCATGGCATACACACACACACACATACACACACACACACACACACACAGGCCTGTTAGAGTATCACCGACTCCAACAAACAAACAAGAGAAAAGTCAATGTTAGGAATGTAGGAGGTTGCATTAGACTTGTTGATCTGATGGTGTGCGATAGAGTGTCTGCTTAATCACCCACTTCATTACCAGTGGGCTACAAAGCATCACTGAGTTTGATGTACTTTTTCCCTCAAAATATAGTTTTCATTGACAACATTCATAACAGTTTTCCAGTGGTTGTTGCTCCTCAGTTGTTAGGAGCTTTGGGTACACACGGCTGTCTGCAAAAAGAAGAAATCAATTTCTTTTTACAGTTATTCCCCTTTAACTCTGGAACTACTGGAACTACACTTTTATGTCATTTGCATTTTTTGTGTGTGTAAAGCACTTTGATCAGCCACATACTGTTTTTGGGCTGTGCTGCGTATGTATACACTGCAGTCGGAACATCATATTTGACAAAGTGTTGATTTTCTTTTTGTAGCCATTCGTAAATACGGCCGGGATTTCCAGGCCATCTCGGATGTGATCGGCAACAAGTCTGTGGTCCAGGTGAAGAACTTCTTTGTGAACTACCGCCGGCGTTTCAACCTGGACGAGGTGCTGCAGGAGTGGGAGGCCGAGCACGGCGTGGAGAGCGGCGACGCAGCGAAGAACAGTGAGGAGGAGAAGATGGAGGTTACGCCAGAGGACGGTGCCACCACCCCAGTTCCACCTGAAGAACTGAAAAAGGTTTGTACTGCTTGCAGTTCTCTCAAATATGGACGTTGTGTTTTGTTTTGTTTTTTCCCCTGGACAGGCTGTTTTGGCAGCATGATCAGGAGTTGTAGCACTGTGCAATGTGTTCAAAATATGATATTGTGGTATAGGTTGCTTTACATTCCAATTCCGATATAGCACATTTTCTGTAAATTTAATGAGTAGTCAGCCCAGCAAACCAAGGAAATCACCTTTAGACTGTTGTGCAATAATTGACAAAGGTCAAAGGCCACTTCCAAAGTTGTAGCACCACAGTGGACTGTCGGGATTTAGGTGTTTGTACTGATTTTGCCAATGCAATCTTTGGCACCATGGTGGTGGTGGCGTAGTGGTTGAGGAACCTGGCTAACATGCAAGTAGCACGGAAAATTGTGGGTGGAATCCTGGCAGCCACTGTTGTGCCCTTGAGCAAGGCACTTAGCCCTAAGTTGCTCTAAGGGAGACTGGCCCTGATGTAATTGATAGTTGACAATGTAAGTCGCTTTGGATAAAAGCGTCTGCTAAATGCATAAATGTAAATGTAAATGGCAGAAGCAATAGGGACTTCTATGGCTGCAAACAGCATGGTGACATTCTTTAAATGCCGCAGGAAGATCTTTTGTAGCGCTGCAAGCCTGTTTCTTCAAGGTGTCACAGTGCGTTATGTGCCTTTGAGTGGCTGGATTATTTTTAATCTGTTGAGGCAAAAAAAATAAAAAATCACAGTAGTCACAGTGGTTGTGGCGGTTGGATTTATTGCAGTATGTCCATTTCCAGCTAACTGTTGTTTTGTGTTTTGTGCTGTGCAGGAGCCAGCAGCTGCGGACACACAGGCCCCCCAGGCATCCTGAACCCCGTGAGGGCTCAAGACCCCTTCATTCCTACAGAGTTGCAGTCTGGAAGGAGAGAACGAAAGAAACGGAAAGAGAGATGCATCTCTCAGCAGGCTTGTGCTGCGTCTTTAAAACTGGATCCCGCCCCTGACTTTCTCACCCACCTGTCCTGTCCCCCTGTTCCCTCTCCACCTTCCACTGCCCAAACCTGTGTGTGACAAAGGACCTTCAGCAACTGTCTCTGCATGGGAAGGAGAAGAGGGGGGGAAAAAAAAAAAAAAAAAAAGAACCCAAACAGATGCAAAGCGCCTGGCCTAAGCCAGCGCTCCCAACTTTCTCTCTCTCTCTCTCTCTCTCTCTCTCTCTCTCTCTCTGTGCACTTTACCCCCCACGAGTGCCCACAACGTCTCTGCCATCCAGGGTTTCGCCCCCCCTCCCCTCCCCCAGACCACAATGATCCTGCCCTCTATGCTGCCTCTCTCTCTCTTTGGTTGCACCTTGAGTCCCCTCCAGTTCATTCCTCTCCACTCCACTCCACTCCATGTCTGCTTCCTCTCAGCGCCTGACACATATGACCCATAGCCCACATAATGGGAGCAATGGTGTGTACTGCCGCTTCTCCCTCTTTGTCTGTTGGTCATCCTGCAACTCAACACGCAGAAGTTTCACAGCCATCTCAGCCCATCACTAGGAAAGGAAAACCCAGCAGATGGCATCACCTTATTAACCTGTAATGTGTGGTTTGCCAACATCGTTTAGCATCTCTCGTTATTTCCCCAGACTTTTTGAAGATGGCTGTTCTAGTATCCTGAATATATTTAACTGGATCTGTAAGATTTGATGTTTGCCATGAGGCATGTTGTTATAAAAACAAACAAACAAAAAACTGTTGATACGTTTCTCAGGCAGTCCACAGTGCCTGTAATTTATATATAAACTCTAAATTTATTGAATATTTAAAAAAGAAAAATTTAACATTTGGGCATTGTTGGGGACAATATGCCCACCAATTGTAACATAAATGCTTACAATTAATGATGAAGAACCTATAGTTTTATCATGATTTATATGACACCCCTCGTTGTTGGACTTTTATGCCTTTAGAAGAGATCATGTGAAGTCTTAGGCTGGGACACTCATTGAAAAAAAGGATTGTGTGTCTAAGGAAAGTGACCCCAGTGAGTGTGTTGCTCTTAGGACAGAGTGAACTGGACACACATGAACTCTGGAGATACACCGATGTTGTCCAAGGCCCTTAATACAAGCACGCTGAAGTCTGATATCCCAACAACTCTCTTTGAGCAGTTTACAAGGGACTGTTATGAAACTGTGATGCTTTGATTTACCTTCTATTACTGTGTTTTTTTTGTTTGTTTGTTTGTTTTGTTTTGTTTTAATCCTCCTTGGTGTTTTAATTCGCAGATACTGTTGTTGATGTGCTATGTATCACATATTACCAGTCAGTTTCTTGGGAACGCGGAGTTGTGCAAGGGAAGTACAGGGCAGAATCTTAGTGTGAGCTGAGTTCCAGCCTACACTGCCATTCTCTCATCACTATGCCACCCATAGGTCAAAGGCCTATTGTGTGCTGCTATCGAGACACATTCACCAAAACACATACGCCTATATTATTCTTAACACATACAGGATACATGCATGCATGTACTATTCATGGATAAAGATCACCATTCCCTTACAAAACTTACTTCAAAGCAAATCCTCTATACTTGCTATGTTAAAACCAAAGTATTGAAACATTTCCTTCTGCTGTGAAGTGTGGATTCTTTTTTTTTTTTTTTTTTTTTAAATCATGAACAGTTATTTCTCATACAGATGGTTTAAAATTCTTTCCGAGGTCGCACTAGCATTGTAATTGGTTGACACAGCCACCTGCTTGACGAGTGAAGCGAATGGCGTGTCATTCGAATTCTTTGAGTCATTTTGTCAGAGTTCCGCAGAGTACAGTCATGACTCATGACACATCAGTGGGACATTATGGCTGTTTCTTTTACAGGGTGATGAAATATGGCCCTCTTCAAATATGGCCTTTAAACCGTGATGGCAAATAATGTATACTCTGTAGACTGCTTAGGTCTGTTTTTAATCATGTTTTGTATTTCTTAAGTTATTGTTTTGCTGTCTGCATCAAGTAAACTTAAATCCCTGTCATAGACATCCCTTATTTCGCTGGACTGGTACTGCATTGCTTTTAAATAGTATTTGTGAGAATATTATGTGAATGTTTGAATTTGAATTTTTTTTTTTTTTTTTTTTTTTTTTTGAGGGAGAGAAACATTGTAGTCATTGTATTTCATTGGATTTTAATAGCCATGCAATAAATGTAAGGATTTACAGGGAATTGACTCTATTTTGAGCATTTGTTTCACTTTGTATTTTGAGAATTTCACACTGTTGCTTCGGCTCTCTTCACATACTGTGGCACATTCAGAACCATCAGATGACTCACTTTCACTCGGTATAAACGACTTCGTCACTGTATGCAAACCCGGCCTTCTTGCACCGTAAATGCTGTCAGCTATCTGTTCCCTTTCCTTCCAGTAAGTAGGGCTCTATCTGTCGCGGTTTGGGGAAATAATGCATTTGGGACGCCTCTAATGTTTCCACACAGAGGAGTCGATAAATTCCGTATTTTCTATAGGAAACAAGAATGTACATCAAAGAAGAAGTAGAGTAATGCAGAGTCTTGTTTTGCAAGAAGGACTTACAAAAACAGCGACACTTTTAGAAATGCCTTAAACGTCCGTGCGGTACAGTCCACCATTACGAGACCGGAGTTTTAATTGTTATAAATGAAGTAAAGTTGACGTGGGCTGTACGCGCTCTCGAGTTAGTTCAGCGGGCGTAGGCTATGCAATACCACACTAAGATGCAGGGGGCAGCAACGCTAGTAGAGTAGCACATTTCCTCTCTGATTCAACGCTTTCTATGGCGTCCCATAGGCGTACTCTGACAAACCACATTTTTTTCAAACGGGGATTTCCTGAGGAAGTCAGAACAGGGGGCTTTCCAACACTCGGATTGACATCAACAGCTCGGATATTCATGGGCGCCTCTATAGCCTCAAGCTCTCATTTTTTTTTGCTATTTTATGTCATTTGTTGTGTTCATAGTCAATTATGTCGACTTTAATTAGCTTATCCCTGGCTGCGTCTTTGAAGAGCGGCGAAGTCCTATCTCTTTCTTTAATTTAGACGATATCTTCGCGTCTATGACTGCCAGTCACCGAGGCTCCATTCCTAACATTGTTCATTAAAACAGTGTGGAATTGGACGACGACGCTGACGAGCTGATTCATGTGAGTATTGATTGTGTAACGATGTTTTATATTTTAAAAGGTTGGTGAATTAGCTCAGGCAATGGGAGCATATCGTTAGCCAGTGTTAGCCTTATCAGCATTGCCTGTACTATTGAGGCTGAACTGCAACATGTGAGTTCCACCACCTAGTTAACCCTGCAGTGAAGTTATAAACATATATCTGATCTGTGTATGTAACGTTATAGCTTATTGACACTCGGCTTTTTCAGCGATGGCGTAAACTTTGCACCAGTAGCATACATGTAAATTATTTTGGATGGAATACCAGGACGTTAGTTAGAGTATCACCTGTTGTGGGATGGTGCAGTCTGGCATATTGTGAGCGCTATTGGCTACGTGACTCCTACTTAAATGGTAAACCCACTGACCTGAAGGACCTCGTAATTTTGTGTTTTTATTGTAGAGAAGCTGAAGTTCGAAGGTGGACGTTAGTAGCTTAACCCTGTTAGCGTTACACCTAGATGACTTCGTTCAAGCCTTCAGCTAGAACAATAAACATTTTTTATAGCCATCTTAATTTCAATTCCAGTTTAGGGATAATGCCGGAACCTTCTGTAGATCTAGAATTCCATCTGCTTGTGAAACTAGCACAAAAAGCAACAGTGTAATAGAAAGACGTGTCATCAAGATGATCGGTTATATTGTGATTTATACTGGTTGATCATCCCTGTGCATTGTTTTCTGTGGCTGATCCAAAAAAATGACCATAATCCTAACTTTATCAACGACTAGGTAAAGAAGAGCGATGTCAATCTTTACCAGAAGACCTTTAGTTACACCTTACAAAACTACTAGTACACTAGAAGGTGTTTAAATTGGTGCAGAAAATGAATGGGATGGATCTCTCTCAGAATCTACCACTTGATGATGCCGTTTTTACCTGCATATAATCTATCATCTGACTGAGATACACATATTCATTTTGCTGTCATAGCATTCTGAATATTGTGACCCATGATTTCTAAAGTGAGATGTCTATGAAGAGAGAGAGAGAACCGATTCCTGTAAGAAACTGGAGGCAGTGGGGTGTGCAGAGCGCCTCCTCGGCAGCGATGCTCAAAAGGTCAGAGAAGTAGAGGCAGCATTCCCCGTTTGACTTTTCTTTCATTTCTCAGTCAGTCAGAGAGCGGCCTTGTCTGTCTTCATGTAAGAGAGGTCAGAGTGCCCCTGGAAGCTAGGAGATAGGGTAGATCAGTGGGCTGCCCCCTTCAGTCATCTTTTGTGGTTTTTAGGTTTGTTTTTCCACAACTTTAGCACTCACTTAATCTATACATCACTGTGTGCAATAAGAGTGAGGGAGGGAGAGAGAGAGAGTGAAACTAAGTAAGTGTGTGCCATAAAATGAATTTGAAAGAAAATTAACATTTACCTTCATGCGGAACAATGGTGATACAGAAGGCTTTATGTCTGAATGTGTGTGTGTGTGTGTGTGTGTGTGTGTGTGTGTGTGTGTGTGTGTGTGTGTGTGTGTGTGTGTGTGTGTGGCAGGGAATAGTATTTGTTCTGGCTCTCTCTTTTTGCAGGCTGCAGCTCCATATTGTATTGTGTCTGGTACACACGGAGCTGCCGGACAATCACTGGATGGCTGTGGAGATGGGTGCCAACAGGGAGCGTAGGCAGTAGGCAGGCATTGGGGGTTGGCCTATTCTTTCTTTCCCTCCCTCTCTTTCGCTCTCTGTCTCTCAGTTTTTCTTTCTTTCTTTCTCTTTCTCTTTCTCTATGGCTCTCTATGTTTTGTTACAGGCCCACAGGAGGGTCATTCTAGCACCCATTCTGATAATGTTCTTGTTTGGACGCGGAGCCTTGGAGGATAAGACTATAGCCTATACTCAGGCCCAGTATTTTTCCCTCCTCGGTGTGGTGCATAGCATGCAAGTGTGCGTCGCTGTTCATGTTTGTCCATGTGTGCAGACCTATTCGTGCACACCTTTTTTGATTTTTGATTCGCCAGTGCATAAAAGGTTTCGTCTGGTTGGGACATTAATAAAATAGACAGATCATGTCCTGCCAGAATAAACTTTATTGGTTCAGTTCAAGTTGCTCCTGAATAAACGGTTGGCATGAGTGTAAATGATGTTGGCCTTTGCCTGATTGTGTGGATGAATGGTGAGGGGAAAGTCCTAGGGGAAGCTACAGTGTGAGATCGCAGCCATGCCTTTACACGCATCAGCTGTGCTCATCTGCAAAGGCCCTGCTCAGTTGTTTATGTAGGCAAAAAGATTCACATTAGAACTGTTGCGTGTGTGTGTGTGTGTGTGTATGTGTGCATGTGTGACATCGAGAGGGAGGGATAGAGAAATGCTATGCTCGCAGAGATAACGCCGGTGGCCTTTCGATCGTGCGTTTGCTTGTGTGCCCATGTCCGGTAACTGGGAGCAGTGAATAGTTCCTTTATTTCCTCCTGGTGGTGATTGCTGTGATCAGAAGCATGGGCTTTACAGACTGTTGCTGGCGTTGGTGTTTGTTCCAGTTTTAACATTGGCAGCGACCGGATAAGCAGTGTCCAGTGCATCAAGCACCTCATCAGCCCTTATGCAGTTTTGGTTGGTGCGCTCATGAAGTCTTCCTCTTCTCAAACTCAGACAGAGAGGATAGCAATGTTGCAAGTTCATTTATTATTATTTATGCAAAAAAAAAAGTCAATAAAGTGACATTTTCCTCCCCCCTCATTATTAGGTCAGATTTAAAGGTGAGGAAGGGGCCTAACCCTTTTGTCAGTTTACATGCAGTTTCTTTGTGCAGCCTTTATCTTGCTTTATATGTTGTGTGAGAAACAGTGAACAAGGGATGTGTGTGTCTGTGTCTGTGTGCGCGGTGGGGCGGTGATGATGGTTGTGATGTAAAATTGTGTCTGAAGTTACTAATGGCACTGATTCTGACCTAGACACACACATCTCGTTTTACATGATCTGTGTGTGTGTGTGTGTGTGTCTGACTGACTGACTGTGACGCTGTCTCAGGTCCCACTGAAGAAAGAAGGAATGAGCCAGCCTCTGGAAAAGCCCCTGGAGTGTTCTTAAGTGTTTCTGGAAGTCCCTGGAGCTCTGTTAGCGCTGGTCATTCCCTTGTAGTACTCTGTGTCACTGGCTCTGTCACACATAAAACAAGTCCTTATCAGATGAAAGGAAGTTTGACCTGTCTGATCTGCCTGTCTCAGATCTTAACAGACGGGCACACGCACAAAGGCTGTGGGTCTATGAGGAGAGCAAGAACATGTTAATGTGCCCAGAATACCACTAGATCGCTGGCACATTTTAAAGCTTGCTTAAAGCTTGGGGTTGTTGTGCAGATGTGGTTTTGCGACTGCACAAAATATTGATTTGGCTTAGAGACAGACTGTGATTAAGTTAGTGCTAATGCATATGCCACCACCCTGAAACACACACACACACACACACACACACACACACACACACACACACACACACACACACGCTGAAGGCAGAACTATGTCAGCTTCAACACAAGCCCCACCGCACTGTTTACATTCACTCATTCATTTCATTGAACTAAAATTGACTTTGTTATGAACTCACAGATCCAACAGACCTACTCCAACTAGACTGACCTCACCTCCCTACACACATACATACACACATACATACATATATGCATACACACACACAGTTTATCATACTACATCAGCCCAGCTTGCCTTCACCCCTCTTGCTGAGATGGCCTTCCAGTGGAGCATTCTGGTGAGTTGTGAACCCATTCAGCCACACCTCGAAGCCAACCGACCTAAACGCTGGCCCTCTCACCGTATCTGTTCGTCTCAAAGCACACATTCAACTGTGCCAGGCCCTTTACATAACCCACCTCAGTCAGACACACACACACACACACACACACAAATATACACACACACATTCTGCCAAATATGGCTTCCCCAAGATGCATAACCCCACCTCACCTCAGCTTAATCTGTCTTAACATGCAAAGAGCTGCTGGGCGTCTCTGCAGCCAGTGGGCCTCAATCCACCAACTCCCCCCCCCCCCACCCCCCACCCCTCTCTTACTCTCATTCTCTCTCTCACTCACTCACTCACTCACACTCTCTCTCCCCCCCCCCTTCTCTCCCTCTGTGTCCTGCACAGACACAATACAACACATCACACTCCCACAGCAGACCTTCAGTTAACCTGTCCAGGGCTCTCTCACTCTCTCTCTCTCCCTCGCTCTCTCCCTCGCTCTCTCTCTCTCTCTGTGTGTGTGCGTGTGTGGAGACTGCAGTCGCCGTTGTTGTTTCTTACTCGATCTCAATGGAATGTTTTTGCTGCTTCCACGTCTTGGTGCGTTGGGAGAGGAGTAACCCGATCTCACTCCATGCTGCCGAAGCTCCAGGGGGATGGACTGTGTATGTGTGTGTGTGTGTGTGTGTGCGCGCGTGTGCGTGCGTGTGTGTGTGTGTGTGTGTGTGTGTATGCGCATGTTTCATGTGCCCCTTTTTTGTGAGAAGACATGGGCGAGTTCACAGAAAAAAAGACCCCCGGGAGTGGAAAAAAAACAGTGATATGCAAATGTAAAATCTGAACTGAAATCGAAGCTTTGACTTGAGGAGGAAACACCGGTCTTCTCTTTCTTCTCTCTGTCTTTCACTCTGTCTCTCTCTCTAACTCTCTCTCTCTCTCTCTGTCTCTCTCTATCTTTCACATTGTTATCAGGAACTCTGTCTTTCTCTCTCTCTCTCTCTGTCTCTCTGTCTCTCTCTCTCTCTCTCTCATTCTCTCTCTTTATCAAGGCCTCTGTTTCTCTTTGATGACTCTGTATCTTATCCCTTAATGCTCAGCTGAATAGCAAAGAGGGAGTTTTTTTTTTTCAGTTATGAGGTGAGTGGGGATTTCGGTATGAGTGTGTGTGGAGGTGAGGTGATGATTGTCTGGCTCATTCCCTCTGTGTGTGTGTGCGTGTGTGTGTGCGCGCGAGCGAGCATGTTTTCAAAAGAAGTCACGAGCAGCCTTCAGTTGAGTCTCTCTTGCTCATTAAGGTCATTAAGCTCTGGTCGCCCGAGTAAAAAGTGTGGGGAAGTGAATGAGAAATAATGATAAACAGCCGTGAGACGTAGCCACACAGACACACACACAGTCAGAGAGACAGAGCCACAGACGTGCACATTCACAGGGTAGAAGAAGATTATCAGACAGCAGACACATAAATAGAGATGGCCTGACACACACACACACACACACACACACACATACAATCACTCAGACTGAGTGAGATGGAGAGCCACAGAGTAGAAAATGATCATCAGACAGACAGCAGACATATGAATAGAGAAGGCCTGACACACACACACACACACATATACAGACTGAGAGTGAGAAAGAGGAAGAAAGATGGGCAGTGAGTGGGACAAAAAGATCAGGAACAGAAAAGCAGAGATTTAGTCTTCCACTGTGGCCTAACCTGTGGTTTAAATGTACTCTGCTCTTACGGTCACACTCAGCTTCACTGGACGAGAGTGGATTCTCTCTCTCTCTCTCTTTCTCTCTCTCTCTCTCTCTCTCTCTCTCTCTCTCTCTCTCTCTCTCTCTCTTTCTCTCTGTGTTTGTGTGTGTGTGTTTCTCTCCTTGTGCTCTAAGGCCTGTTCTACAGTCATAAGGGGGGGATATAATTAGCTTCGGTCTGCTATGCCTGTTATGAAGGGGTTTCCCACTCTTGCCGGGCAGCACTTTCTGTAGCGCGCTGGTGAGGCGGCCAGCCCCAGCCCAGCCCAGCCAAACTGGCCAGGCCCTGTCTCGCACGTCCCCTCTGCACGTCTGTTCCTTCTGACCGACCGTCCATTTGTCCTTCCGCCAGTCGTTCGCATGCTCATTTTTACTCCTCGTTGCACGCCTCGTTGCCTGTCTGCCAGTGGACAGGAATTGACACGTATGCAACAGCAAAAAGTCAGCTGAGTACTGACTGAACACAGAAGTAGTCGGTGTGTGGGGGTGTGTGTGTGTGTGTGTGTGTGTGTGTGTGTGTGTGTGTGTGTGTTGGACCGGGGGAGGTGGGTGCTTTTTTTATTTGTTGTGGTGCTCTGGTGTTGTAGAGGAGAGCTGGTCATCCAAAATCCCCTTGGTGTTTCCTCTCTCAGGCTGACTGCTCTCTCTGTCTCTGTCTGACCTGTCTAAAAATTGGCGCTTGTACAGTTCTGACGTATCGCCATCGAGGGAGGAGGTCCCTTATGTGATGTGTAACGATTGCCAGTTAGTATTTCATGTGGCTTCACAGGCCAGTGCTTGTAAAAACTACAGACTTGGTATCCTAGCCAGTGCCTTTGATGAGGTGCATTTCAAATTGTGTTGGAATTCTGCTATTTCAGTTGCGTGCTTGTGTGTTGTAGCCTATATCATTTCCACCTGGAGCCAATTCATTTGACTTAATCATTTATTTGGGTGCTGTTTTATATGGACGACTTCAGTGCGTCATCGTCGCCGGGGATGGATGGGTAACTGGATGGCAGGCTAATGTGTGTGTTTTTTGTGTGCGTATGTCATGTCGCATGAAGGCTAACGTGTGTGTTTTGTGTGTGTAGGTCATGTCCCATGAAGGCTAACGTGTGTTTTGTATGTGTAGGTCATGTCCGCGGGGCGTGCTGTTGAACTGCAGGTGCCGCTGCAGCGAGCGCCTCTGTCCGTCCTCTCTCCCTCCTCCCTGGCCCAGCGGCCGTGGCCCGACCAGTTCCTGCCGGCGCACGGCGGCTTCCGCGACTGCTTCGTGGAGACCCCCGAGGCCAAGTACTGCTGCGAGGACTGCCGCCGGGTGCTGTGCCAGCCCCGGCAGACTGAATGTGGACACCGCTTCTGTGATACCTGCATCACCAGCCTGCTCAGGTTAGGCCCACTAAGCCACACACACACACACACACACACACTCTCGTACATTTGCATACACCCATACACACACATTCTGTGTGCTACTGCTTTCTAACCTCATTGTTTTAGGTTAGGTCAGCCATTCATCGGGATAAAATGCTTCACATTAAAGTTGTTTTACATCATAAGGTTGCTACATGACATCACATAGTGTTGCTTGGCCAAAGGTTTGGTTAGAGCTGTAGTTTTACACAGTAGTTCTGTTTGAGCCCCTTTTTTCCATCGTCCAACTAGTCCTTTGTCCTGCATCCATATCTTACCTGATTCTGCTGCATGCAAATTGAACATGAGCTGTTAACATTAGTTTTGGACTGTTGGAGCTGCAGACTGGAATATCTCCTGTCTGTCTGTCTGTCTGTCTGTCTGTCTGTCTCTGTCTGTGTGTGCATGAAGGTTTATTTTGGGAATCATTCTTCCGACACTTGTTTGAGAAAAGTAGGCCAACATTTGAAATGATCGCATGTTCTTCAAACCTTTCAATCTGCATTTTATTGTGGGATTTAAAAAAAAAAAAAAACAGTGGAAGGCCTGACCCTTAGTCCAGCGTCCATCTTTGCTCACCGAGAACTTTGTCTGTGGAAATGTTTGCAGTGGACTTGAGGCGATTTAAAAAAAAAAAAAAAAAAAAACAGTTTGAAGCATGTTAGTAAATGTTTGGTTTAGGTCGCAGTTTTGGATGCCACTCTGCAATACCTTCTGGAGTACTACACTATGCAAGCATTCCCGCCATGGGGAATTCTGCATTGCGTAATGACGCACTAATTGGCTTGGTGTTTGGTGTGTGGATTTGACTGCACCCCCGTGGTACAGTGATTGATATTTAAACCCAGAGGTTGTATAGACTCATGGACTGTGTCTGTCCCCACAGTAAACCCAACCCAGTGTGTCCCGCTGACAAGGAGCCTTTATTTGAGGACAAGGTAAAATCTCTATTTTGTACGTTTGAACTGGTGTGTGTGTGTGTGGGTGGGTGGGTGCGTGAGTGCGTGCACACTGTTTTGTCTTAGTGTGTTAAAGAGTTTGTTTCTTGACAAGATACTGCAGGTGATGTTTTTTCTAATTACAGAAACCAAGTCAATGATTTGTATATTTGCACTTGACCTATCGTTGACTGTCACCTTGAGCAGTGTAGGAGGGGTGTGTGTGCGTGTGTGTGTGGGTGTGTGTGGTTGCATGAAAATACCCTTGATGATGAGGTGTGTATTCTGTTATGACGGTCATAATCTCATAACCCTCAAAGTGAAAATGTGTGTGTGTGTGTGTGTGTGTGTGTGTGTGTGTGTGTCTAGGATCACCTGAATGTGTCTGTACTGTTAATGAGTTTGTATCTTGAGATAGTGCAGATGCTACATATGTGTGTGTGTGTTTGATTGTTGTAGATCTTCCGGGACGTGTGCTGTCACAGGGAAATCATGGCTCTGAAGGTGTACTGCCGCAGTCAGAAGAACGGATGCCAGGAACAGATGAGCCTGCAGCAGGTTATGGTGAGTGTCTCTTACTCGCACTCTCTCTCTCTCTCTCTCTCTCTCTCTCTCTCTCCACATGCACACACACACAGATCATAAGGCTGCATCACACAAAAGCAAACACATCATTTTTCCAAATACACATCCTCCACATACTATGATGTACCACACTAATTTAAACATACTCACAGACAGAGAGAGACCTGTACATGCAGTCAACAGAGGAAACTTAGTACTATACTAAGTAATACACACATATCCATCATTGTCATCACACTACAGATACATACACACACACTTAATGTACGGTCACATTTTTGGGACAATTGCACTCCCACAGGACTTGATGTTCAGATACTGCTTTTCAAGTGTGTCCGAGGCCATTTAAGAATTGAAAATTGGTAACAGCCTATCTGAATTCAGGCTATGAATTGAAATGTCTTCAATCTTACACATTTGCTTTGCATCAAATGTGCTGTGTGTCATTTGTTAGGTAAAAATGTCCAAAATGACCTGTGAAGGAAAATTGAAATTACAAAACACCTATGCCCCTTGTTGTAGAGATGTCCTGTGAACCCATCATACAAACTAAGCAGTGCTGGCCTGGTTCTCCAGTAATCTTGTGTTACCACAGGTGGCCCCTGTATAAAATGCATAGCCAGGGAATAAACCATGACTCAGAAACAAAAGCATTCCATGACGATGCCACACGCCAGCTTTAAGCCCTGCTTCTGTGTGTTCTCATATGCGTACACAAATTAACCTTTCAATACGCATGTAACACACACACACACACACACACACACCACACACACACACACACACCTGCACTCAAGTGCGTTTGGTATTTTTTGACGTTGTAGTAGGTGTGATGGAGAGTGTGTTTCCTTTACATATGTGTGTGTGTGTGGGCTGGTTTAAGCAAGCTAGGACACGCCCTGGAGAAAACAGGCCGACACTGACACTGTACATGATCCCTTACCACCCCACACACACCACTTCACCACCACACCACATCAAACACCTTTAATTAAGTTTGTGTGTGCGTGTGTGTGCGCGCAGAGGATTTTACTTTTTATGTGCTACTGCTGTGTGTGTGTGTGTGTGTGTGTGTGTGTGTGTGTGTGTGTGTGTGTGTGTGTGTGTGTGTGTGTGTGTGTGTGTGTGTGTGTGTGTGTGTGTGTGTGTGTGTGTGTGTGTGGGGTGCTTACAGAAACCAAATCGATAATTTGTATATTTGCACTTAACCTATCATTCACTTTTTGGCACTGTGAGCAGGGTAGGAGGTGTGTGTGTTTGTGTGTGTTTGCATCTGTGTGGGTGCATGCAGATGCACTTGATTATGAGGTGTGTGTTCTGTTATGACGGTCATATAATCTCCCCCAAAATAAAAATGTGTGTGTGTTTCTGTTTGTGTGTGTGTGTGTGTAGGAACACCTGAATGTGTGTCCGTACTATGAGGTGCCGTGTCCACTGGGGAAGTGCAAAGAGCGTGTGATGCGTAAGGACATACCAGACCACCTGAGCTGGAAGTGCAAATATCGGGAGACAACGTGCGAATTCTGCAAACACAAGATGGCACTGACCGAACTACAGGTGTGTGTGTATGGGTGTGGGTGTGTATGATGATGGTGGAGAAATGAAGAGAGTTGGAGGTCTTAAGTGTGTGTGTATGGAAAATAAACATATATACATTTAGGTAGAATAATTCTGTGTAGATTAGTTAGTCGAAAGTGTCTTATGTGTTCTTGGGTATCGTGGTAACATGTAGTGCTGTTTTTGGTGATGTAAGTGTGTGCATTTGGAAAGACTTGCAATTCTGTGTGTGTCTGATGTTTGCCTGGTAGAGTGGAAGCAGTTGGTGGTGGTGCGTGCATGCATGCGTGCCTGCCTGCCTGCCTGCATGTGTGTATAGAAGTAGTTGGGTGTGTGTGTGTGTGCATGTGTGCGTGCATGTAAAAGCAGTTAGTGGTTTGTGTGTGTGTGTGTGCGCATGCATACATTCCCGTGTCCTTGCTGTTAGGACAATCATATGATCTCTGGTCATACATATTCGTGTGTGTGCCTGCGTGCGCAGCACCTTTTGATAACACAGATAATCAGAACTCATTTCCTCATTCAGGGGATTTTTCCGGTAAATTCTTGGACTCCACGCAGTAATGCTATTCTCTGGGATTTAAGGGGCTTTTTGGACCTCAGCTGTTTGAGTTTCACTTTCTGTTAGCTAAACATACCACACACACAGAGTCACTCACTCTAACTTAAAGTGTGTTTTGTCTGTGTGTGTATATGTGTGTGTGTGTGTGTGTGTGTGACGCTTCCCTTCTGACAGAAACACAAAGAGACAGTGTGTCCTGCTTTCCCAGTGTCGTGTCCCAATCACTGCTCCTTTCCTCCATTCTCAGAAGCGAGGTAAAGCCTAGTGCCGGTTCTGTTTCCTGCTCTGTGTGTGTGTGTGTGTGTGTGTGTGTGTGTGTGTGGTGTGGGTGGTTGTGTGTGTGTGTGTGTGTGTGTGTGTGTGGTGGGTGGTTGTGTGTGTGTATGACCATATGTGCCTTATCTTCTGGGTGTAAAGTGCACTGTGCCCCTATCCTTTGAAGGAGCATTTTTATATATCTCTCTCCCTCTCCCTCTCCCTCCCTTCCACTCTTCCTCTCCCCGTCTTCCCCCTCTTCCAGCTTCTCAGCCACCAGCATGACTGCCCCATGGCCCAGGTCTCCTGCCTCTTTTCCCGACTCGGATGCACTTTCAAGGTTACTACCGCCTCCAACCCACCCACACCTCGCCCCATTCTGGTTAACCATTAAGCACACACACCTGACAGGTGTAGTCTCCGGTTTTAATCTAACACTGAACGACAGGTCAGCAAAGTCAGGTGGGTGACCATAGTCATTTGCGCGGCTTTCCGCGTTTGGTTGTGTTTTTTGGGTCGTGAATAACAGCACAGCTGATTTCATGTCGCTTTTTTTCGAGAACGAGTCATGCGAGAAGTCACTTGAAACGACAGATCAGGGAAGAAGACAAGAAGAGAATGGGCGCATTTACGTTTGCGAGTGTTTGTGTATTTCCCTCTCCACATATTAACATGGAACTGGAGTTTTCCAAAAAACCTGTTCGAAAGCCAGTGTTGTTATTGATGTGGATCAGTGATGACGAGCGTGGCTGACGTAACAGAAGGACCCCCATGGTTTTGGATTACGTACAAAACAATGCCAGTGAACTCTTCTATGTAGAGGCACAGCCGGCAGCCTCCATGTTCATCTGTCTGTTCGTCCTCCACTTCTGTTCTGCTCGCTTAGCAAAAGATGCTACTGGCTGCCAAAATGGCACTGGCTGTCTGCTCCTATTGTCTGCATGTTGACGTGTGTATTCCTACGGCCCATGTAGTTCTATACTCACACCTCTGTTTGTCTTCTCTCCCTCTAAACTCTTCTACTGACGTTGTTTTCTCTTTATGCCTGTAAAACGCTTTGAGCTGCAGTCTCTGCATGAAAGGTGCTAGAGAAATAAACTAATATTAATTGTTATTGTTATTATTAACCCTCCTTCACCTAAGTCGGTCTTGTCACTAAATCTGTGTTCTTTAAACACCCCGTCCCTGGGCCAACTGTTCCCCACACAGGCGATTTAGTCTGGGGCTGCACATTGCTCCCGTGTGGCCAGACACAGCGCTGCAGATCTCACCCTCTGCCCACACTTGAGCCACATCCCCCCCACACACTTTGGCGATTATGTCACATCCTTCTCACCTCTCGTATCTCGGGTCAGACGAAGCACGCAGTGTGGCTGATAAGGGGCCTCTGTTATTATGGTAAACCTAAAAAAACTGTCATTAGCAAAGAGAGTGACACAGGGCAAAGCAGGTGCTATGCTCTCTAGAACGGAGCAGGTGCAAGGCTCTCCAGAACGTTCCGAAATGGTATTCACACAGTGGTTTTGCAGGAGTGGAACTGAAACCGTTTCATTAAACAGAGCTGCGTGCGAGCTAAGTCTGATTTAACCACAACAGAACACATTGAGATGCTAGTGCAGGCGATAAAACCCAGACATCACCAGACAACCCCTTGGAGGGATATTAAGATATCGGACTGGTTTCCCATAAATGGATTAAGCCTACAGAAATCTACAGTGATGTTCTCCATACAGTCGAGACCAGTTTTGTGAACAAGATTTCAAATAGCGTGTGTTTTATAGAATCACAATTTTATTATTAATCCTCCCATGATTTAAATGATTGATTTCATTTGTTTGTGAATGGGATGGTGTACTTTGGATCTGTCCCCGAGTCTATCAACGAGACCCCCCTCTGTCTGTCCCTCAGGGTCTAAACCAGGACATGAGAGAACACGAGTCCAGCTTCGCCTCGGAACACCTGCGGATGATGGCCGCCAGGAACACTACGCTAGAGGCGAAGGTAACCCTCGGAGCTCTGCAAAGTTCCTTCCTTCTCTGAATGATCGAATGTGTGCTGGATGTGGTTGCGTAATGATCGGCTGCATGTCTACGGCATAAAGCAGACTGTACAAATGAACAAAAGGTGATCTGTTTGAATGTGTTCTTGTGTTGTGGGTTGAGTGTGTCTTTGTCGGGATGAATCTGTCTCCATATTCTGGGATAGATGTTTTTCTGTTGAGTACGACTATAGCTTATTGTTGAGGACTTGTGGGTTTTGGAGCTATGGGTGCATGTGTCCTTGTGTGAATTGGTTTGTATGTGTGTCTCTGTGGGGGGGAAGAGGGCTGTAAATATGTCTCTGTGTTGGTTTCTGTGTTGAAAAGTCTTGTGTCCCTGCTTGTTTTTGTTCAGGTGGAGGATGTGAAAGGGGAGCTCCAGGAGAGGTATAAGGTCCTGCCTGGCCTCAACACTCGCATAACGGAGCTGGAGACGCAATACGAGGACATGCGGGAGAAGAACCGACAGCTCGAGCAGAAGTTAGCCGCCATGCAGGTGTGTGTTTGTGTGTTGCCGTGTTTGTGTGTGAGGAAAAGAGAAAAAAAGTATTTGCATTAAAATGAGAAGAGAATAATGTAATATGTAATTGTTGATAGTACTAAATAAAGCTTAAAACAAAACATTTACAGGTAACTTGCCATAACTTGTTCAGCCAGAACACATAAGAACAATGAACAGATATGGCCCTTTAGCCAAGTGAAGGTGGAGACCTGCTGACAGCTGAAAGTCTGCTGCTGCTGTCACTGGTGTAGGTTGATGAATTACAGATGGCAGACAAGTAATAAAATGTAAACTGGGACAGAAATGTTTAAATAGATCAGTAATTAAACATGGGTGGTTGCTTGTGTTTCTAGGCTGCCCGCCCGTGTGTGGAAAACCCCAGTATGCCTTTCTAACTAGCTTAAGATGGTGGTGTGTGCATAGGTCTTACTGTGTGTGTGTGTGTGTGTGTGTGTGTGTGTGTGTGTGTGTGTGCACGCGCACCTTTGCAGAAGTTGATGAGTAGCCACTCGGAGAAGCTGCTAGAGGTGGAGCTGGAGCTGAGGACTTTGCGGGCGGTGCGGGACGAGGTGGAGACGCTACGGACGTCCCTGGAGACTATTCGCACACGCGTCAACAGCCTGGAGCTGGCACGTGGGACTGCCGGCTCCGGACCACACACGCTAGGTCAGTCTGTGCATGACGCATACACACTCACACCCATGTACACTTTCTACGCACACTAATCAGCAAATCCATCAACATAACTGTCAACCAAGGCCTCGTCAACCGTGAACATTCCATTAGCATACTCCATGGTATTTTCACTTTCTTTTCTACCTCTTCACCGGAGGGAATGAAAGGGTGGGTCGCAGATTGCAATGAATCATCCTTTCTCCAAAATTCTACCTTGCAGATTTTACATATTGAAAATATTGACATTTACATGTTGTCTTAATGGTCTTTTGATACATTGTTGCATTGTTGCTCATGCTCTGTATTAGTTATAGAATTTGCACTGACAAGTTTGACAGTCTTTTGCACTATAACATGTTGCACTTTCTGTGTTACTATAGCATCTATCTGTCTGTCTGTCTATCTATCTTGTGTGCAAGCAACATACATAACATAATTGCCATAATTTTCCATGTTTGTCTTTGTAGGCTCCCTGGAGACACAAGTGTCGCGTCATGACGACACGTTGTCAATGCATGAGGTGCGTCTGGCCGACATGGATCTGCGCTTCCAGGTGCTGGAGACGGCCAGCTACAACGGCACGCTCATCTGGAAGATCCGCGATTACAAGCGGCGCAAGCAGGAGGCGGTGGCCTCCAAGACGCTCTCGCTCTATAGCCAGCCCTTCTACACGGGCTACTTTGGCTACAAGATGTGCGCCCGCGTCTACCTGAACGGCGACGGCATGGGTAAGGGCACGCACCTGTCGCTCTTCTTCGTGGTGATGCGCGGCGAGTACGACGCGCTCCTGCCGTGGCCCTTCAAGCAAAAGGTGACGCTCATGCTTATGGACCAGGGCCCCGCGCGCAAACACCTGGGCGACGCCTTCAAGCCCGACCCTAACAGCAGCAGCTTCCGCCGGCCCACGGGCGAGATGAATATCGCCTCGGGCTGCCCGCTCTTTGTCTCGCAGCCCGTGCTCGAGGGCGGCACCTACATCAAGGACGACACCATCTTCATCAAGGTGACCGTGGACACCTCCGACCTGCCTGACCCCTGAGCGAGGGAGGTGGGTCTGCATAAAAACGTACTCCGCACCCTCTCCACTCTCCACGGAAGGCAGAGATTTTTTAGCGGCGGGAAAACCCTTCGTTAAACGACACGTCCGCTGAACGGCGAAGGAGATCGCATGAGCCTTGCGCTGGGTCGACGCAGGGAAATGCACGGAGGCTAAAGTACAAGCAAAAACAAGACAGCGAGAAAGTGAGCTTAGGAATGTTGACTGATGAAGGTTTTGCAGCAGGTGTGTATATTGACAGGGCAAAATACGGAGCGACTTTAACCTAAGGAATGTTTGTGTATGAGTGTAATTGTCCACACATTGTGCATATGGAAGTGTGTGTGTGCGTGTGCGTGCGTAGTACTTGCCAGCCAGCTTCCGGAAAAAAGGCAACCTGCTTCAGTGCTAGAGAATACATTGAGGAAACATCGTTCAGAGATGGAGAACTGATTGGTTGGCTGGTGTTTTGCGTTAGCTTGTTTTGCGTTAGCTCGGCCATGGCAGGCTCTTGGCATCACTTGTATAAGTCTTAAATATCGCCTTCAGATGCATACTAATAAGCAACTTCTATATGTGGATGCGGACGTTAGCTGTTTAGCTGTGGTGTTGCCGTGAGACTGCAGGTGTGCGGGCGAGCGTTTGGTCAGGCGGCCGGTAAGGTTGGCAGACACTGCGGAACCGTAGCTGGCGCTATTGTGATCGATTGTAGTGGTCCTGTCCAGTGGTGCGGTGGAGTGCTGATGTTCTGTGGTAGACGTTGTGACCGTGGTGTTTGATCAGCTGTAGATGGGACCGTGGGGTGACGATGGGGGTGGGATGGGGTCGGAGTCGGGTGCACCGCAAAAGGGGTGATGGGCTGACTGGGGTGGTTCGTCGTGCTCAGTAAGTGTCATGTAGAGGTCCGGTCACGTATGACTAACGGAGAAGACTAACTGATCTGATTACGCCCCTCGCTCAGCAAAGTCAATCCGTTTTTTTTTTGTTTTTTTTTTTCAAAAGACTTTTGTGCAGAATCATACGGACTCATTACAACCTGGCAGATTTATGAGAACCCATGTAGACTGGTCTCAGCATACTACTACCCACACTCATTATTATGGTAATGTTGAAATCTCATTGGATGCTGTGCATCGGAATCTCACATATTGTTTATACACCCAGTGAATTATTTGCCTCTGATTCCAGCCATGCGAATGAACATCAAGTTACAGAAAGTTTTATCTCATGGTGGGAAATATTATTTGCACAATTTATGTCTGAATGTGTAACACATTAAAATGTTTTGAAATACAAACAGTTTCTTGTGTGATGACCTTCTCAACAGTTATGTTTTCTGACCACAGTTTTTCAGATATTAACGATCAATCTCTCTAACAGTGGTTGTCAAACTGTAGGCCTAGGAGTACCCCTGTGGGGGGGTTCAAAGAATGGGTGAACCAGAGAATGGGTTCTCGGTTCTCACCAGCATAATGAAAAAACGATCTTGCACTCAGATTATCACCAATACAACCCATTTGCTTCTACATTGATGTGTACCATATAATAATAATGTGTTTACATTTTGTGTAGCTTTTTGTTTGTGCAAAAAAATTGATTGTTATATGAAGTTGTCCGTGATGCAGGGGTAGCCTACTCGGGAGTGTGGCAGGGGGTACGCAACAGTTAAAAGTTTGGTAACCACTTATAGCAATAGGCAAGGCCTGCAGTCATTTAATAGAATTTTAATGCACAAAGATAAAAATTCACAAGCCATTACATGCTAGGTTGGAGTTATAAGCAATATATACATGAGATTATACGATTTATACAATTTATATTAAGTGACGTTTCCCACCAGCATTTCTCGCCGTTCAAACGGCATTAAATAATATCCTCACTAGGTGGCAGAGCTGCTCAAGAACCCCAGTGTGTAAAATGACGTAACTCGCAACAATTTTGAAGCGCATCTGCTCCATCAGCAGGTCTGCAATGTCATGTTTGCAGTATCGTACTGATCTCTCTGGTCATACGGTTAGCACTTTCAACCCGGCCATAACCAGTTATTACCGTGTGGTTCTGCCGACTAATAAACATGGCATAACTACTTTATGATAATCACATACTAAGGAAAAATTGAGCGTTTCCTACTTGTGATTTGTCCTTGCCTCTGATGAGCAAATAGCAACCGTAAGCAAATGGTGAACTTAAGCAAACTGGAACTTTTTCACTGTCTAAAATTCAAAGTGGTTTAACTGATTAGCTGCTGCAGAGAAATTCTGAAAGAATGCTGTTAAATTCTAAACAAGTCTGAGACATTTGGTTATTTATTCTACCGATTGTAGTTGTATGGAGAGTATTTTACTAGACCTGATGAAATTCTCAGCTGTGCGCATCACTTCATAGGGCTGCCTTCTGAAATCGTCCAATAATTTCCCTCGCTGAATGTTCAGATGTTACGTCATAGGAAGGGTGGTGGTTCAGGCGAGAAATTCAGGTAACACTCAGTGCGCACACGCATCCACACATAACGGAGTATTTCTCTGGTCTAACACAAGGCTCTTGTATGTGCCACGTTACGCATCGGCGGTGAGGCTTGTTGGGTAGCCTACAGTAATCTGCTGCGTCGCTTTAAATTCCGGATTTTAGAGAAAGAAAGGGAAGTTGTAGGCGCACGTTCCTCAACGAGGTTTTTGAAGGATCATCATCATGTTCAGTTGGGTTAACAAGGAGCAAGGAGGACGAAACAAGGAAGGAGACATGTTTCAAACTGTGACAGAGGGTCTTCAAAGTCTTTACACGAGAAAATTACTACCCCTTGAAGAAACCTACCTTTTCCATGACTTCCATTCGCCAGCACTGGAAGAAGCGGATTTTCAAAGTAAACCCATGGTGTTACTCGTGGGACAATACTCAACCGGGAAGACCACATTTATCAGGTAACCCTTTGAGTCTGGTAACGTTATATATACAAACTAACAGCTGATAGAAAACAGAGACACGAGGGGAGCAAATGTTAGGATTAGCAGTTTGTGCTTACTCACGCAAGCAACGCACTGCGCTTTGGACATAGGCGACCTGTTGCTGCCCACAACAGCTGTTCTGTAATGTCAGATAGTGGAATAGGTAGCATTGTTTTATGATAGGGTAGCGTTAAGTTCAGGTGTTCGCTCATTATACGAGTTTGCAGCACATCGCGACCATTCTTCAAATGGTTTCAATCGTGTCGCTGCCATCGCGTTAAAAATATACCTGATTCAGACATTTGATATCGCACCACACACGTGACTTGTCTCGGCTGTACCTGCTACCAGCTACTGTTTAATTGCACTTATCAGTGCTAGACACTGATATGCATTAAACTGTGTCTCCACTTCACCTTAGCCTCTCACGAGGGCTCCTTTAGGTCATGAGATTTTGACGCGGCGGGGGGGAAGCCAACGACTCCTGTCAGTGCGCCTGTGCCGTGGCAAGGCAGTAGGAGCCTGCTGTTGTCAGATAATAGAGGCAGGGTGTGTTTAGAGAAGATGGGTGTGTACCTTCTCTTGTTGGGGGTTCCTGTAGTGTTGAGTTACCATGGCCAGGCACACAAATGTGTATGGAGAGTCAGGTGAACAAAAGTAGACCTGAGTCCCTACTCCACCCACCTAAAGTAACCTACTACTGAAATGCGCGTCAGATTGGCCGCACATATAATGGCTGCACACACGAACCTACTATTGATCCGTGTTTCGCCCGTGACAGGACGAAACAAAGTAGCCTACACACATAACCTCTGAGAAAGCCCAATTCTTCCTGAGCTATTCAACATACGGAGGTTTAAGGGGAAGTGTTGAGTCATGTGGGTTTGCTGCCCCTTTTCATAATATTCCACCTACGGCAAATTCCTTTGCTGTTGCCTCTAAGTCTCTTTCATATTTCATGAAAGACTGTGCAGTTTGAGCCAAGTTAAAGAACAAGTTCAATGTGTGTGTGTGTTTTCTTAAGAACTATTGCTGGTAATGTTTGCTTTGACCTTCTTGACGTCAAGGTCTCTTACCCAGGATACGTTAAATTCACCGCATGGCGTGTGCGCACGTGCAAGTGTATTTGTGCGTTTGTGTTGGATTTGGACAAGGGAGTTTCAGGAAGAGCCAAGTGACAAATGGCTTTGTTTTTGTCTTGTCCTTGCATTGCTCCTTCACCTCAAGCGTGTTTGTGTTGGGGCAGAATAGGGTACTCGTGTAGTGTTTGTGCAGGCTTTGAAGTAAAGGAGACGGCAGTAGTAATTCCAAGAGAGCTCTGATTTATGTGTTCTGTCCCCCATCTATCGCATTATCAGGAAATGAAGCAACACGCCTCTGACCTGCTCTTCCGGAGGGAACGAGAAGGCTGAGCCTCACAGGACCACTGTGTTTGTCTGTCATTCCCTAGAGTCCATCTCTCCTCAGACCATTTGACTCATGAACATACTGTTTCCAGATCTGTCGACTGGTCTGTCGTTATAATAGCAAAAGGTTTTCCTGGGTAATAATTCTGGCCACAGATCTGTGGACTATTGTGAAATGATAGTTTTAAGGGGTATGAATCATTTTGCAGTAAACTGGAATTCCACCACTAGTTTAACTTCTCAGTTTTTAGAGCCCTGGAACATGCATGTGTGAATGACAGGAAGGACCCATTATGGGCAGATTCCAATAATGCTCACACGTGTTTCTTTGTTTCATGGTGTATAGTTTCATTTCACATGAAATCTCTCTTCTCTTTCACATCATCCCATCCTTTTAAAGGGTCATTCATTGCTATGTATTGCTCATGACTTTTTTGCTGCAGTTTATTTTTCACCTCTAACTCTGAATAGATAAGATACAATATCAGATACCACGTCTTTCTAATGTGAAGCACCTACCAAATGAGAATCCATTGACAAGCACGTCCTCATAAATCGTGTAATTAGTGTGATATGTGTCAGTGACCGTTCTGTTTGTTCTTCTTGTAGGTATCTGCTGGAGCAAGACTTCCCTGGCATGAGGATCGGGCCAGAGCCCACTACCGATGGCTTCATTGCCGTTATGTACGGGGAGAACGAGGGCGTCGTCCCGGGTAATGCCTTGGTTGTGGACCCCAAGAAGCCTTTCCGCAAACTCAATGCCTTTGGAAACGCCTTTCTAAACAGGTAAAGTGTTGTCTCACTCCTAATCACCAATATCAAGGAGCCCAAACTCATATTTCTCTCTGTTACACTATTATAAGGAGACATAATAAACAAGTCTTGAATCTTAATGGAGAACTGAACCTTATGGAGGTCAAAGGGTTTATTGGACATGGCATACTATATGCACCCACCCACAGCAGTCTTACCAGTGGCTTTCCACTAGGTCCACGTCGGCATAGTAAGTCACAGTTTCTAACTGAAGATTTGGGCATTAGCCTAGCACATAGAGGCATTCCTAGAGAGGAATTATAAGGGTCATGAGTGCTGATCCTGGCTTCATGGATGGACCTCTCCCTCAGCTGATGTCATGCTTCCTACCACTACCAGCAAAGGGAAAATGCTCAAGAATTTTTCCACATGCTGGGAGTATAGCAACCAAGCACACACACACACACACACACACACACACACACATACACCACCAACGTGTCTTTAGCCTGTAGACAGGATTTTACTGATTACAGTAAACACACAGGAACACATAGGCTATACAGGAACATGCACAGAGAGGCAAAAGCACCACTGGATATTTTGTTGCTCAATTCCGATCTTCTTGAATGCAGATAAGCGCAGATAAGTGCTCACCCACCATAAAGTAGTCTTTGGGGCTAAAGATGTTGGTCCCACAAACTCTCTGCTGATTGCGTAACAAGGGGATTTAGCATCCTGAGTCAGTCCAGTCAGTACTTTCACACAAAAAAGTGGTTTAATAATAGACACAGCTTCCCCCTGTTGACTCTTGTTTTGCAGAGGTGTTTGTGAGGAACGCATAGGTGCGTGCTGTTTTTAGATAGCCGAGCGCCCATCGCTTCCTCTCTCAGGCCCCTGGATGCTCAGCCCACTCGGACAGACCCTAGGTTTCCATAAACAAGATCCCCACTCCACTAGGTTCACAGAGGAGGGAGGGAGGGAGGAGGCTGGGTTCCTATGGTCATGGCGACAGGCGGCGGCTGGCACGTGAAGAAGGAAAAAAGGACTTATAACAGCCAAATATAGCAGCGGGATGTACAGCCAGGAGTTTCTAGACAGACAGTGTGTGTGTGTTTGTGTGGATGTGTGTGCGAGGGGACATGTCTGTGCAGGGGAAACGAATAAGTGATTCTCTGACAGCTACCCAAACGGAGGTCAGAAGCGTTTCTGGCGTAGGACCTTTGCTCTTGTCGAGAGGAACCTCCTAACAATACTCTTTGTTTCCTCTACTCTGTTCCGTGCGTCACACTACAGATTTGCAGCGTGAGGCGTTTTTTTTTTTCTTCTTTTTTTTTCTTCTTTTCCTCTCTCCCCCTCCACCATGGCTATCCCGAATTAGAGCTGACTGGCTCCTACTTTCTCCTCATTGGGAATATGAAGCTGAACCTCTGAGACGACCCTCTCTTGCAGTTCTCATCCTTCTCTCCATCCTTCTCTCATCCTTCTCTTATTGTGTCCATTTCTATTTTGCCATGTTCCTAGGAAGTCCACAAGTCCACAAGTCACAGTGTTCTTAGGAAGCAGTTAAAGAGTCTTAACACAGTATGAGTGCTCTTGAGAGCTAATGCTCTGGAGAGCTATGAGAGAGCAGCTATGATGGGCAAGGAGCCATCAGGAAAGTAGTGACACTGGTACATACCTTGGCTAGTGGTTTGGTTTTTAATCAAGTTATGACTGTAGATTTGGCCCATGAGTAAGTCCTGCTTCACTCCAAAGAGATGTGGATGAGGTGAGCTGGGACTGCTTGCCATGTTAATCTAACTGCCCATTGCCAAAATGTATGGACAGTGAATGCGGTCATATTAACTGACAGTAAGAGGTACATTTCTACATTCGTTGAATGGGAGAGCTATTGGTCAGTGTTGGGCTTGTTAAATGGTGAAGGTAAATGGGATGCTTGTAGAGGATGTGTGGGTGAATCAGACCTGTCAACTTGAAGGTTATGAGCTGGCCTCGAGTGAACTTAGGCTGGATATCAACACCATCACCACCTCTATAGATATTGCCTGCATGGGCATTTAAAATCCCTGAGTCGGCCAGCTTACTTCATGCTATTTTTTGACATCTCAAGGTTATTACTGTAGATTATAGGTAGCTAATAAAAGGTTTAACTTTGTGGATGTGCTTAAGGAAAGCTTTCAAACTTGACTATAAAAGTGTCTATTAAAAGAAAATCGCAAAAGCATCAAGCCTGTTCTGTCTCTCTTTGGCTGGCTCTAGGTTCATCTGTTCCCAGATGCCCAATCAGGTGCTCCAGAGCATCAGCATCATCGACACGCCGGGCATCCTGTCAGGAGAGAAACAGCGCATCAGCAGAGGTGAGCCACCGCTCTGTCATTCATGAACTCAAAACACAGGAAAACCAAAACGCAACATAACTTCAACTATTTCCCAGCTCAATACTTCACAACATAACACAGCTCTACACAAGATCCATGGTCCTAAACCCTGCAGTGTTCTTGACAGGATTATTCCTAAGCTTATGTGTTTGTTTGTTGGTTTGTAGTCAAGTCTTTAAGAACATTTGGAGTGTCAGTTTTAGGCAGGTGGTATTGGTAGGCCTTAAATCTATTGTGTGGGGGATCAGCCGCCATGGTACAAAGTAACAGAAACTTTTCTCCAGTAGAAAAAGACGCTTGAATCCTAAGTATCGATGTCGCTTAGCTGTATGTGATATTTCACTTGCAAATGAGCTTTACTTTCAATGCACTTATGTTATGGGGATTACTTATCTGTATGAGGACAAAATATCTGTTGGAGAAATGTGATGATGCACTGAAATGCTGGCCACCTCATCTGTCACACCACACACACACACACACACACACACACACACACACACACACACACACACACACACACAGAGTCTGCTCTCTGCATACTGTTATCAAGCTCAATACTGTCACACTCTCCCCTTTTCCCTTGTGGAAACATGAGCCGTAGGTCCACCCCCGTACCCCACACTCCAGCTGTGGATTACCCTCCAGCACCTCTCGACTCCACACTTCTCGTTTTCTCTTTTTTTTTCTCTCTTTTTTTTCCCTCTCTCTCTATGCCTTTTTTTCTCTTTCTCTTCCTCTTTTTGGTGGTGTGCACTGAAAGGCACCTGGTGGTTTGTGTGGTGGGGTGTGAGCAGGAACTGGACTGATGCCAGTGCTCGCAGGAGGTGTGTTTGTTTGTGTGTGTGTGTGTGTGTGTGTGTGTGTGTGTGTGTGTGTGTGTGTGTGAGAGAGAGAGAGAGAGGAGAGGAGAGAGAGAGAGGAGAGAGAGAGAGAGAGAGGAGAGAGAGAGAGAGAGAGAGAGAGAGAGAGAGAGAGGAGAGAGAGAGAGAGGAGAGAGAGAGAGAGAGAGAGAGAGAGAGAGAGAGAGAGAGAGAGAGTTTTGGGGGTGTTGTTTAATTTGGCAGTCAACAAAGGGAAAGACCAGATAAACCAGCAGTCCTTGATGCTTGAGTTGTTCCTGTTGCAAGTTTTATGCATGTTTGTATTTGATCTCTTTGTGTGGGTACATTAGTGTGTGTGTGTGTGTGTGTGTGTGTGTGCATGCATGTGTGTCTTTGTGTGTGTTTCTGTGTGTGTACATGTGGCTTTGGTACACGTAGTGTGGGCTTGCGTTGGTGTATTTTCTGCGTGTGTGTGCATGCATGTGTGGGCGTACGCATGTTCATGTGAGCCTGAATGCAGGGGTGGGCTCATGATGCAATCAGCAGAGAAATTAAATTTCTTGGCTCATGCCTCCAGTGAAAATGCCTGGCAATAGTGTGAACTGCCTACCATTGTGTGAATGAATAGTTTTGGTGGGCACACTCCACAGTCTGCTATGCAGTACGGGTGTAATCTTGTGTCCGGTCTGTCAAAGACATGCATATGTGACCATCTACTCTGTGTCTGTGGACCTGGTTACACTTATCGAAATATATTTTGTAAACGGAAGGTGAACTTATTAACTCTAGTGTTACCCAGTGTTCGTTTCTATCAGTCTTCTTGGCTGCCCGCTGTCTAGTACTTACCGTGCTGCTGTTAAGTCAGTTCATGCCAGTTAAGTCTGGTTCAGGGCTTAAGGGATTTAGCCAGTTTGCAGTGTCTGGAGGAAATGAAGACACAACAGTGCTGCTTACTGTACTGCTGCGTTTCAGTAAATATGCGTTTCGGCTGCCTGCCGGAGTGTTCTGGCCAGCACGCTGCAGGGGCCTGCTGCTCCTGCTGCTGCTGCGGTGATGGTGGTGCGGTGGGGCTAGAGATAGGGAGGCGGGGTGGAGTGGGGTTGGGGGATATGGATGGACGTGGGGCTCTGGGCGTTAGCACATCTGTTCCTGGTTTTCCCTCGTTCAGCTGAGGCTGCATTCCTCCAGCCCGCGCCGCTTTGCATTCTTCTCGTGGCTCATCATCGGGCGGCGGACTCGATCGGGAGTTAGTCCCGAGCCCGGTGTGCGTGTGCGGGGAACTTTTATTTATTTCATATTTTTTTGGGCTGCGTGTGTCGTCACTAGATAGTCAGCTCTCAACATAGTTGCACACTTACATCAGCAAGAGCTGGCATAGAAAACATAACGCAGCCTCTTACAGTAACAATCTGACATCATCTTTATGATGTGCTGACGGACATATATTCAGCTCACATTCACTGATGGAAATGAACTCCCTGTTAATTGAACGAAAAGAAACCGTATGTGTAGCTCAGGATAGACCGACAGCTAGTGACAGTTAGTCATCAGAGCCAGAAGACGGTGGCCAGTGCCCCTCCAAAGGAAGTCTGTGGTAGAGATGGTGTAACTTTAGTGCAAGAGTGGAATGAACTCTGAGCAGAAGTTGGTAGCGAGCGCAGCCTGGACAAGTCGGCATGCAACAAAAGATAAGACTTTATCTTAAGTTACAGCCTGATCTCTACTCTGCTCACCACACAGTCCTTCCTAATAAAAATAACATAAACGTTGCACCTTTATCATGACCAAAATAAGCACACATTCTTATGAACATACCGTAGTCAGAATAGATTTTATCTTTAATAGTAATAGTGGCACTATTGGTGATGAAGATAAGTGAAAGGTTTTTGCCTCAGATTTGGAAATGTATGATTGAACGTTTGAGTGAGTTTATGAACTGAATGAACTCCAGAGGAGTATGTTAGAGTGATTTCCATTGGCTCAGACGGTTCCCACACTAAAAAAGTAGCTGCTGCGGGTGCCGCCCAAATAAGGACTTGGCACAGGGTGCCTGCATCACTGACCTCCTATGTAATGCTTGCTATTGTTGTTCCAGCAGCCAAGTTTCCTTGTCTATGGAGTCATTTGGAACCGTGTTAATTACGCCAAGGGCTGTAGCCGACCTTTCTCAGAGAGTCAGAAATAAGAGGGGTCACAGTAGCCCTTTCTTCAAACACGAAGCTTCTCTCTTGTTGTGTGGATGTAGCCTACTATTTGTGTGTGCATGCACGTCTGTGTGTGTAGTGTGCAATCTCTGTGTGCATTTGTGTGAGTATGTCAGCCAGTTTGTGCCTGTGTACATTAAGGATCTGTCTGTGCAGTAAGCGAGTGCATAGCTTGTCTGTGTGTTTGTTGTGGGTCGTGTCATGGTTTACTTTGTTTCTGGGAAACATCGGTATTGTACAAAGTCATTCCCGTTACTAAGGAGCAGATTTATTCTCTGTGAGATCCACCCCACACAAATCAATCTGTGGGCTTTAGTGCAGTTCATCCCTGTGTCATCGTTCATCCGTCCTTATTCCCTCTTCTCTTCTTCTCAACCTCTGCCTTCCTCTCCCTCTGCTACCTTCTATATATCTCAGTCTCCCACTTCTTGTTTTTCTTCACCCCTCGACACACCTCCACCCCCCTCCCGAAAATCTGCATTTGCCTTCTCTCACTTCCCCTTCCCACATCCTTATTTTTCTCGAAACGTGTTCATCATTCGTCGTTTGTCTGCCACCCGATCTCTCTCCCTCTGTCGTTAATTATGCAAGAGTCTAGCACATCTTGCATGTTATTTAAACCTGGCTGGCTGCTGGGGGATTGGTTTGTGACATTGAATGCTGTATAGACGTGCTTTGGTCACTGAAATCAATCTGGCCGGACTAACTTCACTTAACTTTTATAACAGGATAAAACCTAATGTTTGGATTGCATATTACTGATGTCGTTTTCATTGGCAAACACCTTTCAGTGAGAGTTGAGGGAAAGGCTGTGCTGTCAGTGAAGAGTGGTACTACTAGCATTACTCACCGACGTGGAGGCACCCTCCCCTATATCTGAGTTTGTGTTAGTGTGTGTTTTATGTCTTTAAGTGCTCGCTGTTAAACAGCTTACAAATCAAGCTAAGAATCTGTCTGTTATCTCACTGTGAAACCGGTCATGCTGGGAGGGAGTGTGTGTGTGTGTGTGTGTGTGTGTGTGTGTGAATAAACAGAGATGTTTAACAGTGTGTGAACATGTAACCTGTCTATGTCAGGACTCTCAATGATAACCTTTGGTGGTTCTGCAGGGTAGTCTCTCTATGGACAGTGAAAGGTCTGACTCAGTGCTGTGCTGCAGTACCTGACGTGGGCACCTCCTATTCGTTGTTTGTCAGGATGTGCTCTCTCTTAGAATGCAAACACTGCAGCTCCATGTCTGGCTCTGGTGTGAAATGCCTGTGTGCACACACACGCATGTGCAGTGTCCACATCAGACACTTGTGCAATTCTTCAGAGTTTCCACTCTGGGGTAAAAAAAAAACAAAAAACAGTCCCCACTACCCCCACCCTTCCTGCCACCTCCCATCTTCATCTTTTAGTTCACTGAACATCTACTGTTCCTCCATCTTTTAGGCTATGACTTCTCCGAGGTACTGCGCTGGTTCGGCGAGCGCGTGGACCGCATCATCCTGCTCTTCGACGCTCACAAGCTGGACATCTCGGACGAGTTCTCGGAGGCCATCAAGGCGCTGCGCGGCCAGGACGACAAGATCCGCGTGGTGCTCAACAAGGCCGACCAGGTGGACACTCAGCAGCTGATGCGCGTCTACGGCGCCCTCATGTGGTCGCTGGGCAAGGTAATCAACACGCCCGAGGTGGTGCGCGTCTACCTGGGCTCCTTCTGGGCCAAACCACTGCAGAACACCGAAAACCGCCGCCTGTTCGAGGCCGAGACGCAGGACCTTTTCCGCGATATCCAGAGCCTGCCGCGCAACGCCGCCCTGCGCAAGCTCAACGACCTCATCAAGAGAGCCCGATTGGCCAAGGTACAGCCCAACCTATATCTCCGTATCTTTGGCTGATTGAGTTAATCTATGATGAATTATGGGAATCAAACACACCTACCCTGTCATTTAAACTTATATGCTTGGTGGTGTCAGGTCACATCTGGTTGCACTATACTGTGACTTTCTCTTTTCATTACCCTATTCATTATCATGCCCTGCGCCTACACTCTTTATCAAGAACACATACAGTCACACCCTATACAGTCCTTGTCTCTAATCCCCCACCAACACACAGATTAAAACATATAGATAAAGTTTTATGTATGTAGTTAGTCTTCTGACTTCTGACTGTCTTATTATTCACCACCAGAGGTAAATAGATGATTTTATGAAATAAATGAAAGACGTTGTTGGATAGGACTAAAGTACAGGGATGAGATGAGGGTAAATGTGTAAAGTTGACTGACGCTTTCATTGTGTTTGGTGTAAGCCTGTCAGTGTGCCGCTGCCTTAAACAAAAATAATGGTTCTGCCCCAGACCTCATAGGATAGAATGTTTATAAAACGTGCCCATCATATGAAAGCAATTATCACTACAAGCTTGTGGCCCTCATCTCAACCCTGAGAACATAACGCTGGCCCCTGCACCGTGGAGGTATATCATCCCAGCACGTGTGTGTTGGAGTGTGTGTGTGTTAGCCTGTGCCCTCATGGAGATGGGGAGTGAAACCGGTGCTGGAGACTTGCTCCTGAACTCCGACCCACCGCTCACACACACGCACTCGATCACACTCATACTGGAGTGTATATGTTCCCCACCACCTCCTGTTGGGTCTGACATAACTGACCATCAGTCATGCCCTCACGCACACCGACCATTCATGTCAGACACACTCTCTCCGTTGGTAAACATAACTCTCTCCCATCTCTCATGCTCACTCACCCGCTGCTCTGTCTCTCTCTCTCTCTCTCTCTGTTTCTCTCTCTTGCACGCTTGTAAGGAGGGCCCTTCATTTTAAAAGCGAGCCTCCTTATCTCTTCCGCAATATTTTCCAACTCGGCGGCGCAAACAGGAATTTGCCGGTGCTCCGCATTCCTTCCTGCAGCATGAAAGCCCACGTGAGGTAGAGGAGGTGGGAGCTTTTGTGACCCTCTCGGACTCTTACGACCCCACCTCCGTGACACACTCACTTTTACTCACAGGCATGCACACACACACACACACACACACACACACATACAATCACACCTACTTCTCCCTGCCTCGCTTTGGCACAGGGTGTGTGTGTGTGTGTGTGTGTGTGCGCGTGCGTGTTGTGTGTGACGTCTGTTGCCACCGACTGTTTAGCTCTCAGCCTCCCTCCTCCCTCCTTCCTACCCCCTTGTGCCCCCAGGTTACTGTTTTTATTTTCCTTTCTTCAAAAAAGAATAAACATTCCTGACAGGAGGGAAGAAGCACGCTCTTATTTTGGCTCCTGCCAAGAGAGAGCTTCCTCGTTATTAAGGAAAGGTTTAGAGTAAACATTGGACTGGGACGTTTCCCCCCCTGGCTACACTGCTGCTGCCTTTGGACAGGGAGGAGGGGGTGGGGATGGGGGTGGGGATGGGGATGGGGTGGGGGGCACAGAGAGTCACCAGAGGTACTTGAGCGACTCCATCAAATCCGAGGCCACTCTGATAACTCTCGATATCACCCCAGCACGTAGAACAGAAGGTCACGACCTCTGAGTAATAATAAATTGCAGTCATAAAGGCATCTATTAATAATAACCTCCCCACCTACCACTGAGTACTCATCGACGTAAGTGCTTATTGCAGATGATGCTTGGAAAAAATAGCTGTGAGCATAGAACTTGTCAGACCTCTGTAGTTTTAGTCTCTGATTGGACAGGTCTTATGCTGTGGAATTTTCATGGTCCATGACAGTTCAAGAGAGTTTGATTAGTAGCATCATAGCTGTTCCCACAGAGTTTCTGTTTTAACAATCAAAACAAACCCTTTGCGTTAGTTCATGTGATTATTTGAAGTGATATAAACATAGTGGAAGTAGTAGTTGGGGAACAAAATGGAATGTTCTGGAATTGCTTTAGTTGTTATTCTTTGGCTCCTGTTGTAGGACTTTGCTGTGGTCATTGTCATTCTGTTCTCTCCCTGTATGGCAGTCTCACGATTATTCACTATTTCTGTGTTTCTTCCTCCGTCTCTGCACACCTGCCTGCCCTCAAATGACCGCTCGCAGGTGCACGCTTACATCATCAGTCACCTGAAGAAGGAGATGCCGTCGCTCTTCGGGAAGGAGAAGAAGAAGGAGGAGCTGATCGCTCGCCTGCCTGAGATCTACCTCATGCTCCAGAGGGAGCACCACATCTCACCTGGAGACTTTCCTAACGTCACTAAGATGCAGGTGAGCCCACACGACCACTTACCTGACTTTGGCCTGTCCTGGGGTGGTTACTGAGACGCTGATGTCTAGTCTTCTATAGGTTTAGGCTGGGAAGAAGGTTCCTTCTCTTATCTATAAGTTAGGGATTGAATATAGTAGGTGCAGACCGAGTTGTTTTCCTGCTAGGTCAAAAAAGTTGTTTATGTTTATAGCAGACACTTTTATCCAAAGCGACTTACAATTTTGTCAACTATCAATTATTCAGGGCCAGTCTCCCCTAGAGCAACTTAGGGTTAAGTGCCTTGCTCGAGGGCACAGCAGTGGCAGTTGGGATTTGAACCCACAACTTTTCAGGCTACTTGCACACTAGCCAGGTTCCTTAACCACTACGCTACCACCACCCGTGAAAAAGTTACATGTTCTGCTAGGTCAGAATGAAGACATTACAGCTACTATGTGATGTTTTCATGAAATGCTTTATGTTTTGAGTACCCTTAGTGTAGTGTTACAACATACTGCATAGGCATTTTAAAAATTATTTATAAATTATAAAATTATGTTGCTATTTCAAGGTTATTTTGGGATGTATTAACCTGTAGAAAACACTCCATTCCATCTTGAAGCAAGTCTCCTTTCTCTACTATGTCCTTGAGCTCACCAACCATTCCCTCGCTTTGTATTAGAGAGGGAGGCTTGGGAGGGAGGAAGGAAGGAAGGAAGGAAGGATTGATGACTAATAGTATTGAGCATTGGGCCCACCAATTAGCTATTGGAACCTTGCTGAACCCCTGCTGTAAGCCATGCTGGCCACCCCTGAGTGAATGCGAAGAAACGCCCAGCCTTAATTATCTGCCATTCCTCACTCTTGCTCCAACATCTCTGCCACACAAGCGACCTTTTGACCCCCCTATGCTTAGCTGAAATCTGTAAGATCTTTACAAGTGCTAAGATTCTCCTGTTGAGGGGAAGGGAAAAATCGCTCCTCAGTCCCGCCCCAGAGCTGTAAAGGATTTAGTAGTCCACCAGCGAGAGCAATTTATGGCTGAGAGGGGGATATTTCTCTCCTTGTTTTCAGGAGGACTTTGAAAGGTGAATTTATGCTTATGACCACACATGTGTAATGTGAGGGGAGTGCAGGCTTTAGCCAAAGCCCTGGAGACTCCATGTGAGTGGACCAGGGTCCAGTGTAATCCATTGGGTCTGTGTGTGTGTTTGTGTATGTGTATGTGTGTGTGTGTGTGAGGAGAGAGAGAGAGAGCGGGTCAATGCTAACCTTGGGGAGTTGAAAAAAGTAAAGCTCCATTAACATTGATGTTCTTTCTGTCCCCACCCGGTTTTTTGGCTGTGGCATGAAAGACAGAGCTTTGGAGCGTCAGCTCCTGATTAGTCCGAGGAGCTGCCAACCGAGCTGAGCTCAGAGGCTGGAGGACCCAGTGACTGCATCCTCTTCGGGCCACTCCCCAGAGGCCTTGCCCTAGGCGTCTGCACTGTAGCCCACAGGCTGGGTCCTCTGCCGATTTTTGGGGGCAGAGTTGCAGCTGAAATAGTGTGTGTGTCCGTGTGTGTGTGTGTGATGGAGTTTGGAGGAACGCCCTCTCTCTGATGAGGAACAGCAGAGAGCTGTGCAGCTGAGAGCTCCCTAACCAGGAATTGTGTTTCCTGCACAGATGACATATTGAAAGTGTGTGTGTGTGTGTGTGTGTGTGTGTGTGTGTGTGTGTGCATGCACACATGTGTGGGTGGGTACATGGATGTGTGCGTGTGTTTCATGTTTTTTTTTTTCTGCATGTTTGTGAGCCAGCAACGCAAGCGAGCATCCGTGTACACAACAGCTGGACCACCCGTCCCAGCCCCAGTCACAGAATGATCTCTCTCTCTCTCTCTCTCTCTCTCTCTCTCTCTCTCTCTCTCTCTCACACACACACACACACACACACACACACACACACACACACACACACACACACACACACACACACACACACACACACACACACAACACACACACACATACACATACACAGAGTCTCCTGGTACTCTGTTCAGGGTCACTCCACTGCTCTCCAAAGGGGAGGGTGGAGGCGTGTGTGCTTGGGGCCAGGGGCTGTGGGACACGAACACTGGTCTTGCTCTCTTTAAGGGTTTCAAAAGCTCCAACTTCATGTGAAACAGGGCTGAAAGGATATGCATAAGCACGATTGATATATGAGTCACAATGATTTGTAACGATTGCATTTTAGGGATAACAAGAGTAATTGTGCAATGAAACATGTGGCTGGCAGGTTTCTCTTTCACACTGTGTCTGTTTTTCTTTTCTCTTTGTGTGTGTGTGTGTGTGTGTGTGTGTGTTGTATGGACAAACCTTCCACAGGAGCAGCTCCAGCACTATGACTTTAGCAAATTCCCTTCGCTGAAGATCAAGCTGATAGAGTCAGTGGACAAGATGCTGACCAACAAGATCTCAGGTCTGATGACACTGATCCGCGAGGAGGAAAGCCGGCAGCCAGCTCAGATGGTGACAGGAGGTGCCTTCCAGGGCTCCGAGGACAGCCCGTTTGCCCGTGGCCACGGCGAGGGCATCAGTGCCGGAGCCGACGCCGACGACTGGATCGTCAACCGTGACAAGCCACGTTACGACGAGATCTTCTACACGCTCATGCCCATAAACGGCAAGGTGACGGGCGTCAACGCTAAGAAAGAGATGATGAACTCTCGCCTGCCCAACACGGTGCTCGGAAAGATCTGGAAGCTGGCCGACTGCGACCGCGACGGCATGCTGGACGACGAGGAGTTCGCCCTGGCACAGCATCTCATCAAGGTCAAGCTGGAGGGCTACGAGCTGCCCAATGAGCTGCCTGATCACCTGGTGCCACCCTCGCACCGCAAGAACCCCACTGCCGACATCCTGTACAACCACCAGGAGGACTGAGGCATGCTGGGAAAGCAGAACTAGCAGACTGAGCTCTCACAGCCTCCACATTGTGGAACTATTCACTTATTATTATTATTATTATAATTATTGTTATTATTATTTTGATTTTATATAGGTCAAGTACAGTTGATTTTATATTGTATCTGTTATTTTTCCCTTCACTCCTTTTTGCATAATGTTACTGTAGAAAGTGCTACTTTTAAATGTCTGTCACATGTGCTCCTTGGGTATTGTGCATTACTGAGGACGATAGGCCCAGTAGACGCCCCTGGGCACTGAAGTGGCCTAGATCTGGCGATGGTCCTCTGATATATGCTCTCCCCCTGCCTGAGAGCCAGAAGAGGGCTTCAGAGCCGTCACAGGCTAGGCCGGGTGCAATCCCAGAGCTCTGTTTGAGTGGGGAACACCAGCCTCATGACACAGTGTTGGTTCCTGGAATGTATCACTTCAGGCAGGGTGGGTCTGTGGGAACCCTCCGTCATAAGACTGCTACAGTCTCCAAGGAGCAAGAGGCATGTCTTTGTGACAAGCATTCGTTTCACTTTATGTGATTATATAGGTCATACATTTAGTAATAAATAATATATTAATAATTGATAACAAATATATAGTTTTGATAATAAATTTTACTTTTATGCTTATAGTTGCGTCTTAGCATTCCACTGTTAAATGCCTCTGAAATGGTAACATTTCTGTCATGTAAGGAAACAGATGACAGACACTCAGCATTGAAACAGAATGTAGACACTCATATCAGCTTTCACATTGGCCGTTGTCTGCTTCTCTTCACTTCATTCCAAGGAAAATGCTGTATTATCAAAGACAGAAAAGTCCCATGGATATTCTGTATTAATATTCTATATTAATATTGTTAGACATGGGTCAGAAAAAACATTTTGTTATACTTAAAAAAGGTATTTTAAGAAGTCAAGTTGAAGTCAATTCTTCATAATATTCTTGATTGACACCTAAATACATTATGTATATAAAACATGATCAGTAAATATATTATCTGACAATTGTAATGTCTGAATTTTACGATATAAACCTGTCAGTGTTCCGGAGGGGCAGTAAACCAGATTGCCCACTGGGTGTCTCATTTCCTGAACAGAACATTGCTGACAGTTGAATATTTATTGGAAGACTGAATAGTCATAAAAGTTCCATTTCCTTATTCTAGAAAAGGAAATGTATGTCTAATGCAGACTCAACAGTTTTTGGTTTCTTCATTCATTCTTTATCTTTCGGTTCTTTTGAAACCACGGTCATTTCTTGTTAAGGGCAGATGTCATACTATCAGAGCCATGAGCTCACTTCAGTTAAACTCCTGATAAAAATGCTGTATGTTAAAAAAAGAATGCTTTGAACCCTTCCTTCTCTGATGGTTTAAGACAAACACAGAGCTGACTGAGAGGGAGAAACAAATGACATATCCAAAGGGAAAAGCTTTATCTCTCCTGTAGCACTCTGACTGAGACCCCAAGCACTTTGACTAACACTCACACACATGTGCATCTACTCTGCTGTTGCCAAAGTTATAAGTATGTTGTAAGCCCTGGGTGTTATATGCAATGTCTCACACAAACACACACACACACCTTCCTGAGGCATGTGTTTATGAAGGGAAGTTCACTCTACCCTGAACACACATCCATATACTTGCCTTAAAACTCTGCTCTAAAACTGCTGACATTGAGGAGGTAGTGGCCTGGGCTATACTCTGCAGAGTCTAACACTACTCCTAAATGTCCTTATGTGTGCCTTGAAAATTGAAGAGCGTGCTTGCTTGGCAGCTTTCACATGTGAAGATTTTGTGTTCGCTTTGTCTTTGGCAGGCTAGTTTTTTAAGCAGTCATCTCAACGAGGGGCACTGTATATAGTATTGTTTCCCATTAGCTTATTGGTTAGTACCATTCAAATGCTATGAGTTTGCACAGTTTGGCCATTCCTGTAATCTTGTCCACTGTATTTTTTTTTCTGGGGGGAGGGGGGTGTTGGTTAGTGTTTTGTTACCATTTTGAGGAACTGTAGCTGACCTGTCCAGCCGATAACAGCCTTAAGAAGGGGAGACAGCCTGAGTCCTCTGTCAGCCTTTCAGGAACATGGACTGTTGTGATTATGAATGTATTTTTCATTGTAACAAGTTGTATTTGATGTCAGTGCCCAGTAATCAGGGTCACCGAATGTTGATAGTAAAGAAGTAAAATATTAAGTTTGTGGTATGTCTTTATTTTTACATTTATTGGATCAGGAAGAGTGCATGTTCTTCTTGCTGCTTTGAAGGAAATGTGGAAGATGTTGTTCTGGTCTTACCTCTGTAGATTACACAGTCTTTGATCTATTTTATATCATCCTCCATGAAGTTTATGGTTTATCATAATTTAATTATTTAACAACCAGATAATGGCTAGACAGCACAAATGTTATCACCAGCTGATTTGTCAGGTAAAGAGTGGTTGAGAATCCATTAAAAATATGACCCTTGAATGTAATCCTCCTGGGTCATAGGTAGTCAATAGTGCATCTGTGACCCCAAGGGGGTCCTTGGAGTTACTGCAAGGGGTCTGCCAAATTCCCAAACACCAATTTCTTTTCTCTTTTTTCTTACAATAAGGAAAAGTGTAGTAACAAAACAAACCTGATAATTGTCTTGTAACTAGTTCTTTTTTGTAATTGTCCTCTTCTTTTTTTCAAACATAATAATTGTTTTAGATATTAATCTGTTGGCAATTATTACCCGAATTACTTGACGTACTCAACACAAGAAGCCATTAATGATGGTCTGATTTAATAATTATATATTTTATTTCAAACTTCAGCTAATGAAGGTTCCCTAATAAAGGCTATATAAACTAATAAAGGCACTATAAGCAGAGGGGTCCTGGTCCAGTAAGACAGTAAGTAAGTTATGTGTGTGTGTTTGTGTCTGCAAAGAATTTTCATTTTCTCTTTATGAGTTTAAGACTTTTAGCTTTCGGCTGCTTTCGAGAGCAGAGAGGCCATCATAACCCCCTGCGAGGGTGACCATTGTCCCTTGGGCCGTGCCAGTGTCAGGTGAGTCAGTGGACTACTCATGCTGTAAAACTGAGCCGCTAACGCTACAAAGGTCACCTAACATTGTTTCTGCTTAGTCTGCGAGTAGACGGCACAATCTTAACCAGCCAGACATGTGGAGTTTTCTTCTCTTTTTGCTAAAAAGCTGACTTTTGACCAGACGGTAAGAGCTTCACAAAGACTTAGTGCTCCACTTTCACCTTTCAGACTTTCAGACAGAGTTTTTTCAGTCTTTTCAGTCTTGAATACCCATGTCAGTATTGTTTGAGATTTAGTTGATGGCAGCGATGCATACTCAAGGTGTAAAGGAGACTTACTGTGTTTGGCATGGTTAGTTATAGTTTAATTCTGTCTTACATGTCAAAGTGATGAAATGCTGTTGAAAAGTTAGTTATACCACTTCAACACAGCTGAAGGATTTGAGATTATATTTCTGGGTGATTATATCTGGCTAAATACTGTTCCTCTGAATAATTTGAATTTCAGCACAGCTGTCAAAGAAGGATTTGAGATTATATTTCTGGGTGATTATACCTGCTAAGTACTGTTCCTCTAAATAATTTGAACAACAAGAAAGGCTACAAAATATCAAACAAAAAAGACAAACAACACTCTAAATTTCACCATAGATTATAAAATTACATAACTCCCTCAGAGAACTTTGTGAAAAGCAGTGATACCCAATTTATTGCACATGAAAATAATTTCTTAAGACAGAGTCCTTATCTCTTGTGTAATATTGTTTATAGGTAGCTGTTCGATTAAAACAACGCTTAGGTCATACTAACTTACTAACTGGTAAAAAATTAAGAGGTTTGCAATGGCAAGAATTTTTATAGGCCAAGTGCATGACTTGGCGTCAGCAGAAGGGACATGTTAATTGCTTTTGTCTATCTTATGGAGGTCAAAATTACACTTACAGTCAGTACAAAATCTTAAGAAACACAGAGAAGAAAAAAGGAAAGATCACAGCTTCACTGGGATTAGTCTCAGTTTTACCATCAGTGTGTGTGTGTGTGTGTGTGTGTGTGTGTGTGTGTGTTTGTATGTGAATTTGTGCAAATGTGTGTGTGACCAGTGATGGAGCCTAAGCGAGATGGTCAGGAGTATGAGCAGGGCCGCATCCGCACGCTGCAGGAGCAGCGGATGAACGTGCAGAAGAAGACCTACACCAAATGGATGAATAGCGTCTTCTCTAAGAATGGGGTAGGTCTCCACAGTAATCAAATGGACCTCGCTAGTGTTGACAGTCCACTGCAGCTCTCTCAGTTTACATATTACACTGAGCTAGTGGCCCATGGCCCATGTCTATGACTACCACTAATTAGAACTAAGAAATAGCCTTCTCACATTTGCTGAGGGCAACACTGACACTACATGTTCTTATAGGTTTCTCATCAGGTTTAACCATTTTGCAAAGCTTGCAATTTACTCAAAGCTCTATTGTATGAACCTGTAACTGATTCACAGGGAGAGGACATTTGAGTTGGTCAAGAGAACAGGTGAACTATTGTCAAACATGTTGTTTTTAGGTACCTACAGTATGGACAATGAATGAGATTATGACTCAAACATAGTTGTGGTTGTGTTGTAGGCCTCCAACTCGTAGTATTTGACATAGGCTTAAAACACCTCAAGGCAAATTCTACCCATGATTGCTTCTCATATATAAGTTATGTGTATAAAATTTGCATACAAACATGACCTCATGAGGTAGGGAGCAAAGGGAACTGTGTGTCCCCATTAGGTTGTGCTAGAGAAGGTGATTGATATGAAACAGGCCAAAACTATCTAAGTCCAGTAGAAGGCTATCAGTGGAAGGCTTCGTGGCCTGGAGCCATCTACCCCACGCAGAGGAAGTATCCGCTTTAAATAATCCCCTTTGGCTCATACAGTTTTCGACACAGCCTTGGACTTTTGTTCTTTCCTTGTTTTGTTTTTTTATTATTTTTATTTTCTTCACATTAACCAGTTAGAGTCTGATTCACAAAACCATAGCATGGTAAACAATAACCAACATACTCATTTAACGCTCACCTGAGAAAGAGGTTGATAAGAGCTGTCATTCTCAGCCATAATTGTCTCCTCTATGCACTGTTGCTGGTAGAATCTACTCATGACTTTTGTTTTTGTGTACTAGAAGCAAAAAGATTGTTATATTGTTTTGGAAAAAAAAAACAAAAAAGCAATGAACACTGGCTGCTATAGTTGCTAATTGCCCTGTATAATCTTAATGTGCCATTTTCTGTGCCGGCTGTGATGCCTATCGCAGATCTCCTGGTTTTTATCAGTATAACTCATACTCTGGTGTTTGCTCTTTGGGTTGGGCTTTTTTAACTGACAGTCTGAACTTATCCAGACACCTAGGCCTTAAACGTGCTGTTGTATGTTGATGGAATTGTCCCAGGCAACAGCTGTCACGTTATTTCGCTTTAACCCCTGAAAGCCCTTCACAGGGAGTAGAGATGGTTGTCTTTAAGTTGCTCTCCCGTGTAGAGGGAGTTCAGGGAGGGTGAGAGTGAGTGGGACCTGGTAGGGGTGACCCTGATCTCAGTCAAGCTAAAACCTTCTGTCACATCCTCCAGGAGGAAGACCAAAAGAACAACACACTACAAAAGGGAAAGAAAGGGGTGGAGGGGAGGAGTGCGTGAGTGAGAGAGAGAAAGGGACGTAGGCAGAGAGAGAGAGAGAGAGAGAGAGAGAGTGAGAGAGTGAGAGAGAGAGCAAGAGAGAGAGAGAGGGGGGACATACCTTGAGAGCAATGCCACATCAACGTAAATGTTTCAGCAGCGGGAGGGTCAGGAAGGAAGTGGAACTGGATGGTGGATGTTGGGTGTCACCGTAAGGTATGGTCTGGGAGGGTTTCCTGCGGCACACACACCTCTCATGGCTCCGGTGCACAAACATGAGCAAAACACACACTCGCGCTTTAGAGCACACACAGATGTCGAAGACACACACACACACACACATACAGACACACACAGTGAGCTCAATAACTTCATAGTGCATAAACTATATAGCACACATACTGCACTTGAAGTGTGCATGCATAAGAACATGTGGAAACAATAAAAGAGGGACATATGTACTCTCCCATCACTGACACGTCAATCAGAAGTGTCTTTTCAGCGTATGGATGTGTCATTAGATCCAACTGTCAGAGAGTACACGCAACTACCTCCCAACAATATTTATGGAGCACTACAAAATGTTAAAACGATTTATCTCCACACAGTCACACACACACACACACACACACACACACACACTAGAGTGGGTTTACATAAGCTGGCTGGGCTGTGCAGGCTGGCTGCGGCTATGGCATGTGCCTCCTCAGATCCTCTCGGCCGCCTGTCAGGAAGAGAGCTGTATTAATAGCTGTCTGCACTCGTTCTGAAGGTATGACAACTCTTTAACTGTTTCCCCTTCCTTTTCCCCTCTCACCCCTCGGTTTTATTGTTCTCCGCCGGACGGGCCCAAAGAGGAGGTGTTTTCCACACATTTCACATGCTCTTTGTCCATGCTCTACCAATTGAGCGACTGTGAAAATAAACACGGGGCATATAGATCCAGGCCTCATGTGGATGAATAAATAAGCACTGGTCTCAAGTGCTGCCAGTCAAGAGTGCTGAGACTCCACAGACAGCCGGAGAGTCAGAGGCCTCTGGCAGTGTGAACTAAGGCCTAAATACATGTGGAGGGAATGGGCATTGCTGTACACCCTGGGGAGTGGAGCAGCTCTGTCGCACATGTTTGTGTGTGTGTGTGTGTGTGTGTGTGTGTGTCTGTGTGTGTCTGTGTGTGTGTGAGAGAGAGAGAGTGTATGTGTATGAGCCAGAGGGAAGAAAGAGGTCTGGGCTTGTGCATAAAGTAGAAGGGGGTAAAGTGTGTGTGTGTGTGTGTGTGTGTGTGTGTGTGTGTGTGTGTGTGTGTGTGTGTGTGTGTGTGTGTGTGTGTGTGAGAAAGAGAGACTTGAGAATGGTGAATGGGTGTGGCACGCTGTGGAGGCACTCTGGGATAGGGAGGAGGGAATCACATGAAGTCACACTTTAGTTAATGGAGCATGTTGGCAGTCAGCCATCGGCAGTGCCAGAATCCAACCAGCCAGCTGCGACTCCTCCCTTTTCAGCCTCTATCTCCACCACCTTCCTTATCCACAGCCCCTCAGAGTGACACATTGAGTGATGGGGTCAAAGGTCAGATCAACTAACATCCACAGTGGGCACATGACTGACATAAGCTTCTCTGAATCTCCATGACACCACTCTTCTTCATGATTAAAACAAGCTGAACCCCTCCCACCATGTCTCTCTGATTTACCATTGTTGTAAAACAACTAATAGGGATTTTGACTGTATAAAATCAGATATTTTATTCTTGTGAGTTTTACTTCCACTGCTTTGGGTTTCATTTCCCTTGGTTTCTCTTCTGTTTATGCTCAAGTGGTCAGAAAACTGTAGTTCACTAAAAGCACAGCACATGAAACTGAGTATGTCTACAAAGCAGTAGTTTAGCTTGGTTGTTTTAATGACACAAATGAAGCTATTTTAAAACAGAGGATACTTTGAATACTGTGACCCACACTAGTGATTTTTGTCACGTGTCGCTTCCCTACATACTTGTGTTTTCCATGTACTGTCTGTGTTATATCTGTGGAACACTTTGGTTTGGTTATGCCCTGTCTGTAGGAGAAGGTGAACCTGAGTGACGTGTACACAGAGCTGAAGACAGGGGTGCACTTGGTGCGTCTTCTGGAGCTCATTTCTGGCAAAACTCTGCCAACCCCTACCCACCGTACTATGCGCTACCACTGCCTGGAGAACAACAGCATTGCCATCAAATTCCTCAAGTCAGAACAGGTCAGAAACATTATTTGTCAATATTCAACACAAATTAGCCATGGATGGTACTCAGTTAGTCAAAAACTGAACATAAGCCTACCTGATCAACAAGATTACATTATGCAATATCAGGCATTTCAGTTGCACATAGCCAATGTCAGTTTTCATTCTCAGCATTACATACATCAATATGGCATCAGAATCAGAGTCAGAAGTCATTATTTGAACTAGAGGGATCCTGCATTTAGGTCGCAGGTCAGTAGCGGCCATATGCATTGTTCTATGCAATTTGACATGCATTGAGAGAAGTCTAACCTTCCTCTATACTATGAATAGTCCTCTGTGATTCTCAAATTCTTTGAGGCACCCCTATCAACAGTTTTTTCATCCACGGCACCCCTAAGTTAAATTCTCTGCATCATTGTATACTCTATTTATACCACCTGTCAGAAAAACACTGTACCATTTAGCATAACATAGACCTATAATAGACATAGCCGACTGTTTTTGAATAATAATAAAAACGTGAGATTTTGCTTGGTGGATAGAGGTAACAGAGATGCAAAGAATAGGCCTCTATGTCATGGTTAGGACTTTCAACATTTAAATGGATACAAAGTTGATCTGAAATAATTTTAGGTGACAAATTCAAAGTCTCTCAGTCCTAGAATTGCCCCTGATTTCAAAGTGAAAGATCTGCATTGTGTGTACAGTGTTAACTGTGTTAACATAAGTTTGTTTAAAATGTATCAATATCAAGGACTTTATGCTGATGATTCCTAGCCAGCTTGTCTGCTTTTATGCACGTTAATGGTTAATGACCCAGAGCCATTGATTGTTCCCTCCAGATCCAAGTGGACCTGATTGGCCCTGAGAACATTGTGGATGGAGACAGAACTCTTATCCTGGGTCTAATATGGATCATCATCCTGAGGTTCCAGATCGGAGCCATCAATGTAGATGAGGTATGGGGAACAGTGGAAGGGAGGACCTGAGGCAAGTGGGGTTAGATATCTGAAGATGTTAATCACTGCAGTGCGTTTAGGGATGGAGTGGAGATGGGGAGGCCTAAACAAGGAGAACTCCCTCTAGATGTTCTTCATTTTTAAGTATGCAGCCCTCCAGATATAGAGGTGTATTGCTAGTAGGGTCTCTTTTGTTGGTTCTATGGTTTTTCTAGGTTGTCTAATCTTACTTCTGTAGAGTAGTCAGTTTGCATCACTAGATAAGTGTTCTCTATGTACTGAGCTCAGGTGGATGGCCATGCAAGTCAAGCCCGTCGATCTGCCAAAGAGGCCCTCCTTATCTGGTGCCAGACTAAGACAGCAGGCTACTCCAACGTAGATGTGCAGGACTTCTCTGGCAGCTGGCGAGATGGCCTCGCCTTCAACGCCCTCATCCACGCACATCGGTGAGTTATAAACACAGAGACGCTTGAATCCGATTGCTTATTTTCATTTGAAGTATAGCACTGAATTCCTCATCCATTCTTATTGGTGAGTTGTAACAGTGAGATGCTTAAATCTGACTCCTTTTGACAAATAACGGGATGACACAATTTAAATCATCAAACCTCATAAACCCAGTTAGCTCATCCAAAAGGTCCTCTGGGTGAGTCTCAGTCTCTCTTTCCCAGGCCCGACTTATTTGATTATTGGCGCCTGCGGGAAGACGACCCAAAGCGGAACCTGACTCATGCCTTCGACCTGGCCGAGCGCGAGTTTGGCATCATGCAGCTGCTGGAGGCCGAGGACATCATGGTGCCGCACCCGGACGAGCGCTCCATTATGACCTACGTCTCGCTCTACTACCACTACTTCTCCAAGATGAAGCAGGGTCAGACAGTGCAGAAGCGTATTGCCAAGGTCTGTACCCATCCATGACTGCCCTATACACACAGTACACACAGACTGGTTGCAGAGACACACAGCTCTCTATCTCTGGGTTTGCATACAAGCCATTGTCATTTCAATCTGACTGAAAGCTGTATTGAAATGGCTGGATGGCTTTGTGCATTGAATGAAATCATCATGAAATATTATGTTATGCAATTTAAAAAAGGATGGTCCTCCAAATAAGAGATGTGGGTGCAAAACTCATGAGGGTACAACACATGAGAGTATAAAACTGAGGTCGTCAGCATAAGACTTCAGAATAAACATTTAACATGAACACAACTGAAGACCAAAGACATTGTTCAGCTAAGATCCTGTGTGGAACTTTTTGGGATCATAGGGAACATCTAACCTAGGGGCCTATGAAAGAAAAAAAGGCCTTATCATTTTAGTGCCTGGTAGACTCCTCCACGTTTTTCACTCGGTGCAGCTCGGTGATGACTTACACAGGAGGAATTCCCAGAGACTAATGCTGTCAGTCAAGGCAAGTATGTGGGGGGCCACAGAGGGTCATATAATATCCAAAGGCCTTGTTATCTTCTGTTTTGGTGTGATGATCTGTGATCCAGTATCTGTGTGAGTGATGTGAAATATACTCCCTTGAGTCAGGGGAATGTGTGTGTGTGTGATGTACACAGACATCATGGAGCTGTGTGTTGACACAACACATCTTGGTTTTACATTTAAAGGTTTACAAAGCACACACTGCACCCTTTCCTATCCTTTTTAGTCTTTGGTTGTGAGGGCAAACACACATGGCTTTCACGCGCACAGACCTATTGGACAGTTTGGGTAGTTGCGCACTCTGCTGGTAGCACACAGTAGTGCACAGGTGCTAATCCGGTATGGTGTTACCAATGAGAAGAGCCGTTTTCGGATTAACGTTTACCATCAGCAAACAAGTAGAGGCTGGGAGGGGAAAGTAAGTTAATAAGATAAGAATGGACTCGGGTCAGTTAATGGCGAGGAAAGCATGTGCGACATTTTCAGACAGGACTCTACAGTCTGTTTCAAAGAAACGTAAGCATTCCAACGGTGGCCAGGTGCGGTGACCAGTGGACTACATAGTCCTCCAGCAAAAAGGAACACGTAATCCTGACAATTTGAGGAAAATGTGCAACTATGATGAGTACGAACATACTATCGTTCTGAACTTCATAATCGATGGGGTGTGATACCGACAAGGTGTGCGCCGAGTCGGTCACCCATCTACGTTCTGAAGAAATGGGTCCAAACTGGCGGTAAGACTTGTGTCGTCAAAGAATGACGGATAAATTACTCGAATAAAGGGAAGGAGCGGAATGTCCTTCGGTGGGAATTTTGTTAACCAATGGCTGAGATGGCAACATATGCGTGTTTCTGTGATAACACCACGGGCGTCGGCACTGAGACAGGTGTGTCTACTACCTGGACCAACCTCTTTCTCCCTCGTATCCTTACTTTATTATGTTTATACACCTTAAATATTGAATATGTTAAATATTGGGGTGTCTGTCTGGTAACAACTTTGTTGACCTATCCAAGAGAGAATTTTGTATTGCTGTATTCAAAAAGGCGTTCAAAATAGTTGTCTGCCATATAATAGTTTATTATCAGTAAGCTAAATGTACTTGGCCTAATGCCTAATTGACCCACAATACCAACACCTAATCCTATGGTAGGCTTACGAAATTGATAGTACACAGACAGATCATCTTGCCTATTTTCATCTGTCATAATACAAATATTTAACCATTACTTTCTGCCCTCTTCAAGATCGTGGGTCTCCTGAAAGAGCTGGAAGACCTGAGACAGGACTATGAGCATATGGTGACCGACTTGGTGCGATGGATCCAGCAAAAAGTGGTGCAGCTGAATGACCGCCGTTTCCCCAATTCCCTGCGGGAGATGCAGCTCCTGGTTACCGCCTTTAAGAACTACCGCACCGTGGAGAAGCCTCCCAAGTACCAGGAGCGTGGAGCGCTCGAGGCCCACCTGTTTAACCTGCGCACCAAGCTTCGCGCTAACAACCAGCGGGACTACGTGCCCCCGGAGGGTCAAACACTGCGAGATGTAGAGCGCGAGTGGCTGGTGCTGGAACGCGCCGAGCACGAGCGCGAGGAAGCCCTTCAGGCAGCCCTAATTAGGCTGGAGCATTTGGAACAGCTGGCCCAGAAGTTTGAGCGCAAAGCAGGGCTGCGAGAGGGCTACTTGGAGGAGGCGCAGCGACTACTCGTGCGACAGGACCCTCAGGCGCTGGACGATCTGGAAGAAGCGCATGCCATGGCCCGCAGGCTTGAAGCTTTGTCCACTGACGCCCAAGCCCGGGAAACGCGCTTCAGGGCTCTCAGAGAGATGGCTGGCATCATTGAGCGAGAGAATTACCATAGCAAGCAGCAAGTGGTTCATAGGTAAGATAAACAGAAATAAAAAATTATTTTGAAATTTTTTCCATTTTATTTATCCCATAGTGAGCCAGTGACTGCAACCCCTGAAATGAACTGTACTGACTGACTACATTGACTTACAGAGAACAAAAGATCTCTCAGAACTGGCAGAGGTTCCTAGACGGGCTGAGTGAGAAAAGAGCCCTGATGGGTGATGTAGTGAACACCCTCTCTGTCCTCAGGGGCATCCAGATGGCTTCACAGGACCTCAGCGAACTGCAGGTGTGATATTCTAGATCCTAAATATGTGTTTGTTCAGTGTCAGTATTACACTGAACTGTTTCTTAGGAATGCATGGATGCTGTTGTTTTCTTTTGCAGTGCTTAGTTGTGATTTAAGTCAAGCTCATCTGACTTCATCTGTAGTGCAGTGGGAATGTTTGCAGTCTTAGTTCAGCAATTACAAGTCTATCTTCTACTCAATTATTCCACTAAATCATCTCCCCTCCCCACAATTTTGGTACAGCAACCTGACACTTTTTGTGCTGTCACTTGGTGCCACAGAGCCAGGCTCAATCAGAGGAGTACGGGAAGTACTTGGAAGAGGTGGTGGAGCTCCTGCAGAGGCAGGACCTGCTAGATGCTCAGATCTCAGCCCAGGGGGAGACGGTGGGCTCGCTGAGCACCCGCGCCCTGAAGGAGGGGGCACATCGGGACCCACGGCAGGTGCAGGCCAGCGTGCGCTGGCTTCAGAGCCAGTACAGTGCCCTGCAAGCCCTCAGCAAGAAGAGGTGATGAGAGGAAACACACTTACGTGGGCAGACTCTCATAAGTCCCCTGTCTCTCTGTCTTTCTCTCTCTCTCTCTCATTTTCTTACCCTTTGTCACATACTGTCTTCCATATACACACACTCAAAGAAATGAACAGTGACAGACACACATGCACTCTCAGTGTTATATATGGCTTCTTTACATGTAAAGATATAAATAACCAGCCCAAAACCATAGCTCATGGGCAATATGCACGCCTAATACACTTCATACTGAATGCCTTGGCTGTGTGATTATGCAGGAGGAAAGGTCTGGAGCAGCAGCGGGAGGAGTTTGAGTTTTATTTTGACTGTGAGGAGCTGGAGGCCTGGATCTACGAGAGGTGGCTCCTTCTGCTGACGGCCGGCCTCGGCAGAGACCTCAGCCAGATCCTGCAGGCCCAGCAGAAACACAAGGTACGAGAGCCCCTCTGTATAGTAGTGTGGATTTTGGTGTGTGTGTTTGTGTGTGTGTGTATGCATTATGATGTTTTTGAAGTTATTATCAAGCTTTTGGTTTCTGTGTGTGTATGTGTGTGTGCAGCTCTGTCAGAATGGAGTATCTTGTCTAGATGAAAGCTTGCAGTAAGCACTCTACAAGGTATTCTTAAGCACCTTTGCCCTGTCAGGTCCTGGAGGCGGAGGTACAGTCCCATGAGCCTGTTCACACAGGCGTGGTGTCGCGTGGGAAGGAGCTGTGCAGCAGGAAGCCATCAAGTGAGAGGGCTATCAGGAAGTGGCTGAGGACGCTGGGCCGCCAGTGGGAACAGCTCAGGGAGGAAGTGACCAATCACAGAGAGCGCCTACATGCTGCCAGTGTCATCAAACAGGTGTGTATGCTAATACACAACACACACACTCACATGCATACAAACAGGCATGGATGTACAATGCAAAAATTCTCTCACTTGCTGTTTTCTCATTCACTTTCCCTTTTTCTCTCTATCTGTCTCTCTCTGTCTCTCTCTCACACACACACACACATACACAAGTACATACACACACAATGCAATTATTAGCCAACAGACAAGTGCCAATACATTCCATGTTTGATTATGAAGTGCAGATGATAATTTGAAGGGTGTGCGCCCTTATTAGGTTTAGTAATAAACTTCTGTACTACCGGCATCATTTTCAAACTGAAGCAGCTGCCTATGTGTTATCACAGAAAGTGAACCCTACATTCTTTCACTAACCTAATATCCTCCTCATGACCACACCTCTTCCACCTCTTAGTACTTTGCCGATGCAGCGGAGGCCAACTCGTGGATGGAGGACCGCAGGCCCATCCTTGCCAGCGAGGATTATGGGAAGGATGAGTGGAGCAGTGACGCACTGCTGCAGCGCCACCAGCGTCTGGAGAAGGAGATCGGCGCCTACGCGTCAGAGGTCAAGCGCCTGGCCGAGCATGCCAGGAATGCTGCCCAGATGGCTGCTCTGACTGTGAGACTCCATGATTACAGTTACCTAGCTGTCATTTACCTTAAAATTTCCTTTGACAGTAATGCTACATTTTAGAGTGCTTATAAGAGTGCTTTTGTATGTTCGGGGCTTTGGTAGCCTGGAAGTAAAGAGCCACATCTAGAAATGAAAATTTTCAATGAAGAAGAAAATCAAATTGACCATGATCAACACTGATAATGCACAAGCCAGTAAAGTGTCAGGGATGCTTATGGATAATGTTTTCCATGTTAATTGTTCCCGTCTCTGTCGTAGTGCTTTGAGAGACAGTGGTGAGTGTGTGTATTGAGGTGTGTGCTATGCATTACTTTCTGCAGGTGGAGCCTCAGAAGAGGAAAATGGCTCAGTACAGTGACTCTTCAAGTGAAGAAGAGGGGGGTCGTGTGAGGGAGCGCGGGAGGGTGCCCACACGCAAGAGGGAGAGTGTCACGCCAAAGCTCCTCCTGAGCCACAAGGAAACACAGCCAAGATAAGATACAAATACAGGGGTGAGTCCAGACCTCAGCAAGCTCCATCAGGTCTAACTCAGGCACCCATCACACTAACACAGGAATTAAGGCATGGGTCAGGCAGTGAAATATGTTAAAAATAGATAATAAATATGAAAGTTTATCTAATGAAATGTCTGATAAAATAAGTCACACATACAGTATTTTCTTGTACATATCTGTCATCCACCCCATCTGATTTTCTTTTTGTCCTCTACTCTCACCTCTTTTTCTCTGACTTTCTCTGCTCTGCCTGCCTCACACTACATTTCCAAAGCTTCCTTTTTGCCACCATTCACTTAGTTATAGCTTCACTGTTGTGTTTTCAGCCCTCTAATGCTTTCTTTGCTTTTGTATCTGTGTTAGGCAATAAGGTGACCATGGACCGTGGGGAGATGATTACTATTCTGAGCCGGGAGGGTAAGGAGGGCTGGCTGGTGAGGGACAGTAAAGGGAATGAAGAGCTGGTTCCCACTATATACATCACTGAGGTGGAGTCCACGGTGAGGATCCAGTTCCATCTGTCCAGCTTGTCAGAACTCTTCAAACTCTTCAATGCTGTGTGGAGTTTAAACATCCGAGCATGATCTGGGAATAGCAACAGAATGTGACAACTATAGAGACAATTATATTCATATCATGTCAAAAATACCTATGTTGTGTAGATATCCAATCAAGTTAGCATGTTAACAAACCAGCACCAGGCACCATCTGACCACTGTCTTAAATACAATGCAAGTGAATGCAAAAACAACTCAACACCAACAGAATTCTGTGAAAAAGCATCTCCGTAGTACCTTTATATGTAGTTTGTGTTTGTGGTGTGACAGCACAGCTTTTACATTTCTATATGTGAGAATTGCCAGTGACACTGAAGCTACAGTGTGGCAGGAAACATCAGAGTAACCAGAATACTTTAATAGGCAACATTTTACCATCTGAATGTTTCTCTCTTACAGTCAGCACCACCTGTGCCTCCGACTCCTCCCCCCACAAACGGGGTGGCTGAGAGCCCACGCCCGGCGCGGAAGGTAAGTCGCCCCCGCCGCAGCCGCTCCATGCGCCGAGGCACAGCCGATATCTCGGCCCAGTGGATCCCCGACCCCCACTTCCAGAGGGACACGGTGGTGGACACTCAGACTGAGCTGGAAGAAGACTACAGGAGCCTCGCCCAGCTGGCTCAGGTGAGACCGGCCGGCTTCAGCACCTCCCAAATGTGGGAATATTTGCCGTACTGAAGATATGGCAGCATCCCTCATCTTTTCTACTGACTGTAGTTCAACAAACCAGTGCCTGAGATTTGTCAGCTATCAAAAATATAAATAAAACTCAAACCCAAAACAAGTACTTGAGAAGGGGTTCTCACATCACATTGTGCTTTCTATGATGATTTAAGGGATCTTTCTGTTCTCCACAGTCGAGAAAGCATGCTCTTGATGAAACGGCCCAGTTGCATCACTTTTACAACACGTGTGAGGAGTTTGAGTCATGGATGGAGGACAAGGAGCACATCCTCAACACCTTTAGTGCTGACATGGATGACGTGGGGGCAGTCCAGGCCAAATATGAGGTCAGAGCCACCAGCCTGGGCACAAATCTCTACATGTTTGCAACCTCCTATGCGGTCACAGATTCCTGTTTAAGTCTATTTAAATATAATACACAGTGATTAGTCAGTGTGCAGTACTTATATGCTTAAGACACTAAATCTACACTAAATCTAAGACTTAGAACAATGGCATGTCTATAGTAGTAACAAACTCATGACCTCAAATAGCCTTATAGTAATACAATGTAATAAAATCATGTTCTGGTGCTTGATATTTTTATGGCTTCACTCAGCTGAGGTCAGACATGTGGTTGGCTACAGTTGACAGATTGTTCTTCCTGCAGAACTTCCTGACAGAGTTGGCCAGTGGGAAGGGACAGCTGGATGACATCACCCAACTGGGGGAGGGGCTTGTGAAGAACCGCCACAGCAAAAAGCGAGAGATTCAGACCAAACAAGGCTTGGTGACCGGCAGGTCAGAGTAAAACTCTAACACTCAAACAGAATCAGATCTTTGAAGCATGAATTAGATTCATGACATTTAATGACATACTTAGGTATGGATGAGGACTAATCTTACACTTACTGAAGGTCTCCTTTTGGACTAGGCTTAATTCATGTCTGAGGCCTAAGTGCTGATCCCTGAAAAACTCAACCAGCATAAATCGACTTGATTTGACATGAATTGACTTGATTCATGTCAGTTAAGTTGTTTAAATCAAGAGTTCAGGCCTTCGGATTAGCAGGGACATTGGGATTCAGCCTGTATAAGATCTCTACATCACAAACTGGTGCATTCTGATATGCATCCTGATATTTCTTTTAATGTATTGCTGAATGATCATATCTACAATTGTGCGTCTTTGTCAGATGGCAGCGTTTGCAGCACCTGAAGGACGAGAAGGCCCAGGAGCTGCTGAGCTCGGCAGATGTGCGCTCCTTCCTCCACAGCTGCGAGGAGGCCAAAGGGCAGCTGCAGGAGAAGCTGGCCCAGTTAGACAACACTGAGGTGGGCAGCACCCATGCAGCGCTCACCACGGAGGAGCGCAAACAGCTGCAGACCATGAGAGAGATCAGTGCCCTGGAAACGAAGATAGAGTACCTGAAGAACATAGCTAAGATGTTAGTATAAAGCTCTACCTATCATGTGTCTCATTTTAGAGTGATGTTGCTTCATGAAGTTGCTTTATTGATTTATTTTTTTATTGAAAAAATGTTCGTTTAGGACTAAGCTTAATCTGGATGGCAGTGTCTTAACTTTTATTGTAAAGCCATTCAGATATTAGGGGCCAACAGTGACATCTGTGCCAGACAAGCTAGTTGTCTGGTATTCTCTGTCTTGTGTTCTTTTTTCGCTTTTCGCTTGCTCCACCCCACACATTGACTGACAGACAGAGAGTCGGACAAACTTATAAACAGACAAATGTTTTATTGATCATGTGGGAAATTTAGGGACCCCAGGAAAACTTTGTAATAGTCCCCTGTAATATTCCTAATGTAGTCTTATCTTGTTTTGTCTCTTTCTTGTGTCTCAAACCTCCTCCATCCTCACACCTGTCTTCCAGGAAGCAGGACTGCAGCCCGGCAGAGAGTGCTGCCATCATGGAGGAGGTGCGGGGTCTGGAGGCTCTGCTACAGAAGGTGCGGGCCCAGGCGGGCCAGCGCCAGCGGGGGCTGGAGGAGGCTCGGCGAATGCAGGTCTTCCAGACGGGCACGCGGGACCTCACCCTCTGGGCGGAGGCTGCGCGGGAGCAGATGGCCGAGGAGGAGCAGGGCTCGGATGTGGCCTCCGCTCAGGCCCTCTTGGAGAGACATGAGGAACTGCAGCTGGAGATTCAGCAGTATAGGGAGAGGTGAGACAGACAGACACACATACACACACACACACACACACACACACACACACACACACACACACACACACACACAGTCACACACACATAATGTAGTGACCATAATGGTTGATTGGTGGGGGGTAACTGAAGTATAGTTTCTTAGTTTCTTTCAAGTGTATCTTACTAAATGCTTTTAGTTCTGAGCTATTTACATTTTTAGTTATGAACTGATTTAGTTGAATTGCGAATGCTATAGATAGACCAAGCTCATAGGAGCAATGTCTCTGCCCTGTCAGGCTGAGGGAGATGGAGAAGCTCGGGGGCACTTTGGAGGGATCACCGGGCAGTGAGGAGGTGCGCCGTACGCTGGCCCAGCTTGAGGAGGAGTGGGCCGGGCTGGACTGCCTGTGGAGGGGCCGCAAGCGCCGACTGGAGCAGGGCCTGGAGCTCCAGAAACTCAACCTGGAGGCCGACCGCATCGAGGCCACACTCTCTGCTCACGAAGCCCGCCTCAGGGTCACCGACCTGGGAGTGAGTGTCACAGTACAGATGTCTGTGTGCCCTGTGTAAATGCTCTGTGGTTCATGTTCCTCTTATGTGACGAGGAACTGAAAGCATTGCAGTAATGTAGCTATTTTAGATTATTATATTCGATTTTGTGTGCAGCTTTTGTTTGATATTGGTGTACATTTAAATAACATAATGCATTATGAGGTTAAGAGAATGATTGAGATAATGATTGCTACTGAGATAATTAGATGTTTTTAAGCTATTAATGATAATGACACTACTCTCACACACAGTCTTTCTGTCTCTCTCTCTCTCTCTCTCTCTCTCTCTCTCTCTGTGTGGTGTGTGTAGGACTCTGTGGATAATGTACACAGCTTGCTGGGCAGGCAGGATGAGCTCGAGGCCCTGCTTAATGCTCTGGAGTTGCAGATCAGCAGCTTCCAGGAGAAGAGCCAAGAGCTTGTGAAAAAGCAGCATTATGCTGCCCAACAGTAAGACCAGCCCTCTCCTGTCTCTCCTGTCTGTCTCCATCATAAACAACCTGCTGTGACGGGTCTAGGTGTTGTAGAAGTGTTCTTTTGTTTATAGCATGTGTGCTGTATTTTACTAGCTTGTTTTAGTGACTTTTTGTAAAGGTAGAATCCATTCACATCTGCATTGGAATCTTTAAACAAAATAAAATTCTGTCCATAATAGTATCATGGCCTACAATGGAATGTAAGACACAGTGAATCAAGCGGAACTGGTCTGAAGTGGCTCTTCAGAATTATTTGTGTTGATATCACCTCCATGCTGTTGCCGTTTCCTCTTTTTCCGCAGTTACCACAACACATTATCACACTTGCTTCCAGTATCATTTCTGCTTGCAGCATCAATGCAGTTTTCAGTTCCTTGTCATTGTGGACAATGGCCTCCTGTCAGCGTCCGGTTCAGGCCCAGAATTCCACGTCTGAAACATGGGAAGGCTGACTGGTATTTTAATGTTTTTTGTTCATTGTGTCTTTTTATTCTTCTAGGATCCAGGCAAGATCAGAGAGTATCCAGGAGAGGAATAAGAGAGTCAGAGAGAGCTGTAAGGAGAGGAGGACTCAACTTCTCGCCTCAAGAAAATATCAGGTAGCTTCAACAAGACTCCTTGAAGAGTTTACAACTAACATAGAAGTGCTTTGTGTTGCTCTTTGTTTAAAAAAATGCTCTACTTAAATTCATAAACTGCAATGCTATCGAGCTATTTATTGTTAGGGCATAGTAAAGTTTCTCATGTTTTTTTCCCCTGCATGGTAGGAGTTCCTCAGAGATGTGGAGGAGATGCTCCTGTGGCTGGATGAGAAGTTTGAGATTGCGGAGGACGAGTCGTACCGGGACCCTACCAATGTGCTTCGCAAACTCAAGAAACATGAAGCGGCCGAGAAAGAGATGCAGGCCAACCAAGTGCGCTTGGATAGACTGCTTGAAGTGAGTGTGTGTGTGTATGTGTGTGTGTGTGTGTGTACGCTAAATGCATAAATGTAAATGCAAAATGTGTGTGTGTGTTAGAGTCTGTGTCTGCGAGTAGTATGTAGTGTTACTATCAAGTGTGAATAGTGGTAGGATGTATGATATTTAAAACAATTTGTTGTTTTCAAATAGTATACAAGTAAACAACAGCTTCCATGGTGTACAAAAGAGGCCTTAGCATGTTATAAAGATCTTTAGACAGATCTGAAGAGGAGAGCATATAACAACTTGTGGTGTTTGTGTGGTTCAGCTAGGGGAGGAGGTCCAGGTAGACTTTCCCTCCAGGAGACAGGAGGTGCAGAGGACGTGCCGGCAGGTGCGGCAGCGCTGGGCTGACCTCCAGAGGAAAATGGCTGATAGGGGAGATAAACTCAGACAAGCAGGGCAGCAGGAGCAACTCATGGAACTCCTACAGGTGAGCGTCAGACAGCACATTTTGAATGTCCTTGCAGCACTGTGTTTGTACTTGACAGGCACAGTCACTTTCTTTACTGTTTGACAAACAACAAGCTTTTCTACTTTGTTCATCCTACACAATCTGTAATTGAACCACAGTTAATTGTGTGAATCTTAAAAAGGTGTCTTCGTACAAAAGTGAATATTTAATTGTACAAAAATACTAGCAGTTGAATAAGATTGAATTAATATGTTAATATTTGTGTCATATAACACAGAATTTTATAGGAAACCCTGTTTGTTCATTTTCCATGATATGAAATGCATCTTTGCATAATATATCTGTGTGTCTGTAAAGCATCGCTATAAATGTGAGTTCATTTTTATCCCAGGATGCAAAGCTGAAGATTGAGGCCATTGAGCGGATGCTGCAGTTTGCGGCCAAAGGGGAGGACCTGCGTTCGAGCCGGCAGCTCCTGAAGGAGCACCAGCAGCTGGAACAGGAAGCCCAGGAGCTCGCCGACAAGATCAACTCCATCGTGTCCCGCGCCAAACACCTGGCCACCAACCACTTTGACTCCAAGACCCTGTTGCAGCAGACTGACACCTACCTGAAACTGTGAGGCACTTTCATATTTATATGTTGTCAAAACAGATGAAAACAGATTGTGTCTGACGAAGATGATTGGCCATTTCTTTGGTTGAATCAAATAAATAGATGACATGCCTGACATAATGCAAAATGTTGCCTCATTGAGGCCCAACACTGAAGTAGACATGAATGCAGATATAAATGTATAAAAAGTAAACAAAGATGTTAATTAAAGAAGTTGAAAGTTCAAAAGACACTTATCATTGTATGTCTTCCATGAATAATAAATGATTTACTTTTCTAATCAGTTAGTCCATATTTTGTGTCTCAATGATTATTAATGATTAACTCTTCCCTGCTATGTGTGAACAGGTTTAAGTCCCTGCAGAAGCCCCTGGATGAGCGCAGGAGTCAGCTAGAGGCTGCAGTGGCGCTGTTTGGCTTCTACCACGACGTGGACCTGGAGCTGACTTGGATCTCTGACCACCACCCTGTCGCGGAGACCAGTGGCTACAGCAAATCCCTGGCTGGAGCCATCAGCCTGCTCAAGAAACACAAGGTAAAGGACTCCACTTCTGTGTGTGACGCAGACGCAGCAAAAAGGGCTTAGTTCTATTTTGGAGCGGGAGTTTCCCCATTGTTTCCTTTGGGGAAGCATGGTGTAAAAGGCGCTCATGAAAGATGCCTCCATGATGTACTGACCCTGTTTAGACCATTGCCAGGGGATCTGTGAAAAAGTTTCCAACAAAATAGCATCTAGCATCTAACAGAACAAATGGATATAAGCCTGTATGGTTAAATTTGAGTTGCGATTATGAGGGATCCTTGGAAATTTTTCTGCTTCATGAAGGATCCCCAGTTTAAAAAAGTTTGAGATCCCCTGGTTTAGATAATACTGTATGTTTAGCACAGTGCTACAGCTGACAGCTTAGTCAATGCAGAATGCTGCACAATTTCATAACTGTACCCTTCCCTCTTTTTCTCCGCTTTGCGTGTCTCATAGCTGCATTATACTCCTTTATATCTCTTCCTATTGTCATATTCTTCACTCTTTCATTTTTGATCATCCCCCCTTTTGTCATTCTCTCTGTTCTATATGTGTCTTCGCCCTCCTTCCCCACCCAGGAGCTGCAGGCAGAGGTGAACGCTCACCGGCAGCACCTCCAACGCATGCAGGAGCGGGGCGCAGCCCTGAGGAAGAGCCACACCTGGGCCCGGAGCGAGGTGCAGCAGAGGTGCGACAACCTGGCCGAGGAGTGGGAGGAGTTGGAGGAATCCCTGGACAAGAGGGCCATCCACCTCAACAAGGCACTCGCCCGTGAACAGGTCGGCACTGAATAGGGGACCTCCAGTGAGCTCAGCAAGGAAGAGGATGCACTCATCAACACAGTGCACTTTTCCATGCTGTGCTTAAAATATCCCATTCAGAGTAGAATACCACATTTATTTCCCAAGCAGATTTCCGATGTTCTCCCAAAGCCCTAAGCTCTAGCCAGTTCATGCCAGTAAGTGGAGTATTTGACTGTAGGGCGTAGAGTTACAGGGGACACTGGGATTGTACAGCAAAAAATGGCTCATAAATTTTATATATTTTCAAATATCATATGCAACATTTTCCTGGTAAATTTAGCAGGAGCTGCTTCATTACTTTTAGAGTTATTTGATCAATGACAGCACTTCATGTGGTCACACAAGCTTGATTGTTTCTTCTGTTTCTCTTAAGATCTTGCTGGACTGTACAGAGCTGGAGACACGAGTGTGTGAGTGCTTGGCCTTGGTCAGTGCAGATTATGGCAAATCTGAAGCTACAACCCAGAGCCTCATCAAACAGCACCAGGTAGGCCTACAGCCACTTAGTGGTTCAGTAGGATCAGATTCCTAAGGCATTTTGCTGACCTTCACTGTTATTATGAACAAACTGTGGGATATGGTCTCAAATGCTCAGCTATCTATGAAATGCTACAGTTTGAACAGTATTTCTATGATGCATAATCAAGCCTTTATCTTTTGAAATGAAAAATCGTTTCATCGTTTCATAATTTGTGTGTGTGTGTGGTGTGTGTGTGTGTAGGCAGTAGAAGGAAAGATAGAGGTGCTGGTGGCAGACGTGGAAGATCTAAAGAAGAATGTGGACCATGCAGTCCAAACCATGGGACTTGATGAACTAACTCGGCCCTACAGCCGCGTCAGAGGCCAGATGACTGAACTGGAGCACCTTGCCTCTCTACGGTATCATCTTTTTTTTTTAAATAAAACTGAAAACTATGTAAAGATTTTTATGCAAAAATTTTAAGATATGGTCAGATTCAAGATATTACATTATTTTGCAGTAGCCAATAATATGTTATATTCCATAATGCTTTGCTCTACTCTACTTAATCTGATGGTCTGAATCTGGTCTGAATACTTATGGGGATTGGTCATGTGCTTTGCACATTAGTGCACAAAAGCTGAAGGAGGCCCTTCATCTGCATGAGTTCAAGCGAGTGTCATCAGACCTTGAGGACTGGATCTCTCAGCAAAGGCAAATTGCCTCATCTGAAAACTATGGCACTGACTACAACAATGTACTGGTGAGAATTTTTCCTCAAAATAATTTTAGTAATTTAATAATCGTTTTGAGGCAATACATTTTAGCCCCTTTAGTACTATTTAATGATGAGAAATTTCCTCAGTATGGTCTTTACGCTTCTGCATATCAAATACCACCACTAATTTTTTGTAGATCGTGGCAGTCATTCATCGATTGTTCTTGAGGTCAAGACATTTTTAGTTTAACACTGTGCTGTCATGAACTATTGTAAAATTTACTTTTAAGTGTGCAAATTGCTGACTTGGGGTGTGTGTGCGCATGTGTGTTTTGGTAGCAACTCCGTGCGAAGTTTGAGGTGTTTCTCCAGCAACTGGAGGTAGCAATGGATAGACTGCACAGCTGTGGGGAGTTGGCGGACAGACTCATCAAAAACAACCACCCAGAGACCCACTTCATAAGCCAAACACACTCAGAGCTCAGGTGCGGCTCACCACACACACATTGCAATAATATCCATGGTGCACCCAATATAATATGTACCCTAACCTGTATAACAGCACTGGCACACCATTCTGGATTTCTAAAATGGCCAAATTTCAATAATGTGTGAAAACTAATGTAGTCAAATGATAATCTAGTGAAATAACACTTCATCACCTTATATTTCTTGACTTTTGGCATTGAATTGATGGTTTGATGAAGTGATTTGGCATTGTGGGGTCTCTCTAACCTGCGTGTTGTAGGGAACAGTGGGATGATCTGCAGACTCTGGCTCAGCAGAGACAAGACCGGCTCCATCAGTCAGAGAAATGTCACGGGTGCTACAAAGACCTGATTGATGCACTTGCACAGATAGAGGTAAGGCAATGCAGGTGTAACTCCCATGTGCCAAACTGATGCTTGCATGCAGTTTCTTTCTTGTTTCTTGTCCTTCTAGGTTTCCCAATTCAATTGATTATTTTGTGAAGAACTTAAGTAGGCCTACATTACACTAATGTCATTAATGAATGCAATCAAGTGTTAATTGTGTACATGTTGATGAGAATTACTAGTAGCAATTTCTTTTAAAGAACATTTTAGTGATCATTTGAACCCTTATCGATAGCCAGTCACACCAAACCCATCCAAACTGGCACTGAATGAAGTAGGATTTTGGGAGGTTAAAAATGAGACTCAAGTATTTTACTAAAAAAAAATTTATTGTCTTGAAAGTTGTCTTAAAAAATGTTTAAAATATAATTTATAGTTTAAAATATAAAATATAATTTTCTAAAATGTGCAGACAAAGAATAATCCACATCATGGAGGAACATTTACGGCCTATTTGTTTCGTTGTGTGCATGGATGATCTATGTGCATTTCCATATTAAAATACTTGAGCCAGTAGATTCTAGCAGGTGCCAAAGGGAAGTCCTGCAGATCAAAAAAGACAAAGAAAGAACCCAGCAACAATCTCATACAAGTATTTGACTGGTAGACTAAATATCAAAAAGTAAAAGTAAATACATTTAATGGTACAATTGCTAAATTACCAATAGTTAAAAATAATAATAATAATAATTAAAACTAAATAAAAATAATATATATATATATATATATATATATATATATATATACACATACATACATACATACATACACACACACACACACACACACACACACACACCACACACACACACACACATTGCTAGTGGTGGTGTGGATGGTGAAGTTAACGGCTTACATGTAACTGGACTTACACATTTTCCATGGAAGGGTTGATGGAAGATTTGAAACAGGGCCTGCTGTTGCCTTGGGCCTGCAGGGAGCATTAAAGAGACTTGAAAAACTGAATCCATAAAAAAAAGAAATAAACAAGTCCAGTTGCATACAATTTAGCCCTTTTTGACTACCATGACCTGGATGAATGAGAATCTCCACAGACGTATTGCCTTGCACTTTGGGAGGAACACCCTTAAACTGGTGCTGGAGTATGAAAGGATCTCAAGGAAGGTGAACCTGAGTCTGCATTACCACCTGGACTTTTATGACTGGGTGCTGTTGCACCACAGTGCCTCCAATAATATAAAGAAATCTCTTACCCAGCATTCCCACTCCGAGAAGCTACGTTGCGAGGAGATACACCCCAGATGAATGTGCCAGGTGTGTCGTCTGACTCTGACATGAGATTAAATAGATAGGTTTAGGACAGTGCAGTGCAGGACAGGACAGGACAGGATTAGGACAGTGCATAAGTATATTTCTTGGGTCTGTTTCTGTCTTCAGCAATCACCCTTTGCCCTTTAAATGCTGTGGTCAAAAAACTTGAGGCAGGCAACTTGGTGGATCACTGCAGTCTTTAAATCACGACACCAGAGACAAGTTACCTACACAAAACCTACACAAGGAGGGTCGAATAACAAGCCCATTTTCTTGGAGACTAGGATTCCCTTTTATACACCCCAGAATACACATTACATTACATATTTGTGTCTGTTCAATTCTCCACTTCTTTTATAATACTTGTGCAGACAGATGTCTATCTGGTTTTCACCAGCACCCTCTGTTTCTCACATTCCTAACCATAATTTGCTTGCTTGGTTGTCTTAGCCCTTTAGACTAAGGTTTTACACATGGCATACATTTGTATCACAACTGTACAATTACAATTTTTCCTACAACACTCACCCATTTCCCAGTCTTCTTCACTTTTGGGGCCAGAAAATGTGTTCAAGGGGACTTGAAATTTTGGTAGAATTTTCTCTTCAGCTAATGAGAAAGAATAATTAGAGAAATCTCAATACAAAAAGGTGGTATGTGGTAACATTTTAGGGTCACAACCCTGGAAAAAATCTATTACAAATGATGCCATGTTCAATTATTAAAAAACACGTTATGTAGACCTTGCATTACCCACAGAACGCAATGTAAAATCTAAATAAAATGATAAGATTTGAGTCGTCACCTTTTAACAAACTCTTACAATGAATAGGCCCAAATGTCAGAAACCGCTAAATGGTTCTTTGTATAACTAATGTGTAGGCCTCCAGGCCTACAGCCTGTCGATGAAAATGATGTAAAATATGAAATGTCTGATCTATGCTGTAATTATGAAGTGAAAATACTTAAATATATCAATCAAGATATTTATTTTACAAAGGTTACCAGTTTAAAATACATAAGACTAAATAAGTCAAATCATCTAGATCAGGGGTATTCAAATAGAAGTCTACAGGGTCCGCACACCAAAGTTTCTCTGATTCCAGGGTCCAGACACGCACAGGTGAAATTACACAAAAAAACAGAATTACATTAGAATGTTTTTTTTTTTTTTTTTTTTTTTTTTTACAAGGTCTTCATTTTTGGTGGATGTCTAATAGGTGCAGGACTATGCAAAATCGTTTATTTTGAATTATTTTAATAAAATAAAATAAATAGTTCCATTAGCATGGTGGAAAAGAAAATAATAGGCCTACATGTTAGTTGAGAGTTTGACTCAGACGCGCAAACTTAGTTTCACTCTCTCCAGCTCTCGTGCACTCGTTATTGTCACTGTTCAAGACGGACATTTCAGGACAAATTAAACATACGTTCTGTACTTCGTTCACGATGTATGAACTTACTCTCTGAACATGCTACTTAAACCGATGACTGATTATACACAACTTCTAAATTGACGAAATCCGACTTGAAGGGAGACTGTAGGCTTTTATATAGTTACAGCTACGTATTGGATAGAGAACGGAGATGCAAGCGGTCCTGAGCGATTAAACAGTACGCGGAAATGCACAGAACTAGCTGGTCATCTGTTATTTGTGCATCGGCAAATATAATATAGATGACACAAAATTAGCACGCAGTTACCCACGATGGAATAGCTCTTGATCCGAATGAAGCCTCATCTGGGTCCGTATCCGTACCGAGGACCGCCTATTGAATACCCCGGATCTAGGCAATAGGCGATAGGATTTACCTGAATAGTAGCCTATAGTTTATGAACTTAGACCTATTGGTATCACACACAACGCAATAGCATCACCTTCTAAAATCAATTCTTACACTCTTCATGAACTCTTTGTCTGTTGGTACATTTTTTTACGTGCTGGTTCATCTCGTATCTTAGCATTCGATGTTGAGCATTATAGGGACAAGTCACCATCTCTGCAGCCAGCTCTGGATGATTCTAATATAAACACATTACAATTTTGCCATCATTTACAATCTCATCAGCAGAGTGTTTCACATTTGTAAAGAGAAACTGAAAGACCTTGGACCAAACCTTTTCACATTTCTGGATATGGTATGCAAACCGACAGGTGCGAATGACATGGCTCTTGTCGAATGGGCATAGCACAAGTTTGTCTCCGTCTGCGTCGTCTAGAAATTTAAAGAGATGGAAAATTTACGTCACGCAAAATAACGATGATAATAATAATTTATAGAGGCTTAGCCTAGAGCTTTCCAAGTATAGGCTATAAATATTTAAGAAAATGAAATTAAAATTACCGCCATCATCCTCCCATTGTGGGTTTGCCTGTCGGAAGGTGCTGCTTTTGTATGGCCCACAGCTTGTTCCAAACCGCACAGTCGTCATTTTCCGTGCTAGGGGGACCTGATGCCGTTACTGCAAGTTCTCTTCCTTGGTACGCAGTTAAGTTAAATGTCAAATTAGGCTGGACAAATAGCTGGTGTGGTGTTGCTTCGGGGCGTGGAAAAGGAGGAGTAGGCACTTGTAAACCCAAATCCAAATTTTCGCGTCTAGTTTGACCAAAGATACGTTCGAACTCTAGTTTAGTCAAACCCTAGTTTGACTAAAAACATGCTCTGCATGCGGACTGTTTGTGACTAAATAAACAAACAAAAGAACCCTGACAGGTATGTTGACACAAGATTCGCGTGCATCATTAATGTCATTAAAAGTTAAATCAGTTGCAAAAATGTTTGCTCATTGCATTTTTACATTTCTGATATTCAAAAGCAACTTTGTGCATTTAATAGGTCTACCCTACAGATTTATTTGCCGGCTTAACAAAAAACACAATAGTGCATTGAGGGCTGAATTCATTAAACAGACCTATACAAACTGTATAGATGTTTATTCAACCTTACGTGATGTCTTGTAGGCTATGTTGTCCAATGGATTTATGGTAATTTATGACCCAAGACTAGATATGATCAAAAGTAAAGTCTAACAGGACTAGTCTACACTCAAAGGACCTGCAAATGAACATTTCTGCCCTAGTGCTATAGCTGCCAAATTATCACCTGGGCAAGAAAAATCATATTTCAGGTGAGAAAAATCATATTTTAGGTGTAAAACTATGTAGACAAGGGCACTGAGATAAATAGGAAATCACTTGCAAGTGGTGTGAAACATGGATCTTTGAGGTGATGAAATTGTGATTTGTTTTTCTCGAAAGTATTATTTAATCCTCTTAGAACTGTTAGATGATGTTGATGGTTTTTCTCAGTTTGACTTTTCTCCTGAACTCGCTGTTGACCTTTGAGTTGCATTGTGTTTTCTTTCCGTAGAAATAGAAGATTGGATGCTTCAGTTGCTTTCGAGCAGGATCAGTAATTTATTACAATATCGGATTACAATTGTCGATTAGATGAAATAATGAATGAAATAATCAAAATAAAATGAAATGAAGTAACAGAGCGAAGTCTAAAGACTATCTGACTAAATTACTCTTCTGTCTCGCCCACGAGGTTGAGACAAGATGAACTCTTTCCCACCAAGATGTAGCGTGGCTTGTCTTGATCCTTCTCATCTGTGGAAGGGAAAATGGGCTTTACATATACTCAAAAGTCTAATTGTAAATCTGTCTCAAACCGTGGAAAATAACTCAAACAGTTTCTAAGTCAGGACGGAATTCCATATAAGTACATAACTCAGGGACACACTCAAGGGTTTAGATTTCAGCAAACAACACACTGCCTAATCGGGAACATACATGCACATACCAAGGCCTTGCACCTGTGCTGCACATGATATATGATTACTGGTCAAGGTGACCTCTAAGGTCAACCTGTCTCCACCATGGTACACAAGATGTTGACTGAACAGTTGGGACAGACTTCAGCTGAATAGATAACTTGGAACAGCACACAAAATAGGGTTATTCATTTGACTCACAAAAATCATACTGTATGAAATTCTACAGAACAAATTTCTCAGTAAATTCATGATACTATATGTGCAATGGTTTTGGACATGTAGTTGCTTCACAAAACATTGCTGTTTTCTTTCTTTAGTTAGTCAGAAGTATCTATTTTATAGCAAAACGAAATGGCAAAGTAACAAAATAACAAAAAAAGTAACAAACTAATAAAAGACGGTGCAGATTAGAAAAAGTAAAGGTCATCAGCTCTGAGCTGGCAGGCAGTACTGTAAATGCTTGAAAATCTTTGAAATAACAAGCCCACCAATCCACTAGCCTACTGTGCTGTTGTGAGGACAAATGCATTAATTAGTATTACTAAAGTATTAATAAGTAGGCCTAGTTATTAGATTATGTATAGGTATCTAATTGTAGACAAGACAAAGTGGCTAAGAGTTCTATATGGACACATTGTTGATTGATTTTGTTTTCTAACATTTTAGTCTGACAAATACTGAAGTGCGTTGTCTTTTTCATCTTTCAATATGTGGGAATGTGTGTTGTCTTTACTTTCAGGAACGCTTTAAAAGCATACCTGAAGACATCGCTAAAGACCTACAGGGAGTTCTCTCTCAGATACGCAAACATGAGGCACTGCTTCATGATCTCAATAGGAATGAGCAACAGGTATTACTGTGTTTGTGTGTGTGTGTGTTTGTGTGTGTGTGTGTGTGTGTGTGTGTGTGTGTGTGCATGTGTGAACAACACTCCATGTCTGTTGAATAGAATTTCTTTTATCAGTAATATGTATAGATGTATGGATGAAATAAAGGACCTTTTCCAAACACCACTTTCAAGGATTGAATATAATTTCCCCAAAGCAACTGTTGGCTAACAAACATCTGTTTGTGTTTTGCAATCAGCTCCAGGAGCTGCTGGATAGAGTGGATGGTGTGTTGGGAGCATGCTCACCTGAGCTCAGGGCCAAGCAGCAAGAGAAACAACAGGAGGTGGTGGACCGCTGGGAGAAGCTGCGTCTCCTCATCGAAAAGAGAGAGAAACAGCTTGAATATGCTAGCCAGAGATACCAGTTTCTCAACGCGGTAGGAGCGATAAACTGACACATGACTGGAACATTATTGTGCAGCACAGTACAGTACATTACAGTTTTTTAGTATTGTCAGGTGTGTTTTTGACATATAGTATGTGACTGTGTGTGTGTGTGTGTATGTGTGTGCGTGTGCGTGTCCACGTGCATGTGTGTTGCAGGCTCAGGACTACACCCTGTGGAGTGCCCAGGTGCTGGGGGGTATGCGGGCGGAGGAGTCCATTCGGGACGTCGCCACATGTAGCCTACAGCTGACCCAGCACCAGCAGCTCTGGGCAGAGATTGTGGCCCGTGAGCAGAGCTACACCCATGCTCTCAAGCTGGGGGAAGAACTACTGCAGCTGGATCCATCACATGCCAAAGAGGTGGGGCATTTGCAATTCTATATGCTATAATATATGAATATAACGTGTCTGTGTGTGCGTGCTCGTGTGTGTGTTTGTATGCGTGTATGTGTGTGTATGCACATTATCATCATAATGAGAATTTCACTTGCCATGTCTGAAACTCAGTAAGTTAACATGCACAGTTTAGTCAGGCAATGATTGTAGCTCGATTAAGCATTTAAGCTGGACTTTTGTCCTTGTTCGTGTATACATGCAAGTTAGTTGAATCAATTTACCACAGGTGTTTTTGCGTCACCTTTAATCATTTTTTTCTTGTGCTCTTGTATGTTTTTTTTTCCACGCCGTGGGCTTTTACCACATAAACATAAATTGACACATTTACCATGCTCCCTGTAAGTTTTGGAAATTCGTAGTGCCTTTGCCCAACATATCATATGTGTGTTCCCTAGTTAGTCTTACCGTCCGTGTGTATGTGTGTGTTTAGGTGCGTGAGAAGCTGAATTCCTTGAAGCAGGACCGAGAGGATCTCCATGGCCAGTGGAAGGAGAAGAAGCACTGGCTGGAGCTCACACAGCAGGAGCAGATCTTCTACAGGGACTCTGAGCACCTCGACACCATCTCCAACTCACAAGAGGTCAGGCACGCTCAGATAAAGCACACACACACACACACACACACACACACACACACAAACATACACACACACACGTACAGTATGTGCTTGCACAAATTGCAAACAGGTGTACATTTTTGGCAGCCTGGTTTGCCATATATAGCTCATAGTTAAAGCAGATGCAAAATAGTGTAGTTTTAAAACCAAAACAAGACACCAACATTGCTAGGCTTATTTTGACATTAAGCGTTTTATCTATTGTGCAGATTCTGCTGAAGAACAGTGATTTGGGTAATACAGTGGATGAAACAGAAAGACTCATCAAACGTCATGAAGCCTTCCAGAAACTTCTCATCGCTCAGGAAGAAAAGGTCAGCAGTCAGAGATTTCTGTGCAAAGTCTATAAAGTCTATAAACTTGTGAATTTGTGGCATGTTACAATGAAGTGGTGAGTAGGCCTAATGTTGTATATCCTCTAAAGATGATTGCGCTGCAAGAGCTGGCCAGCCATCTGCAGAAGGAGGATCTGAAGCGCGAGAGAGCCAAGCGCATCCGCAGCAAACTCAGCGCCCTCGAGGAGAGGAGGAGGCGCATCCAGGAGCTGTCGGTCCGACGTGGGGAGGACTTGGACATGTCCCGGCTGCTCTGCATCTTCAGTCGGGATGCTGCTCAGGTCCTGCAAATCATCAGTCATATCCACCCCCTACTCCGTATCATTGCTCAGGACTGTATAGTATTCCTCTCTGCTGCTGACCGCAAAGGCCACCCATTTGTATCAGATACAGAAAACATTAGTGTCACTGGTTGAACCCTGGGCTGTGCACTTTAAATCAACGCTAGTTTTTTTTTTTTGTTATAAATGAATAATTCCACTCTGCAGTTAGTTGGTAGTCAGCCTCTCTGTAAAGGCCTGTAAATTCTCAATCTGTAAACACAAGTATCACTGCTTTAAATAATTATTACATTAATGGGAGTAGACTTTCAATAGCACCATCAGTGATACTTTTGACTAAATCAGGCAGTGGTGACATAGTGGTTAAGAAACCTGGCTAGCATGCAAGTAGCCTGGAAAATTGTGTTTTCAAATCCCGGCTGCTATCATTGTACCCTTGAGCAAGGGACATAGCCCTAAGTTTCTCTAAGGGAGACTGGCCCTGATGTAGTTGATAGTTGACAATGTAAGTCGCTTTGGATAAAAGCGTCTGCTAAATGCATAAATGTAAATGTAAATCACATGGGGCCTGAATTTCAATGATGGGCAACAAGCATCCATGAAATAAAGCTAAATAAATCACATGGGTTCTGATAGCCTTGATGCATGAGGCACTGCTATTCTGCATGACGTTGCACTTTGCTGTCATTTTTGTTGGGGGCCATTATTGTAGAAATTAAATATCAACACAAGAAGTGTACAGTCAATCCATTAGAAATTCCTCTCCCCAAAGCTTGTGTGTTTCTGATGCCTCCTGTGTTCTCCCCCTCAGGCGGAGGAGTGGGTGTCGGAGCGCATGCAGAAGATGCAGGAGGACACCAAGATGGACCTGAGCAACCTGCAGACCAAAATGAAGCTCCTGCAGAAGCACCAGGTGTTTGAAGCAGAGATCCTCGCCCACAGCAAGATCATTGAATCAGTGCAGCAGGTAAGTCATATGCGGTCATTACGGGACTAACCATGGAAGAAGTACTATTTAATATGCATTTTTGATGGCCACTTGAAGTATGTATTGTATTATTAATTCCCAATGACTGCAGTGCAGTACAGTCACTCACTTGCTCATTGCTGAGAGAGTTGTAGTTAAAAGTCTTTCTTGGTCCTGAATGACCTATGGAAGGTTACTATAGGATTCTATACTGTTCCCTGTGACATTTCTACGGATGGTAAGATTCTGTTTGACCTTTACAGGGTGTGTGCTAATGGTGCTTAACTTCTTTTGACCCTTTACCTTTGCTCTGTCTTCAGGCCGGAGATGAGCTGATCTCATTGCACCACCCGAAATCAAAGGAGATCCGCTCCACCGTCACGGCCCTAAACAAACACTGGGAGGCTCTCAAATTGGCAGTTACGGCAAGAGGGAAGGTTCTGGAAGACAACCGAGACTTCCTGGAGTTCCTGCAGAAAGTGGAGCAGGTGGAAATGTGGATTAGACAGAAGGTAAGGAGTGTATGTATGTGTACGTGTGTGTGTGTGTGTGTGCGCGTGCGTGTGTGTGTGTGTGTGTGTGTGCGCATGTGCACTTTTGTTTATGTTACATGAATGTGTGTGTTTGTGTAATAGGAAGTGATGATAAACGTGGGAGATGTCGGGGAGGACTACGAACATGGTGTTCAGCTTCTGAAGAAACTTAATGAGTTCAGAGGAGCAGGGACAGGGGTGAGTAATGATAATGCACATGACCACAAAAGCCTGGATGACATCCAGTGTCCATTATCATCTTCCGATGCCTGCAAGACCATGACTGCAAGACCTTCAGTCAAAATCCTAATAACTGATAACAAAATCCTAATAACTGATTGAATGCATATACTGGTAGATGTTTTGGTTGCACTGCATCTTATATCAATTCAGGTCATGACAAAATTGTTGGTGGCAACATTAAGAACTGAGATAACTGTCTAATGTGTTGTAGTCGTCAAATGTTTCTATGATTATTTGCAGATTGAATGTCTAACCCACTATACCAGTTGGTATACCAGCTTGTAGTGGAGGGCACTAGCAAGAAATATGGCTTTATTCTAGATATCCCAGTGACAGTGTGTGTGTGTGTGATTGTCATTTGTGCAATATTGTTGCCACTCCATACAATGACTCTTCATGTAAGGATGGGACTTTGTGTCACATTGTGTTGGCTATCCACAGGAGGTGACAATGGATGATGGGCACATCAGAGCCATCAACAGCCTGGCTGCCCGCCTGGAGAGACAGAACTGTGATGAGGTGGAGACCGTGAAAAAGAGGAAACAGGAGCTCAATGAGCGGTATGGTTACTGTGAGACACGCGCATGCACACACACACACACACACACACACACACACACACATACACACACACACACACAAACAAGCATACTCTCACATGCATTCACACACACTGACATGCATCATCGTCAGACATTTTCTTGTTGAGCACTCACAGATTTGCTGAAAATTCAAGCAATACAACATTATATATAATTTGTGCCCTTCGTTATGTCCTGACTCCTATGATTGTGAGCTCTAGTGTGTTTGTGTATGTGTAGGTGGAATAATTTCCATGGTAACCTGAGCAACTATAAGAAGAGGCTAGAGGGAGCCCTGGAGGTGCATAGGCTCATTAGAGAGCTGGAGGAAGTTCGCGACCGAGCCAATGAGAAGGTATGTGTGTTTGTATGTGTCTCAAAGCAAAGATACTGTCTGTCTTTTGTGTTCTAGTTGTCTGGGGTATGGCATTGGTCCTTGGGTCATTCTACAACAGTACATTTTACATCCCAAAGAAAATATAAATATAACTTCAACTTAATGCACAATTTCAAACCATAATACTACCACAGTGTTTATCATCAAATGTTAAATAATTAAAATCCTTTTTTTATGAATGAGTAAGTACCTCGCTATATTCTGTCTACTTCAAGAAGAACTTTAACTTGTAGAATATTTTCACAGATTTTGGATTTTCACATTTATATATTAAAGTGTAATTTATATCTAATCTGCACTTTTGTTACAATATACATGATGGAGGTACGTTGCAATTAGGTTTTGTTGACAAGCAAAACAAAGCACATCTAGCCAAAGGTTCAAAATCTGTCCAAGGTCAGACGATAAATGCAAAATAAGTTTACGGGCTTATTTCATCTCTGTTTTTTCTTTTCTTTCTTTTAAAAACTAAATTTACTTTATGTCTGGCATGGTTGTTGGTTGTTGGGTGTCATTTGACCCAACACTTTTGAACTTTTGAAAAAAAATCCCAAGCTTGAAAATAATTTGACTCTAAATAGCGACCACTGTACTGTATAAACATGTAGAGCATATCAAGAATTTCTATCCCAAAATATATTATATTATACTGCATATGTCTGTAACAGGGTTGACCTAATAAAGAAAATGTCTTGAGGGGTAATACAATATTAAATTGACGTAAGTGAGATGGCACAGAGCCATTTCCTTTACCTCCAACGTATTCCAAAACAACCCAGAAACCCAGTTTTAAAAACTTAAAAATGTAACGATTTTGTGGAATGACCCCTGTGCACTCAGTTATGCCTATGCACAGTGCATCATGATTTGTGTTGTAGATGCTGTTGTTGCAAGACGCAGACTGTGGCTGGGATGTGGAGAGTGTTGAGGGTTTGATTCGCCGACACGAGGAGACTGAGAGGGAGGTGGGGGTCATCCAGGAAAGAGGAACTGTAAGTTCAGCCTTTTTAGACATTTAACTTTGACTTTAAGAGATATGTTGCACAGGTGTTTCTGGTAGGTTGACAAATCGCTATGTCTTGTGCAGGTTCTGGAGAAGGAGGTGAAGAGGCGCCTGAGAAGCCAATCAGAGCTGACAGACAAACTCAAGAAGAAGCAGAAGGAGGTGAACACAGCATTGTTGAACTTGGAGAAGGAGGTCAAAGTCCGGTGAGTGGAGATTTACAAAGGCTCTCATGACTCCCAGCATGCATGCTAGATTTCATATTTATTCATTCATTCATTATGTCAAAGATTATGATGATGATGACAATGCACTCTGTGTGTCTGCATAGAGACCCTGTGTCTACATCAGGTGTTGTGACAAGCAAAATTGATTTTATTTTTTATGGATTTTAATGGATTTTATTTTGCAGCAAGGAGCGCTTGCATGACGCACATGAGCTGCAGCTCTTCAAGGCCAACCAGCGCCTCCTGCTGGATGTGACAATGAAGAACAGCTCAGAGATGGCACAGAAAGGACTGCCGAAGAGCAAGGAGGAGGCCGAGAGCATGATTGCTGAACACCAGGACTGGAAGGTGAAAACACTTAAATGTCTTGTTAGCGTCATATAAATGTATTATACCTTCTCCTTTCCTAATCTAGAATCAGTATACCAAGCTAAAGTCTGCAAATACCTACCTGGGTGAAATATGCTTTGATGGTTAATTCCAATGGAGCACTGTGCTATTACAGTATGTACACCCTGTACAGTACTACACATGTTTTGTTTTTATACAATACAAGTAAGCAAGTTATCACATAGCATTTGCCATCAATTCTTGTTTGAGATCAAGGATGTAAATGAATGTCCATTGGTGTCTGTGTAGACGGAGATTGATGCCCGCGCAGATCGCATTGACTCCGTGAGGAGCTTTGGCCAGAGGCTGGTGAAGTCTGGCCACGGTTCAGCACAGGAGATAAAGACGGCGCTGACGGCCCTGGAGGACGCTAAGAAGGGGTTGGCCAAAGCCTGGCAGGACAGGAGAACAATGCTGGATCAAGCCCTCAGTTTACAGGTAACAAAATGCTGTATATTATCTTTCATCTTTGTCTGATTTGTGGAAGTACTGTCTTACAGTATTGTGACACTGATGAATATGTATGAAGAGGAGCCATTTGGCTTCTGTCCACTTCTCTAAAACAGCAGTGACGTCTTTCACAGGTCTTCCTGGGATATGTGGAACAAAGCGAAAGCTGGCTTAGCAATAAGGAGGCCTTCCTGGCTAATGAAGACTTGGGGGTCAGTATACAAACTGCTAATGTTGATCTGTTGTGAAGTGTTTGGTCTGCGTAGACTTCCCTATCCACTCTTGATCCAATACTATACCTAATGAATAATGAAATAATGAAATAATTATGATAATAAAAATAGTTGTTGATATTTACAGTAACTATTGCTTCTAGTGCTGTGTGGGTCAGACACCTGGCATGAGCTGACAAAATGTCAGACAGTTTGTATCACCATGACTCATTTTCCATCCCTAAAGCAGATCAAGCAATTTGTGTGACACTGTTATGGTTAGCAGATAATTTTTTCAAAATGTAGAGATTTGTTGTTGACTTGTGATGTTTATTTGTTTATGTTTATGTATGTTTGCTGTGCTTTTAATTGTCTGTGTGCTGTATCCACCCAGGGCTCCCTGTCTGAGGTGGAGGAGCTGCAGAGGAAGCAGGCTCTGTTTGAGCAGACGCTGGAGGCTGAGATGGAGCAGGTGGAGGCTGTGCAGCGTCTCTCACAACAGCTGCAGCAGCAGAAGCACTACGACTCGACCAACATCAAGAGCAAGGGCAGAGCCCTGCAGCTCAGGTCAGAGGTTATCTACATGGCAACCACTTCAAATACCTAGTTCTGAAATGTTTATATTGTAAATGTTTTGGTACTAGTTATATGATGAGACCATGGGTTCCCATTGATTATTTATATTGAATTGATTTTTAATATTGAATTGATATTTATTATTTTGTATAAATATGATGACAATGCTTGTTCAGTGAATTAAAGCCAAAATGAGTTCCCAACCCAATTCTGCTGATTTTATTTACTATTTTAATGATAGAAAATGTGTTACCAAGTGTGCAAAATGTTTTTAGGCCTTTAGCCATCAACAGTACAAAGTCCATTGGATAAGTCATATGAATGCCATCTGCAAAGCTCTATGATGTTATGCACAATATTGCATAGTGATAATTGATAAGAATGACTGATATCAGACTAAGTGTTTCTTCTATATGCCAACCCCCTTCAGAAAAGACAAACTGTTGGAGACGAGTAGAGCCCGGCGGCAGGCCCTTGAGGAGTCGCTTCAGCTCCACAGGTTCTTGGGTAGCAGCTATGAGGTATGGCACACACAGCCTCAAGCTGAACACTGCTCTCTCTACCAAACTATTTAGTCACAGAGATCAGAATAATTTTGCACTATTAAAAAGTTATCTGTTCTGGACTCAGTTTTGAAAACACCATTCTTGATGAAGAGATGAACAAAGTAGCAAATATGTTGTCATCCAGATACACTGTCCTTGAACTGATTTGCATGTATGCACATTTTAAGACTTTAAATGAGACTTTAAAAAGAATTTAAATGAGTGAATTTTCAGAATATGAGTATATGTTTTCATGTTGTTCATGGCGCTTAAATTGTTGACTATTTTAAAAGACAAATCCAAGTCAAAGATCACTTCCTCCAAAGACCTTATAAATGTGCTTGTTGTTTGTCCCACAGCTCTGCTCCTGGCTCAATGAGAAGAATGCTATTGCCCTGGATGAGAGCTGGAGAGATCCCATCAACCTGCAGGCCAAGCTCCTGAAGCATCAGACCTCAGAGGCTGAGATTCTGGCCAATCACAGCCAGGTGGAGGCCCTCTCCAAGGTGAGCCAGCATAGCTCAATGCATAATCCTGTTTGCAGTTGTTGTAAAAAGAAATATTGGTACAATAAAGGTTTCTGTGCTTCATACCTCCAAGTGTGCCAAGAAAAGCAGTCTCGACTGGTCTTTAAATGTTTTTTGCACATACATTTGAGCGTAATTGCTATCATAACTAACATGTGAAGACAATTAAATGCCTTAAATGGCATGCTGGAAACCACAGGAAGGCGAGCGAATGCTTGCTGCGGGACACCCTGCTGATAAGAAGATTAAGCCCAGGCTGAAGGACCTGAAGGACAGCTGGACGCAGCTCCTGGACAACTGCAAAGAGAAAAAGTCTCGTCTCCAGCAAGCCTATCAGGTAAAGCATTCATGTGCAAAATATCCTGATACAGTAAGCCCCAGGGATTCTTCTTATTGACCAACCACAGGTGTGTTTTAAAAATCTGTCGTCTGCACAGACCATCATGCATAATGGATTACATCAACATATGACACTGGAATTTTTGTTGCAAAATGTTTATTGCATATTCGGTATAGCAATGTGAAGAATTGGATTTCTTTAGTGCTATGCTATTAATATGTTCTTTAGCATTACTTTTGTCGCTAAATGAAACACTCGTCATCAAATGCATAACATAAATATGGACTTGATAGTGACTGGCTTGTAGATGATTGCACGTCTACTCTCATCCTCACTCTGTCAATGTCTGTATCTTCAGGCGCTGCAGTTCCAGCGCTCCCTTGATGACATGGAGGAGTGGCTGAGCTCAGTGGAGAAGGAGGTCTCCAATAAGGATTGCGGGACAGACCTGACGTCTGTCAGCCGGCTGCTGAAGGCCCTGCACAACCTGGAGGAGGTGGTGGACGGTCACCAGGAGAGGCTCAAGGCCCTGGTGGACACCTCCAAGGACTTCTCTGCGCAAGGCAACTTCCTGGCCAAAGAGATCCAGCAGAGGGTCCAAGGAACAGTCAACAGGTAATATAAATCCATCCATGAAGAGAAATAGTGAATTGGTGGCCTATGGTGTTTGGTCTGTTACACAGCAGCTGCTGAGCAGCCTGTATTCCAGTCAACTGATTTGGCATCTTGATGTGTCAAACAGCATATGGTACATTTGCATAGGAGAGGTCGATATTAGTCAGTGTAAAAATCCTTGTCTTCCTTTAATATTTTCAGATACAATAACCTGGCCGATCCTCTGCAACTGCGGAAGGAGACCCTGGAGTCGTGGCACCTGCTCTTCCAGTTCAATCGGGACATAGAGGACGAGCTGGCCTGGATTCAGGACAAGCTGCCCATGGTCACCTCCAAAGATTGGGGCACGTCTGTTCAGAGCACACAGGCCATGCTCAAAAAGCACCAGGTCAGGAGCACGAAGATAAGTTATAGTTAGCAGTCGTTGCATTCTTATGGAGACTGAGTGCCACCTCATTCACTCACAAACAAATGTACTTGAAACTGGCAAGGAGATTGTAGCTGTAGACCAAAATATGGTGACCCCCTCTGCCATGTATAAAAATGTACTTCCAAACATTATTCTATATCCTGCCTCATCTTAAGCTGTCAGGGCATGAGGGGGTATTGGCTGTGTATTGCTTCAGGTCTGACCCTTGTGTTTGTAATGTGTGTGTACCTATACCCAGGTACTGATGCAGGAGATCATGAGTCGCACTCCACTGGTGAAGACCGTGCAGGAGGCGGGACAGAACCTTGTGCGTGGGCGTCACTTTGCATCAAGTGACATCAACGAGAGGCTGGACGAGCTGAAGGACCTCTTTGAGAGCCTGAAGAGGGAGTCAGAGAGCAGAGGCCTGCTGCTTCAGGAGGCTCTCAAAATACAGACCTTCCTCTCTGAGGTGCACTACTAGGTCTTTTATGTCATAGATGGCAAGTCAGGGCCCATATGTTGCTGTGTTTAGATTATGATGTATATACAGTATATGCCATTGTGAGTGTTATTCTACAAAATATGGAGCAGCTTTATATCTCGAACACTGCTCTCTCTGTTGGCATTTCAGTGATATTATGGATAGTGGTATGTGGAACTTGGAAGTTTCTTCAATCCATGTTATTTGAGTATATTGCAGATTGCAGCACATGGTAGTGTTTTCACTGGAGTGTGTACGTGTCTCTCTCCTCCCAGGTGTCGGAGCTGGAGCTGTGGATGGAGGAGCAGAGGCCGACCCTGGAGTCCAGGGACTTTGGGAAGAGTGAGGAGGCCACGGAGGCTTTGCTGAAGAAACTGGATGCTGCGGAGTTGGAGCTGAAGAACCATCAGGAGAAACTGACCTCGCTGCAGAAGAAAGGGACCCAGCTGGAGGCTGGTGGCCACCCTAACAGGTAGAGCACATTAGCCCAGTTACCATCAATAAAGACTATAGTTATATATAGTTGTTGAAACAAATATTGTCAAATATTGTAACCAGCACTGTCATGCTTCAGATGTTGATATATTTATTTATTTCCATTAACAATATGCATTTAAAAATTCAACTTTACATAATTAAAAATTATACTTCACATCAATTATAAGTACACTAGTACAAGTACACTATTATGGACAGTAGTATACATTTCCCAATTTCTTCTTCCAGCCAACTAGTAAGTAAGAGTCTGGCGGATGCAATGGAGCAGTTCCAGGTCTTGAAGAATCTGTCTGCCAATCGCCGCACTGGCCTGCAGGACCAGCTGCATCTTTATGTGTTTGAGAGGGAGGCCCGAGAAATGCAGGATTGGCTCCACACACGCATTGCCCAGGCCCAGTCACAGGACTATGGACAAGACCTTGAGGATGTGGAGGTAGGCTACACTTTTTTTTATGATACTCGTGTGTGTGTGTGTGGGGGTGTGTGTGCATGAATGAAATTATGAAAGGTTAACTGATTAAAAATGTTTTGACTGCCAACCATTTCTTATAAATGGTTATGAAAACATGGAAATATGTGCATTATCGAAGGCTTATTCCTTCCAATCTCTCCATAATCCACTGAAGTGTGGCAAATCTGCATCTGTACACATGTAGGTATCTCTACAAAGGTTAAAGTGCTGAAGATGAGGGCATAATCATGGCCATGTTATTCTGCTCTCTGCAGGTGCTGCAGAAGAAGTTTGGGGACTTCTCTACGGAGGTGAGCTCCCTGGGCCAACACAAGCTGGGCAGTGTGCAGCAGCTGGGCCAGAAGGTGAGCTCCAGTGGGGCCCACCTCAAGGAGGACACCCTGCAGCAGCTATGGGATGAACTCAACCAGGCTGTCAAGACCCGTGCACAGGTGAGGGGGTCTGAGGATGGTGTGTGTATGCGGTGATGGGGGGGTGATTTATTCTATTCGATGGGCCCATCACTGATAGAATAAATCATTTCATCACCAGTCATGAATGAATTTCTTAGTACTTTTTGTAGTGTTAATACTTTCTGGTACTGGTCTGATTAGTAAGTGAAATTTGTGACAAATTCTGATGGTAGAAAATGTATAGTGTTATGGCTTCTTGTCTCATGGTGTCTTTGGTTTTGTGTTGTTGATGTTAACATCAATGGTAAATCTGCAAGGATGTAACCAATGTCATCACTGATTTCACTGCATTTTCCTGTGCCTGCCTGTTCTCAGATGAATTGTATAGAGTCTGAACAGTTTGAATAGTTATGATGTTGTTATTCATTGATTGGTCATGAGTGAATGAATGATACTATTCTAATAATGGATCTCTGGCAGAATCTGTACTCAGCGCGTGAGGTCCACCAGTTTGACAGTGATGTGGATGAGCTGAAGAGCTGGATGAGCGAGAAGGAGGCAGGCCTGGACTCCGAAGAGCAGGAGCATGACCTCTTAAGTGTTCAGGCACTGATTCGCCAACATGAGGGCTTGGAGGTAAAATCTGATTATATATTCTTGTGATCAGCATCATGTCTACCATTTATCATTGTCATTATCAGAGGGGTCATATGTGTTGGGATATTTGGATGGATGGGTGTATGTATGTATGTATGTATGTATGTATTTATATGATTATGATCTGTACAGTTCTGTAGGGTTCAGCATTGTGAGAGTTCAACTGTGTTCTTTTACCTTGGTCATAATGATGTGAACACTCTACAAATATACCATTATAGTTTATGGACCAAAGATCACTCAAGACACACACAAGACTCAATTGATTACATTTCATCAGCATACTTTACTTAAGTCAGTGTCTTAATAAATACTGTGTGCTAAAGCAAGTTATCAGAAAGGCGGAGCACCACGGAAGTGAATGTTACAGTAGGGCAGCACCACACTTTGAAGTGCATCTCGCAGTAGATCCTCGCAAGGAACACCTGCTCCTGGTTGGCACACGGGCACGGAAGTGCTGATCATCAGGAACATGAACAACAGCGTGATCGCGAAGCTTACAGTGCGAATCATCTGATTCAAATGCGCTGATATTCTCCACTTTGGGGGCATCTCAGCAGGCACCTATAAAACGACAGTGGTCACAACTAATCCCAAATCCAGAAAATATATTCAAACTTTGCTTTGCGTTTTTAAAAACAATTGCTAATTGGGAAAACTTACAGTTTCTGAGGCCGTAGGCAGTGCCTCTTGAACTTGTTCGCTTTTACACAGGCTTAATTCTTCAAAGATGCTACGCGGTCGGTGTTCATCTTCTAGTGCCTCGTTTATCTCGATTTTTAATTCAGCCTTTCTCGCAGCCCATTCTTTCGCCAACTCCGAGCGCTCTTTTAAGGCCGAGTTCAGTTCTTCAAGAACAGCGTCTCTTTGCCTCATACTGTCCTCCTCCTGCTGAACACAGTTCTGTCCGAGTGCATTCTGGTACTCCAGTGTACTTAGAAAACTGCTTAAATTTCGGATTTGTTCCTTGTCGGCCTCTCTTAGACGTCTGCGGGTTGTGAGTTCTCCGAGACGAGATTCCAACTCGTCCCAGAAATCAGAATTTTGGGCCTCCAATGCCTTCAGTCGGGACTGCAACATCGTGAGATTTTCTGAATTATTTGCTAAAGATTTGCGCATTTCATCCAGTTCATCGCGATCAACATTAAGCTGCTGAATTTGTGGTGATAGTCTCCTTATAGCCAATTTCAAGTCCAGGGTATCCCGACATAGAGTGCGACTCCGTTGTTGCGCTGCCTCGTGGGAGTTCTGTATTTCTGCCTGTTCCCTTTCGAGTCTCTTGATGGAGAGCAGGAGAGGGGCCATACCATTCTTACAAGCGTCACTCATTCTTGAAATTGGACTTGATCATTGCTTGAAGTATTATAATTATGTACTTAATAAGCCGACATAAGTCTAACGTGTCTCCTTGACGATCCTCAATCGTAGTATTGAAGCTTGGCAAACACTAAACATGATGAAAAAGAATGAAACCCCTGAGACCATTGTGACGTAATAATGCGTTTCGCAGATTTTCGCACGAGCTCGCTCGAACCAATGCAGTATGTCGCGCAATGACGTTTGATGACACTATCAACAACCACTCAGACGTTTATAAATTGCATGCGATTATTGTATTATTTGTTTGCAAATATACAGCATATATTCAATATTATAATGGGGTAAAACATAAATTAGCCTATAGAGTAAATCTTCTGTGGAAGACAATTTGTCCAATAGTTTTTTCTGAAAAACAAATAGCCTAGTATGAAGTTGTGAAATGCTATGAACAATTTTAGTGAACATATAATGGATCATGTACTAGGACATCATAGGGCAATTTATCCCTAATGATCAATTAAAAATATAGCATGCACTTGACTAAATGCTTTCCTCATTTTAGTACTAGATGTCAAAATACAATTAATTTCATTGTCCTCACCAAGTCACCATCACTCATACCAAATTTGTCCTTACCTTCAGTCTCATAACTGTACCGTCATCATTTTCAGAATCCTTCTCCTCACACATCTTGTCTCCTTTTTTTCTTCCCTCTCTTACCCTTTCTTTCTCCCTCTCCCTCTTTACCATCACTTTTTCTTGGCCTTACAAATAGTAGTACAAGTGAGTGAATTGAATAAATCTGTGAATGGAAAATAGTGTCATGAAGATCGTCATTTAAAACATGTGTCTTGCTGTGTTTCTTCCCCTGGTCAGAGGGACCTGCTTGTGATTGAGGAGGAGGTTCAGCGCCGGCAGGAGGAGGGTGGGGATCTGGCGTGCCGGCTTCCCCATGTAGAAGAACGCATGCGGGAGCGGCTGAAGGAGGTGGCCCTCGGCTGGGGTAGCCTGCAGGCCAAGGCCAGCCAGAGGCGCGAGAGGCTACGCCAGGCAGAGGCTGTGCAGAGATACCTGGCCGACTGGAGGCAGCTCACGTACGTCCTTTCCCACCTCTCAGTCAACTCCTCAAACGCATGCACAGCAGTCTGGCTCAAGCTACACAGATGTATCTGTTGCACACAGGATAACTTGAGAAGACTGTGGTAGTCAGCTGAAGGTTGAAGTTGCAGTGCTTTGCCTATGGTTTAAGTACTAAGTTTCAACATAGTTTGATGCAATCTTTGATGCTCCATAAAAACCTATACAAGATGCAGGTATATGCAATAGCGAACAGTAAAAGAAAGATACTGAAAATGTGGAAGAAACTGGCATAATAATTTAAATGTGACAAGAACTACAATTATATGAATGCTTCTGAAGCATCTAAAGACTTTGCAGTTTGGATGAGTGTATTTCATACTAACGCAGTTCAGACTTTCATCGTATGATGGTGGTTGAAGAAGTCAGACTCGGGCTGTTGGGTAGTTCTAACTTCCATGGTGCTACGGTGGTTCAATGCTAACACCATTCATTATTTGGAAAACACACCCCTGTAATGATTGAAAATGTGGAATATAGGCATATTGATGCTGAATTTCTACTGGCTAGTTTGTTGATCCTGGGCTGTGCATGTGATGGAAGAATGATGGGAATCTTAATTAGAACATGCATAATAGAAATTTGATATGCGCAACTTGGAAACACATAGCTTTTTGATCATGATCCCTCATCCGTGATCCGTCTTCCATGGTCCATGATCTGTCATCCATCATATACTATTCGTTATTGATTTGAAAATAAGAGAGATCAACTGAGACTCGTGTGAGTAAGCTAATGAGGTGGATGTTACAATGGATGTGGATATGTCTCAGAAAACCATGCTCTGACCAAGTGGTCGATAGAAGATAGAACCAAAAATTTGCCTCTGCAATATCTATTCTTTGTCATGCTAATATGTTTCTCTCCTGAAAATGCCATATAATAATCTCACCGTAACTTCAAATGCCATCAGCTTTCTTCTCAAGTGGAGTGCTGTCGGCCTGCTAATTAGATGTTGTTACAGGACATGGATGAGGGAGACCCTGTCTCTAGTGAGAGGTGAGGGGCTGGGGAATGAGCAAGGAGACCTGGAGCAGCTCATTAACAGGCATGAGGAGTACCGCATACAGATTGACAGACAGCTCGACCAGTCACAGGCAGTTCAAAATGAGGGGCGGCGCCTCATACAGGAAGGGAAGTTCATGTGCCAAGAGGCAAGTCATATTTGAGACTGTTTGTGTGTGTGTTTTCAAGTGCATCCATGCATAAATGTTGAAATCCATTACATATTTATGAATTTGTCTTGTGCATGGGTTTTCTTGTGTGTGTGTGTTAGCTGGAGGAGCGTGTGGCAGAGCTGCAGGAGCTGGAGCTGACTCTGCAGGAGAGCTGGGAGGAGCAGCAGCAGTTGCTGGCCTATCAGCAGGAGCTCCAGCAACTGCAGAGGGAGCTGGAGCAAGCCGAGCGCTGGCTCAGCACCCACGAGAGTGGCCTCAGGACAGACAGCTATGGGGTAGGAACACACACACACACACACACACACACACACACTAGTAACTCACAAACATAGAAACAACACATTCAGACACCCATGGTCAGGACACAATCACATACAGTTACATACACATACTCTGGCCGCTAGGCTGCAGCAGCAGTAGCTACAGTACCCAACTCACAGTGTCCAACTACCAGCTACAGGATATTCCAGAACTAAGTTTCAGTGTTTCATAATGTTGCTTGAAATTTATTTTTCCCAATGTTTGGCCCAGTGTCCTGTGCTCACTACTTAAACTTGTGTATAGATTTGGAGGTTGACATTCTTTCTGTTTTCCAGGACTCTGTGTCAGACGTGCTGGAGTTGCTGAAGAAGCAGGAGGACCTGGAGGCCATGATTGAGGCCCAGAATGAGCGATTCATTGCCTTAAAAGAGAGAAAGATGCAGGTTAGTGATCGACTACTGTGCAGGGGCTGGTGGCCGCAACAAAAATGAATCGAATCATTTTATTCATTGAAGAATCAACCAGAAGTTCAACCAGTCCTTGAAAAAATATAACAAAGATCCCATATTAGCATAAAGTGAAGTAATTTCTTTGTTAATATTTATAAAATATGAATCCATCCAAGAAAATTCTATGTTTACCTTTGCATAAGGTGTTACTTGCTTACTTTTCAGATTGAGCTTCATCTTAGTGATAGGGACTCCAGGAAGAAACCTATGCGGGTTTCTTCCTTGAGGCACAAGTTGGTGGAACCCACTCTGACTCCGACTCTGACCCCAGACTCAACCCCCATCGCCCGGACCACCGTGCCTTCTGTGCTCAGGAGCAGCAGCAGGGGTATAGGCGACGCCGAAGCCCCAACCTCTGCCTCCATCCCCACTGCACACTCCCTGAGTAAGAGTCCTCTTAAGGGCCCTTCACTGGCATCCTCGAGGGCAGCATCTTCTCTTTCTCAGTCTCTATCAAGCTCCACCTTGCCTAAACCCAAAACATCACCAGAACCACCAGAGAAATACCTGCAGTCCACCAGCTTTACTGAAAAGCGGACCTCTGCTAGTCTCTCACCCACTGAGATGCGGCATCCAACTCTGCTTTCCTCTTCCCATGAGCGAGAGCTGTCTCCTGAACATAAGCCACCCATTGCACCAAAACCAAGGCTATCCAGACAGAACCTGAGCACAGAGTTCTCTGAGCACCAAAAGCTAGAAGCAGATCCTCCTGAACCAGCCCCAAGGTTATCTCAGTCACTAGATTTAAATGAATCGACCCATCAGTACTCTCAAAACACAGACCACTCCGAGCTCCCTACTGCTGTACCTTCAGAGTCTGAGGAGATGGCTTCACCAGCTTCATCAGCACCGAAGTCTCCAGACCATCTTGAATGCTCCACTGACGCTGAGGATGTGCTACTCCAAAATGCTGAGCCAGTAACTGGCCGCCCTGAGTCTCCATGCCTGACTGGACAGACCCCTGTTTCCCCAGAGCCTGAGCTAGTAGTGGCGGTGGCAACAGTGTCTGCCTCTGATGCTCCGGATGGACCTGCATCATGCCAAGAGATGACCACTACACCACCGCCCTCTTCCCTGAGGCTGGGGGACCTACCACAGAAGACTGCCATATCTGAGCCTGCTCCTCGAAAACAGGTAGGATATCACATCACTTGTATCTTTTAAATACCAAGTGACAGCACTTTGCTGTATAGCTGTAGGAACTCTAGAGATGAAACACACACACACATTCACAGTGCTTTCCGCTGAACACTAAATAACCTGCTTAATGTTTCTGCACACAGCGAATCAGAGATTCTGCTGTCCGTATGGAGGGAACACTGGAAATCAGATTGAAACATGGAGCCAAAGTAAGTTATCTACTTCCACAGTTTACTCTCTCTCCCTCTCTCTTTCTCCATATGTGTGTGTGTGTATCAAGATGTTCGTTCTTTGACATGTAGATGTGGTATAAATCCATTGTGTGTGTGTATTTGTGTGTCAGAGTGGGGACAACTGGGAGGCTGTATATGCTGTTCTGGAAGGGCAAACTTTAAACTTGTTCCAAAACCAGGATGCTTCTGAAGAGGTGAAAATGACACACACACACACACACACACACACACACACACATAGACACACATTGATGGACATATCATAGCATAGGTTATGAGAATTCCTTCCATGTTTCTATTTGTTTGCAGAAATCTAGCACACGGTGGCCACCTATTGGCTTAAAAGGTGCCAAATGTAAAGACAACCCTTACTACCACCGAAAGACGAACACCTTCAAAATAATGTAAGCTTTTGCCTCAGCAACACATCTATGTAATGAAAAAAGCAGATGTAACTAAGACATGTAATCTAACAGTTAGTACAGTGATTTACATGTTATCTTTGTTTCTGCTTAACTTATTCAGAAAGATCAGTGTTGCAGTTTAAGCTCAATCTATGTCTTTTCCATTCTGATAGCCATTCAATAAATAATGATTAATTGTGTGCAAAGTGGAAGTTATATTCTGCATGAATTAGTCTTTCCAATTACATGAATGTTTTGAGGCCATTGAGGTTGAATGCACAGTCACACATTCCCCCTCTCTGTCCTTATCTTCATTCTCTCTTTCATTTTCTCTCTCTCTCTTTCTGCAGACTGGAAGACGGAAGTCATTACATGTTTTCTGCTGAGAGTGATGAACAACGGAGAATCTGGGCTCAGGAACTACAGGAGAGCATCTCACCCACCACCTCCCAGGAGCATTATGGGTAACAAAAAATACTGAGAAAGGAATGAAGTGCTCTCCTGCTCTTGATGGCCTGGGCACACACCTCATATAAGCTTATGGTCTCCAAAGGAAGTGCTATAATGGAGTTGTACAATAAGATGTGCACATACAACCTGAAAGGCTCCCAGCAACACTCTCCCCATCTCTTTGTCACCTGTAGGAAAGATGGATCACTTCAGCAGAGGGAGATTGCAGAGGCGAGCGCCACAATAGCTGATCCAGACACTGTTGACACAGGCAGGTCGAACACTCTGACCAATCAGACACAAGGTACTGAGACAGAAAGTTTTACACACACACACTCTCTCTCTCTCTCTCTCTCTCACACACACACACACACGCATAAAGACTGGCACTTGTTCATACACAGACAGGCACACACAGGTGCAAATATTCACACAGCATGACAAACTTATTTCACATTTCAATATACAGTTACACACACACAAACAATTGTATGTCCATGTACCACATACATACACACACAAAGTTCTCACATACAGACACACACAATACATGCCTCTGCATATTTGAAACATGGGTCTGTTTTGCAGCAGAAAATGGTGAGATGGAACGAGAGCCCCCTCCAAAGCCCCCTCACACCTACTACAACACACACCGCTATCGTGATGAGGCCAAAGATATGGGTAGGCTCACCGGCATTCAGTCTACAAGACTAACAGCTCTTTATGTTGACAAACTCATAATGGCCTTGGACATTACCTCAAACACGATCATTTTCAGAATTACCTCACTAGTGGCCTTGTGGCTCAGACTTTATTCTCAACATACTGTGGCAGTAATTTGTTAGACAAGCTTTTTTTGTGTGCGTTGGTGTGTGTGTGTGTGTGTGTGTGCTGGGGGGGGTGCTGTATGCTTACACTTCTGTTGGACTGCATAGCATGTGGTTACATGTGTGTGTTGCAGGGGATCCTTCACAGCCCAGGAGCACTCCTCCCTCTGTCCCACCCCCGCCGCCCCCACAGTCACCCACAGACTTGAACGCAAAGGACAAGCCCACGAGAAACATGAGCGTCTTCAAGAAACTCTTTAAGAAATGAGTCGCCACCAGGGGGCAGCAGGCATCCACACAGCTCACAAATTGTCATCCTCAGCACCTGGTTTAAATTGCCAGTTCCCTTTGTTTTACCTTTCAGAAATAGTCTTTAAAGTGATGCATCGGGCTTGAAAAAAATGACAGGATTTTAAAACAGTGATTTTTAAAAGAAGCCGGATGAATTGTCTTATTTAATCAAATGATAGTGCAAATGTTTACATGGAAACATATTTCGATACGCATCCTATTTATTTCAACACTAAAATCTGAAAAAGGATGCAAACAATTTTTGTTTGCGTATGCTCTTTAGCTGAAGTATTTTGCAATGATTTTCATTTATTTATATATAATTACATATATAATTATTTTTTTGAAATCAGCTTAAACTAAAAATAAATCAATAAACTGTTTTTGAAAAATGTCATAGGTCTATTTATATCTTTGCTGTATTGTGGTAGGTAATGGTTACTTTTCTAGCCAGGCTCCACATAAAAGGTTTCAGGCGCATTGAGTTCATGAAAAAATGCTATTTTGTTCTGGGTAAAGAATGGCCTTATTCGCAGACAGATAACAACATATTTTCGTTCCTTTCTTGATGATGGCTAGTAGCTTAGATTTTTAATATGAAAGACACAGATGTAGAATCTGTTAGGCTTAATTTTAGTTGTTGATGGGCTATTCTTACATGCATTAATTAAACAGCAAGCACTAGGTTTGTTGTTTTGTGGGTTTCTTAGCTATTAAGGACTTAACAATTTCAGTAAATTTTGAATTGGATGTGTAGCCTACTGATGCCAGTCTTTGTGCAAAATGTACATTTTAATCCAACTGTATTTCCATTACACACAAGAATGTAACACATCATCTGTAAACTGCATTATTATATCACAATGGTATCTGAACAAAATGGTTTTGGGGCTTCATTCTTTTTCATAACTTTTAGTGTTAGCCAGGCTTCACAAAATATTGCAAATGAGCAGAAAACTGGTTGTCATCAGGAAACTGGTTGTCAAAGCAAATCTGTTTTACAATCTACTAGTAACCCATTACTTTCACCGATGATCAAGTCCAGTTTCACGAATGAGTGACGCTTGTAAGAATGGTATGGCCGCTCTCCTCCTTTCAATCAAGAGACTCAGAAGGGAACACACATAATTGCAGAAGGCCCACGGTGCAGCATAATAATGGAATCGGACTCTATGTCGTGATAACCTAAACTTGAAATTGACTATAAGAAGACTATCACCACAAATTCAGCAGCTTGATCTTAAATGCGAAGAACTGAATGAAATGTGCAAAGCTTTAGCAAACGATTCAGAATATCTCATTATGTTGCAGCCCCAACAGAGGGCATTGAAGGCCCAAAATTCTTATTTCAGTGACAAGCTGGAATCTTGTCTCAGAGAACTCACAATCCTCAGAAGTATAAGAAAGGCTGACAAGGAACAAATCCGAAATCTAAGCCGTTTTTAAGTACACTGGCGTACCAGAATGCACTCGGACAGAATTGTGTGCAGCAGGAGGAGAACAGCATGAGGCAGAGAGATGCTTCTCTAGAAGAACTGAACTTGGCTCTAAAAGAGTGCTTGGAGTTGGTCAAAGAATGGACTGAGAGTAAGGCTGAGATTACCGAGGTACTAGAGCCAGGGTGTCATAGTGGAGTGAAAAGTGGGACTGGGACTTCACAGGGCCCCAAGTAGGGGAGGGGCCTTAAGAAGACTGAAATTTAATTTTCTTTGAAATATTAAGAGTCAAAAATAAAGATCACAGTAAATGTTGCATACTAATGTAAACTGAATGTTTTGGCTACATAAGTACAATGTATACCTCACATTCACCCATTCACACACATGCATTCACACACCAGTGGCAGAGGCTGCCATGCAAGGTGCCAACCTGCCACCAGGAGCAATTTGGGGTTCAGTATCTTGCCCACCATCGCCCCAATAAGTTGATGGATGGATTGAATTTTGTGTACATGCAGTGTCTGAGTACAGGCCACCCTCAACCCTTGCATAAACATGGAATGGTTTACTCCGCTTTAACTGGGCTTTTTAGGGTGTTTTCACACTTGAACCCTTTCACCCAAAAAACGGACTCAGACCAATGACTCAGCATTTTTTGCGCATATGTGAACAATTCAACCGTACCCAGACCCCTTCAAAACGAACCATACTGAGACCATCTCGAGAGGTGGTCTCAATACGGTTTGCTAAAAAGTCCGCTGTACGGTTCACTTAACTAGCGCATTTCAAACATAAAACACTCTGGGTTCACTTTGCCTTTTTTTACATTTTATTTTATCATTCTAGGCTTGCCGTTGTGTCACCACTTGCTCCATTAAAGTCTAGCCAATAATATATTATGACTAGTTGCTAATGAAACATGCTTCAGACTTGACACATACAGACAAATGTGTTCTTTATGGCGTGTTTAATTCAATGGGTATCTACCACATAACATGACAGAATTTCTCACCACTTTTCAGTATGCATCTGTCGAACTCTTTACATGCATGTGACAAGAAGCACAGTGCAGTATTTTCACACAGAAAACTGCAGCACAGTCATCACTGTCATTTAGGACGTGAGCAGATACAAGCTACTTTAGCTTGTGTAGCGCTTAACCAGGTCTGAGACCTCCAGAATAAATATCGTGTGAACAGAAAGAGAACTGAGGCCTCATTAGAGCTGAAGCAGAGCAGAAAGAGGTCTGGGTCCTCTTTCAAATGCATAGACAATGTGAGCACAAACAGAACTGAGTTCTTTTTATGCGAGTTAACTTTTTGGTCTACTTTCAGAGGACTGAGCTCAGTTCACTTAAAGTGGACTATATGATAGGCTCGGCACAGAAGACGGACTTTGTTCAGGATGGTTATTCTTTTCCAGTGAACGTCTATTTTTGTGAAGTATGGTAGGATAGATTGATATTAGGTAGAAGTATTAGTTGTATTGTGTAGTTATACTAGTTTACTATCCAAAGGAAGTCTAATCAGCTCTCCATGTTCTTCGCCAGTTTAGGGTTCATTTCGTAGTTAGCTTATTACAATGTTTACCCATTATAAAGCTAATTACTGGAGACTTTCGACCATCCTGAATGAAAGGCCTTCTGGGACTTTAGGTCTGCCGTGCACAGAGCCCATTAGAGGCATTTTACTCAGCGTTCATTATGGTGAATGCTCCTTCTATAGCCTTACAGTTGGAAAAAAAATGAAATCAGGAAAACAATAGCAAGGCAAGAAATAGAGAAGAAAGGAAAAGCGAGGCAAGATGTTTTTGTTGCCTCAAGATGGCGCCGACTGCAAGAAAACAATTAAAAGTCCTCTACAGAATCTGTCCGTACATTTGCAGAATTAGGGACACTGTCTGCAGGAACCCTCGACTCACTACCGCAAAAGAGTTATATTGTTTCGAGTTGTAGAATGGGTTTAAAAATAGCGTTTTGTATCAGCGCAATGACATGCCTACATGCACTGCCATTTTTTCGTTCTCAGTTGAAATCGGCAAAAACGAACCTTCTCAAAACACATCCGAATGACGTGCTTGAGCTACCAACTCAACGTATGTCAATGATGTGATTGTGCTACAAACTCTACGCACCTGCAGAGAGGAGAATAACATGGTCATGATTATGCCCTCATCTTTAGCACTTTAGCGTCTATAGAGATACCTACACGTGCACATATGTAGATTTGCCATGCTTCAGTGGATTATGAAGCTCATTATTAAGCTGATTGGAGGGAAGGAGCCCTACATAATGTACATAATGGACATTATAAATGGCATTATAAACATCTTTAATCAGTTTACCTTTCATATTTCAGCAGCATCATTTTCATTTACATTTCAGATTTAAAAGTTTCATGCGGGCGCGCGCACACACATATCGCAAAAAAACCCCTAGCTTACCTCCACATCCTCAACGTCTTCTTGTGCATAGTCTTGTGACTGGGTCATGCGTGTGTGGAGCCAGTCCTGCACTTCTTGGGCCTACTTCTCAAACACATACAGGTGCAGCTGGTCTTGCAGGCCAGAGGGGTGATCAGCAGACAGCTACTTCAGGGCCTGGAAGTGCTCCATTGCATCCACCAGACACTTAACTCACTAGTTGGGGAAATGCATAGTACTGTCCATAATAGTGTACTTGTAATCAAATCACAGACAGTAAATAGTGCTTATTTGACCAAAAGATGTAGGACATGTAATATTAAGTAGGTGAGGAGAATGAAAACTATAATGTTTAATTGTGTAAATGTTTCATATTAAAATTCATTTGTTATCTCTACTTTCTAAAACAGATGGTTCCAGTCCTTGATTATGATTGGTTGAATAGAGTTCGATGCCATTGTGCGTACCCCAGTACCTCTCATGATGGCAAACTATGTTCAGAGTTAGTGTATACATTTGAGATGGGTCATACTGTATTGTTGTGATAAATGAATGCTGTGTACTCAGCCGTCAAGTGAAGTGTTACTGTGATAGTAATTTGTCATATTTTGATACATATACATACACTGTTTTGATTGTGCTGACTGAGGTATGTTCCGTGATTCATCCAACAGTGATATAGACGAGTATACAGAGGCAGTCATCTGGGTATATCCTAAAAAAAAAATCATAGATAAATAATACCATAAAAGCTGCTCTCAGGGTCTGCGATTGTGCTTTTGTGTCCAAAGACAAGGAGCTGGAGAAAAAATCCTGATAATCCTGCGTAAAACAAGCAAAGCAGCAAAATGAGACTACAGACATAAGATTGAGGAGCAACTGGAGGCTAGTGATTCAAGGGGCATGTGGCAGGGACAACACATGATTTCTGATTTTAGAGAAGTCTCTAAACAGCTTCTATACTTGCTTTGAGGTTACCACTGACCCTCAGAAAGAACCCTCTCCATCACTAACCTCTCAGCTGATCCAGGCATAATGGTCACAGTGGCTGATGTGCGGAAAACCTTCAAGCATGTCACCATCCACAAAGCAGCAGGGCCTGATGGGATACCAGGTTGTGTCATCAGAGCATGCTCAGAGCAGTTGTCTGGTGTGTTTACGTACATATTCAACCTCTCATTGTCCATGTGCATTGTACCAAGCAGCTTCAAGTCATCTGTCATTGTTCCAGTACCAAAGAAAAGCAAAATCACCACCTTGAATGGCTGACGTCCTGTGGCACTCACTCCCACCATGAGTACATTTTTTGAGAGGCTTGTGAGAAACCATTTGCAGCATGATTCCACCTACTCTGGACCCTTCTCAATTTGCCTACAGACAATAGATCCACCAATGATGCCATCACCACCATTCCTCCCGGACACATCTGGAGAAGAAGGATACTTGTGTAAGAATGCTGTTTGTAGACTACAGATCTGCATTCAACATCATTATCCCCAGTATACTTGACAGCAAACTCAGGTGTCTTGGTCTACACACCAGTCTATGCAGCTAGATCTTGGACTTCTTGTCAGGGCGACGTCAGGTGGTGAGAATGAGCTCTATAACTTCAACCCCCTTGACCATCAACACAGGTGCTCCTCAGTGTTGTGTCCTGAGCCCTCTCCTTTACTCCCTGTACACTCACGACTATGCGGCTAAGTATAGCTCTAATATGGTCATTAAGTTTGCTGATGACACTACTGTAATTGGCCTGATAACCAAAAATGATGAGACAGCCTACAGGATCAAAGTCAACCACTTAACCCAGTGGTGTCAGGACAACAACCTTTCTCTCATCATAGCTAAGACAAAGGAGCTGATGGCAAACTTCAGGGAGAAAGGAGATCAATGGGACCCCATAAATGGTTTTACAGTGGAAAGGGTCAACAACAAGTTGCTTGGTGTTAACATCACAGAAGACCTGACTTGGGATAGCTACACTGACCAGATTGTTAAAAAAGCTCAGCAACGTCTCTTTTACAGAGGCACCACCGAGGCATCACTGCAAGGTTTGGAGGTTGCTCTGCTACCAAAAGAAAGGCACCGCAAAGAGTCATGCGCACAGCACAAAGCATCTGTGGATGTGATCAGCCCTCCATCCAGGACTTGTATGAGAGGTGATGCATCAGGAAGACCAAAAGAATCAGTATCAGGACCCCAGCCATTCTAGTCATGGACTGTCTCAGCTGCTACCATTTGACAAGCGATATTGTAGTCTTAATGATCATAGAAGCAGACTCCAGAACAATTTTTTTCCCCAACAAGGCTTATGAACACTGAAACAGTGACAGCTGTAGCATGTGCCTGTCAGTCTTTTCACTACAACACATTCCATCTTTTTTTTCCTACCATCACACACACACTCTCTTTCTGAACAAACTTTTTTTGGGGGGGGACCAAGAACACAAGACTGTTACCCTCTTATACTAGCATAATTAGATGTAATTAAGGCTTGAATCTTGAATCTACCTGTGGCTTTGTCTAATGAAATCGAGCTAGGTATGTGTGGTAACCACTTTAGAAAAGCAATAAGTCCCTTGAGTTCATTCTATACCATGAGCACAGCTTCGCTCAACTCACCACTTGCCTAACAACACCCCAGAGCTGTAGTATATTCACAGTATAGAACGGCCTCTCTGAGCTTATTGCTTAATACTTTTATAGTAAGTAAAGAGATTCTCAGAATGTTGTTAATCAATAGAAATGAAAAAAATATATAAATGTCTGAAATATGACCGTGCTAGTCAACACCCTAGTTGGAGCCAATATTTGTTACTTCAACTATAGTTTTTATTGATGGTAACTTGGCATTTACAGAAGAGAAACACATTCTTGTATTATGGCATTTTCTTTCATATTTTCAGTATCTTTCTCTTATTTTTTGGTATTGCATATGACTGCACCTTATATAGGGTTTTATAGAGCCTCCTTTAAAAAAAAAAAGGTTGCATCAAACTATGTTGAAACTTAGTAATTAAACCATAGGCAAAGCACTGCGTTCAACCTTCGGCTGACTACCACAGTCAACAACAGGTACACAGTCACACAGTGTACAACAGATACATCTGTGTAGCTTGAGCCAGACTGCTGTGCATGCATTTGAGGAATTGACTGAGAGGTGGGGACGGGATGTACGTGAGCTGCCTCCAGTCAGCCAGGTATCTCTGCATGGTCTCTGCCTGGTGAAGCCTCTCACGCTTCGGCTGCTCCCACACACTGTCCGCCGCATGGGGCAGTCAGCGAACCAGATCCCTAACTTCCTCCTGCCGGTCCTGAACCTTATTCTCAATCACTAGAGAAACATAGCAAGACACATTTTTTAAATGACGATGTTAATTGCACTATTTTCTATTTACTGATTTATTCTATTCACTCATTTGTATTACTATTTGTAAGGACAGGAGAGGATACATTAGAAGGCGATGGTAAAGAAGGAGAGGGAACAGAAAGAAAGGGGAAGAGAAGGAAGAAAAAAGGAAGATGTGTGAGGAGAAGGATACTGAAAATGATGAGGGTTCAGTTATAAGACTGAACGTAAGGACAAATTTGGTATGAGTGGTGGTGACTTGGTGAGGACAAAGAAATAAATTGTATTTTGACCTCCAAGTACTAAAATGAGGGAAAAAATGTAGAAAAATTCATCATATGGGATAAATTGCCCAACGTTGTCCTAGTATATGACCCATTATATACTATAATGGTTCATAGCATTTCACAACTTCATGTTGATTATTTATTTTTCCACACTAGGCTATTTGTTTTTCAGTAAAGAAATATTGGGCAAATTGTCCTCCATAGAAGATTTACTTTATATGTAAATTTATGTTTTACCCCATTATAATACTGAATATATACGGTATACTGGCAAACAATACAATAGTCGCATGCAGTTTATACATTTATAAATGGTAACTGATAATGGCATCAAACGTCATTTCGCGAGCTCGTCTGATAATCTGTAAAGGACATTATTACGTTACAATGGTCAATGGGGTTTCATTCTTTTTCATCATTTTTAGTGTTGGCCAAGCTTTAATATTGCGATTGAGGATCGTCAAGAGGGCACGTTATATCGACGGGAAACTAGCTGTCGAAGAAAATCAGTGTTTTATAAAACACTTTCATTAATCTGATACTACTTCCAGCAATGATCAAGTCCAATTTCAAGAATGAGTGACACTTGTAAGAATGGTATCCCAGCAAACAGGGGACGTCCCCAGGACGTTTATATGACGTCCGGGATTGGTCCCCACCACAACGTTCTCTGGCGGACTTTACTGGGACGTTGTTAACGTTCGCATTTGGTCATTCTATGACGTTCGGATTTGGCCTCTTATGGACGTCATTCAAAGACGTCCTGGTGACGTTCGCCTTTGGTCCTATGCGTGACGTTTGCATTCTGTCTAGAGCAGTCGCCAACAGATAAAAAGCGAACTAATTAACCTCACCTTTCTCTACCATTCTGCTCCTTTCCCCTCTTTTGGGTCCATCATTAGATTTCCACCGGCTTACGTAGCTCTCCAAGGTTGAAGGAAACGCAAATAAATCTCATAATATAGTCACAAAATATAATCATGTTAAATCTCGATTAAATCGAATTCAGACATCCGGTATAAGACGATATTCCAAGTTATACTGCTGTGATGTAAGAGCTGACGTTAGTAGCTACCAAGTGCACATCAGACTTTACTGACTATGGAAAATAAAGGTTTCAATAAATGTCAGAACATAATTTCTCCCCACAAATTTAAATCAGAAGTATACAAGATAAGGTGACTATCAATAATAATGTAGGCTTAGAGTAGCTCTTGGTGGAAAAAAAGCTTGGAGAACCCACATCTAAGCTTAATTCGCTTTGTTTACAAACCTGTGCCTCTGTATCGCAGTGCTGCAGTAACTCATGCTCATGAAAAACATCCACCATTTCAAGTAACTTAAAACAAGGGTTTTTCTTTTGTGTTTACCCTTTATGCATAACATAACAAATTAACTATAAAATGCAGAGGTTAATGTGTGTGGGTGTGCTAAGGTGGTGGTCTCAATTCAAAGCAATTCAAAGCAACACAATACACTTTCTATACACTTTATTTACCACAAGGCCTGACCCATCAACTAATTTCAGACTGAGAGAAAGAATGTGTGCAAGTGTGTCTTCATGTGGTCATCAGGTCTCGCAGTCGATGGTTGCACTGTGGTTAACCTCATACCTTGGGTGGTGGGGGTCTGTGTGAAAAAAAAAAAAAAAAAGATTTAATGAATACAGCTTATCAAAGATTGAAGATAGTCAGTGCGAGGGGGGGCGAGGGGGGGAGTGCTGGCTGTATGTTTGGGGGGGAGGGCTGTGTCTATTGTTTGTGTGTATGTGTGCAGGGATGCAAACAGTATGGTCAAAAAAAAAGAGATCGAAGCCCACGCCCCTGCAGCAAATATCTGATAATGCCATTGCTACCAACTCCTGCCATTCCTGCCTACCCCTATACACACATTGGAAATGGAGTAGAATTGGGAATACTTTAACATTACAGTGCAAGATAGGTTAGTTTATACAACAGTTAGGGCCGGTCAAACTACTTATGAATTTCTGATTGGTCAAGAGGCATTCCACGCGTCACCAGGAGTGGAGATATCCCCCGATATACCACAGGTGACTCTTCACAGCTAGTAATCACTCCGCCAAAAATACAACGTAACCAAACAGGAGCTGTGCATTAGACCTAGTTAGGACAGTGAACAACGACAACAACCATATCTCAGCGGCTTCACAATACAGGGAAATGTCGAAATCAAGGAGTATAAATACATGACTATAGACAGACAAATTGGTGACATGAAAGGGAATCTGGGCTGACTAACATTAGTAAGACAAAACACATGTTGGTAAGAAATCATGAAGGTACACATGGGATAAAGGGTGGGCAAAGACCAGCTTTTGCGGTGTCGCAAATTAGTGAGACAAGACAGAGACTGCTAGTAAAACATACATGGAGGGTAAAGGGTGGGTAATGCCATGCCTCTGCTGCAGGAATGACAACAGCCCAAATGTCAGTGTAGGAAAAATCCAAATTTAGCTCCAAACCTCCAAGGATGCTCCACTTACACGGACACAACATCAGAGGATGCCATTTTGGACCCAAGACATGCCATCTGACATGTAAGTACCTGCTTTTTCATTTGTTCAGTAATATTATGTAGCCAGGGTCTTCTGTCTGACCATCCAGACACACAGCTCTCAAAAGTAATGCAAGATGGTGTGGAATGGATGAGCAGATCCCTAAAGGTAAATCTCGAGTGCATTACCTGTGATGCCCCTGCTAAGGCCATGGTAAGATGTGCAAAGCTCTTCTCAGGTTACTACGGTTGTGACAAATGTGACCAGAAAGGAGTGTGGGATGGAAGAATGCTCTTCCCAGAGGTGGAAAATCTCAGACTGAGGACCAATCAGTCGTTCAGGGAGTGCTGGCAGCCCGAACACCACCAAGCTGAGCACATATCTCCATTCTGCAGCCTGCCCATTGATATGGTGAAATCATTCCCGGCTGATTATATGCACCAGTGCTGCTTAGGCATCATGAGGAAGCTGCTGCTCCTATGGACAAGGGGAAAAACCACTGTTAGACTGTCTAGAGCGCAAATGGCAGTGGTGAATGAGCATCTAATGGCCCTGAGAAAGGTAATTCCTACCTGTTTTGGATGCAAGCCAAGGGGACTGGACGACCTTGATCGGTGGAAGGCGACCAAGTTCCGCCAATTCCTCCTCTACACAGGAAAAATTGTGATGCAAGGGGTACTGGGGGGGATCTTTTTGACCACTTTATGGCCTTCAGCACAGCCGTGTGCATATTAGTTTCCCCAGTGCTATTCTTTGTTGAGCAGGGAGAAATTCTGTATGGTCCTCGGTTTCTGGTCTACAATGTACACTACTTGTTGCACCTTGCAGCTGATGTCAGTACCTATGGATGCCTGGACAACTTCAGTGCTTTTCCTTTCGAAAGCAAGTTGTGCCGGATAAAAAAAGATGTCAAGATCTGACAAAAACCCTCTGGTGCAGATCGCCAACCACCTTGAGGAAAACATAAAAATGAAAATAATAAAAGAGACACGCACAACACCAAAGCTGAGGTCAACATTCATGTTAAGCGACAGAGAATGCTGTGAAATTGTATCAGCTGGAAGGAGTGTAGTTTTTTGTGCAGAGTGTACACACACCTAGAGCCATATCTTCTGCGACCATGTGACTCACAGATCTACGGGACATTTAAAGGAAACATCCGGTCCACAGAAATGCGTGACATTGATGAGCGTGCTCTTGTGAGGAGGGCCTTTATTGTGGAGGAGGACCATGGTTCCAGGGTCATTGTCACCATCCTCCACACACTGTGGAGACACATATAACTTCTGAAACAACCACCACTACTACTACTACTAGTTTTTATTATTTTCATTCAGGCCACAAAACAGTATGTTGTGCTGCACTTCCCAAATGAAAATGAGGTGGAGGCAGCACCATCAAAATGGCTGGAGTGCAGTGATGGGGTGAGTTTTTATTTTTTTATTTATTGACATTAAGCAATTTGTGCATAATTACTGTACTAATTACGTTCATCTTTACTGCCCATCTTACAGATTTTATATTGCTACTGGCCACAGCACAATCCTGCCAGTCTGGCAAAAAAATGTGCCTTGCCAGACAAGTAGCTGTGGCGAAAATACCAAGTCCGCTTACTCAGCGAAACTGGTATGTATGTCTTCAAAATCAAACATTCATATCTACAAACCACAGCCATGGGATATCCATTACTGATCCCACTCTCTTTGTGTGATGTGTAAGTGTAATCAATAACTGAATTTCACTGGTCGGGGTAGTTTGTGTTCAGTTTTCTGTGTTTCTGCATTTTTTTATTGTAGACACTTACGCTCTAGCCAGGCATAAAGCCAAAAAAGCGCAAGAGACCTCCCATGTTGAGGACTCCGACAAGGAGTACAGAAGGGTCAAGCCTCCAAAAAGATTTAGAGGTAGACTTATAATCACCATTGCACCCATTTCAAATTTTCAATATTTTTGTTGTTAGACAATGAATTAATACACTTTTGAACTGACAGATAATGGTGACCACCTAAGAAAAGAAGAAAGAAAAAAGAAAAAAGAAAACAAGTGTAAGTACTCAAATGAACATGATCCATACCTGTCGATAAAGATGAGAATTCCTGAGATGTGAGCCAATTAGCAACCTGCAATGTAACCTAAAAAAGAACAAAAAAAGAATTCACTGCAATTTTAATAAGACTGACACTTGATTTTGTAGCAAACAAACACCTGAGGCCACAAACACCCGAATGTGAGTAACAATTTAAAAAGACCCCCACCTCCAACACAAATATGGCCTCTACAACCATATCAGTAATTAATCATAGTAATAGAAATTAACACAATTTTTGGCATTTAGAGGTTTTTAATAGGCCTGCTGGCTGTCCTATCTTACCATTATACAGATGAAATATTTTTTTCTTTGTGTTTCTTGCCTTGCAGTTGATTTGCAAGACAGTACATCTGAAGGTAACTTAAGACACTGAAATTAAACTACCAACAAAATAATTTTGAAAACAAACTGAAACAAGTTCAAATATGACATGATTTGATTTCGATTACACAGATAAAAGAGAGGCATACCCTCCCAAAAGATCAAGGCCTTTGGGCCTACCCAAGGCCCCCAAATGTGAGTATATGACTAGTGAATATTTCTACTCAATTTAAAAATATTCAACCTCACCCCATTACTTCTTTCCTGTTTGTCTGTGTTTCAGTTACTCAAAGTGCCCAGCAATGCCTGGACTTCCCAGCCTGGCAAAGTAATAATTGTATTACATCAATGTTTACTATAAATTCTCAGTACTGAAATGTGTAATCAAATCAACTACAGGTACAGTAAAAGTAGGCCTGCAACAACATACCGTATTTTGTGAATGCATCACAGCAGTGCTTTGCCACTTTAAAATAATTGTGTGTTTGTTTCACGAAGACATTGGAACATTTTACATTCAGTTTTACACTGCATTTTAATTCACACAGAAATAGCGAAGCAGTTTAAGGAGCTTGAGAGGCTGTTGAAGCTAGAGATGATGCAGGAGGGCTTTAACAGCATCCTCACCAGGGTGGTAAACCTTTTGGAGGCTCCAGGCAACAATCAAGGTGGAGGCGAGGTGGATGAGGTGGAGGAAATACTGGAGCAGCCAATGGAGACGATCAAGGAATTAGAACAGCTGTGCCACAAGCTCCAAGAAAGTGTGGCATACAAAAAAAAATTGTAAGAACGATTTATTTAACTTTTTCTTTCTTGTCATGTTGTGATATAACTCATGACACATTTTATGTATGTATGTATTTATTTATTTTACAGATTCGGTACTTGAGTCTGCAGGCTGGAGTAAGCCTTGGCGACGGGGTTAGGAGGATGCTGAGGAAGATCGGCACCAATGAGCTGTGGGCACATTTCAGCTACAAGGGGAGAAAGGGGAAACGGCCATTTCAGGCACTCCTCGGGTGTTGGTAAGTGAGTATCCATAGTCTCATTACTATAGGCCGCACATCTAAAGTTAATGTTTGTTGTAATGTTTCTTACAGGGGCATGTCAGAAGGCATACCCTAAGACCAGAGGGAAGTGCGTGGAGGACTGCATTGCCGTCACGTTAAAACATGTCCCCCACCGTGGACCACCGCGTGGACAGGTGCTCTTAACGCATTGAACAAGAAATTATTTTCTAATCTACACGCAATTAATGAGAAAATTAATTGTTGAGCAATTAATTGTTACTAAAATTTCCAACGTGTTTTTTTCCGAGCTAATCAACGTTTGCTTGCTAGATAATGGCATATAGCCGTACTACAATGCTTGAGTATTTCCTTTTGATATAGCCTACAAATTAATACAAGTAGGCCCACTGTCTTTTCTCTAGTGTAAAATATCAATAATGATAATATATTATATAATCCTTACCTTTTAATACTATCCTGTTTGAGTCCTCTCAAAGTTCCTTCTGGCCTTCTGTGTAGATGCTGACACGTCCGGACGTGGAGGACGAAGAAGAAGAAACCGATGTGGAAGAGGAATTTTGACGACGGACTTCTATGATTATTATTAAATGAAAAATATTTCTTCACTTGAGACCCTAACATGTCTTTCTTTTAGCTTGGAGGAAAACAAAAGATTAGCTAGTCTAGTGTAAGTCATCGCAAAAGGACAAGGAACAACAACAACAACAACAAATAATAATAATAATAATAATAATAATGTGCCACATAAGGCGAAGCAAAAAAGCCAAAGCACATAGCCTGTTGAGGAAAACGGTATACCCCAAAGTCGAGGTACAGTACATCCTTTGAACGTCCGCGAATAACGTTCAATGACTCAACGACTTGAATAACGACTCAAACGTCCTAGCAGTGTCCTCCGGGCGTTTTAGAAACGTCCGGCGTAACGTCCCGGGACGGAAAGCGAAATGAAAATGACATTTAGGGAACGTCCGGAAAGGACCTTTAAAGGACGTCACGGGGACGTTATTTTGTTTGCTGCTCTCCATCAAGAGACTCGAAAGAGTCCGCGCAGAAATGCAGAGGGCCCACGAGGCAGCGCAACAACGGAATCGAGCTCTATGTCGTGACAACCTGGAATTGAAATTGACTATAAGAAGACTATCACAACAAATTCAGCAGTTTGATCTTAAACGCGAAGAACTGAATGAAATGCGCAAAGCTTTAACAAGCGATTCAGAAAATCTTATTACGTTGCAGTCCCGACTAAAGGCATTGGAGGCCCAAAATTATGATTTCTGGGACGAGTTGGAATCTCGTCTAGGGGAACTCACAACCCGCAAACGTCAAAGAGAGGCCGACAAGGATCAAGCAGTTTTATAAGTACACTGGAGTACCAGAATGCACTCGGACAGAACTGTGTCCAGCAGGAGGAGGCCGGCATGAGGCAGAGAGACGCTGCTCTTGAAGAACTGAACTCGGCCGTAAGAGAATGCTCGGAGTTGGTCAAAGAATGGACTGAGAGAAAGGCTGAATTAGAAATCGAGATTACCGAGGCACTAGAGCCAGAGAAAAGATAAAATGCCGTTTCTTCGTAAACACCGACCGCTTAGTATCTTTGAAGAACTAAGCCTGTGTAAAGGCGAACAAGTTTAAGAAGCACTGCCTACGGCCTCAGAAACTGTAAGCTTTCCCAGTTAGTCAGCAATCGTTTTTAAAAAACGCAAATGAATATTTGAGTATATTCTCTGAATTTGGGATTAGTTGTGATCATTGCCGTTTTACAGGTGCCTGCTGAGATGCAGCCAAAGTGGAGAATATCAGAGCATTTGAATCAGTTGATTCGCACTGTAAGCTTCACGATCACGCTGCTGTTCATGTTCCTGATGATCAGCACTTCTGTGCCCGTGTGCCAACCAGGAGCAGGTGTTCCTTGCGAGGACCTACTGCGAGATGCACGTCAAAGTGTGGTGCTGCCCTACTGTAACATTCACTTCCGTGGTGCTCCGCCTTTCTGATAACTTGTTTTAACAGACAGTATTTATTAAGACACTGACTTAAGTAATGAATTCTTATGAAATTTTAATCAATTGAGTCGTGTGTGATCTTTGATCCATAAACTATAATGGTATATTTGTAGAGTGTCCACATCATTATGACCAAGGTAAAAGAACATAGTTGAACTCTCACAATGCTGAACCCTACAGAACTGTACAGATGATGATCATTAAAATAAATAAATAAATCTCTCCAACTGTGAGAATACCAAATATCCCAAATCATATGACCCCTCTGGTAAAGACAAACAATACACTTACTGCTGATCACAAAAATGTATATATTATCTGATTTCACCTCCAGGCCCTCATGTTGCCTGATACTTATTGTCATGGTACCGCTCTTCAGACTCCAGGCCTGCCTCTCTGCCTTCTCGCTCATCCATTTAGTTCGTCTACATCACTGTCAAACTGGTGCACGTCACCTGCCGATTATTAGATAAATGATACCAATTACTAGATTGGTATCATTCACTCACTCATGACCAGTGACCATGAATAACATTGTAACTTTTTAAACTGTGCAGCCTCTATACCATTCATTTGAGAACAGGCAGGCACAGGAAAATGCAGTGAAATCAAATATCAAATTACTTATTGGTTACGTCCTTGTGTATTTACCTTTGACCTGGTGATGTAAACATCAACAATGCAAAACCAAAGGCACATGAGACAAGACACCATAAAACTGTAATCAGAATTTGTCACAATTAGAATTTGTGGATCAGAATTTGTCACAATTTTTACTTAATGCAGAGTACTGATCAGATCAGTACCAGGGAGTATTAACACCACAAAAATACTAAGAAATGTATTCATGACTGGTGATGAAATGATTTTTCTTTCAGTGATAGGCTAAAAAGGACTACTACAGATACACACACACACACACACACACACACACACATACATATCTGGAAAAATTCTAGTTTATTTCCACATCCTCAATGTCTTGTCCATAGTCCTGTGATGGCCTCCACGATGCTTTTGTGGAGCCAATCTTGCATTTCTCAGATTTTTCAAACACAAACAGGTGCATCTGGTCCTGCAGGCCAGTGGGGAGATCAGCAGACAGCTTCTTCAGGACAGCCTTGGCCGGCCCGGGACAAAATACTTTGAATGCCCCCCATGAAACACATTTTATTTAAACATTTTAACATTCCCTTTCAGTCTATGGGTGGTGTACCATGTTTAGATATGAATGCCATGCGCAGGACTGTTGTTGTGGCAAAATCGTCTATAGGCGGGTGCATTTATCAAAAACAAACACCCAACCCTAAAAAAATTCTAACAAAAGGTTTCTCAGCTGTTTTTTTATAGTATTGGGTGTCCTTAATAACATACTAAAAGTTTACCAAAGTTTGACCACTAGAAAGGTGTCATTTTCAAGATGGCGTCCAAGATGGGCAGGAAGCCCTTAAAATATTCTCTCTCTGTCATTATTTCACCTAGCCAAGTAATCTTAGTGTGTACCCCTATGTTTTTTGGGTCTATGAATCCATTGGACTTGTATAAACTGCACTGAGATGATTACATACAGTCAAGTCTCGTTGCATTGAAATGAATGACGTGGAATTTTACCAATAAATTGATCATAACATCTTTCTGGAGTTGTTGAGGGTTTTTAGAAAACATGTATCACAATCCACAACTATTTGTGACCATTCCAAGCCTAATAGTGTAAGTTGTTACTGTTTGGATTAGGAGAAAATTAACTTTATTTCAGATCAGGCAGCTACCACTTGTTATGCAGTTGTTAGCATGCTAACGCTAGCGAGCTAGGCTAACAATGTTTTAAATTGAGAAGTATTATTCACTGAAACAAACCTTGATAATACTTCTGACATAAGCCCAAGTGGATAGAGCAACACAAAGTTATAAGGATTACAGCAATGTGTTTTAGGGAAGTGTGTTTATTAGTTTGATTGTTAGCTTTTAGCGCAGAAGTACATTGCCAGTTATTGCAGTTCACTTGAATGATCTTGTTCGTTAGCTTGCTAGCTCACTTTGTGGACACTTTTTTTAAGACTCAGAAACAGTGATTTGTTGGTATCATATGATTTTTGATTGATAAGGGAATCCATTAGAAATTGGAAGAATTGATGGGCAGAACTGACAATGGCATCTATATTGATAAAATCTTATCAATTCCCACATCTACTGTGAACCCTCTAAAATGACAAACATTTCAATTTGAATAAGGTAATACGTATGCAATGAAATGTAATGTAATGCCTCTAGATGTTTTAGTATATTAGTAGTATAAAGGTGGCATTATACTAAACCCAACAAAAATAAATTCACAGTTTTCAGCAATTCAGAAGATGGTGGAAAAGAATACTGACGTGATTGCCTCATTAAATCATAGAACAGTGTATACCATTTTGATAAAACAAAATTGATCCATGACTATTTAAACCACACACCTCCCCACCCCTATTCCACAGAGTAATTTTTCCGCACAGTTATTTTCCTGCAGTCTGGCAAAAGGAGGGGCCCCCTGTCTCCATGGTAGCTCAACATTCCGAACTCCTATATTACAGCACAAATATCTTATTCTCAAACATTTACTTCGTGTAATTTTATGAGAGTGTCAAGAGAACATTGGACAGATTTCACATGAAAAAGGCCAACAGTGTGAGTGTGTTATAGAGAGGACAATATTATTGAATTAGCTTTAGTACACTCCAAATGCAGTTTTGACCACGAGTCATGTTGTAAACCAGGAAACTTGCCCCATTTGCTGCAAAAACTTAAGAGATGGCTCTGACGTGGTTGAGGTTCATCAGAAGGGAGCTGATGGAATCAACAGTGCAAGTGTACAAAGAGGCGATGATATACACATTTTCGCTGATGAAATAGTACACTCAAAATGTCGACAGAAGCACATAAACAAAAAAGATCCAACAAGAGAATAAAGCTGAGCCACCAAAAAGAAGTGCCAGAGTGTCAGACACAGACAGGCGGAGGCAGTAGATAAACTAATAGTCTTTATTTGACACAAGAACAGGGGGATAACAAAAGCCGTGTCCGTTACTCTAACGGAGAAATAAAAGAACAATGCACAAAGGCAAGGGGCAAAACTAACACACAGGAGATTTACGAAAGGCAAGGGGCAAAACTAACACACAGGAGATTTACGAAAGGCAAGGGGCAAAACTAACACACAGGAGATGTAGGCGAAACACAACCGTAACAAAGACACAAACCAGATAAGTCGAGAGGGAGAAGATTCACGGGGAAGTCTAGGCTGACGCGGGAGGTGATGCCGGAGATCACGGAAGACGAAGGGAACATACGAAGGAACAGGAGACAAGGTAATAGCGACGAGACCAGACACCGAGTGAAGCGGGAGGGAGGCTTAAGTAGAGTGGAGACCAGGTGACACTAATCAAAACTCAGGTGAAGGTGATCGGGCTTGACAAGGTGAGTGCAAACGAGGAGATGAGCTGTGAGACCGTGGCGTAGAGTGAGGGGGCGTGGCCGTGACCAGATCCGATGCGGACCTGACATTACCCCCCCTCCAGGGGCCGCTCCTGGAGTACGACGGCCCGGGCGCCGGGTACGCCGGCTGGGGCGACCCCGGCCTCGGGGAGCGGGACGGTCCGGATGCTCCGCGTGGAAGGCGGTGAGCAGGTTGGGGTCCAGGATGTCCTCCCTCGGGACCCACGAACGTTCCTCCGGACCGTACCCCTCCCAATCCACCAGATACTCCAGGCGACCTCGACGGCGCCTGGAGTCGAGGACGGAGTCGACCACATACGCCGGGCCGTCGTCCAACAGGAGCGGCAAAGGAGGCTCAGGCCGCGCATCGGGAGCTGCGGAGAGAGGAGAAACATGGTGAGGCGCGTGATAAGGTTTAAGTAGTGACACATGGAAAGTTGGGTGAAGGCGGTAGTGAGGGGGCAAACGTAACTTAAAAGTGACCGGGTTGACCTGCTGCACGATGTCGAAGGGACCGATGAACCGGGGGCTGAGCTTCCTAGAGGGCAGTCGGAGGCGGATGTCCCGAGTGGAGAGCCAGACCTTCTGGCCAACCTCATAGGTGGGTGTGGGCCCTCTCCGCGCGTCAGCGTGGTGTCGGAAGCGTTGGACTGCCCTCTGGAGCTGCTGATGTGCCTTTTCCCAGACCCTACCACTCTCCCGGTACCAGTCCTCCACGTTGACCACCGCGGAGGGTTCGGTGTGCCAGGGGAAGAGGGGTGGCTGGTAGCCGAGTGTGCACTGAAACGGGGTGAGTCCAGTGGAGCGTTGACGTAGGGAGTTCTGCGCGTATTCGGCCCAGGGTAGGAAGTGGCTCCACCGGTTCTGGTGCTGAGAGCAGAAGGTGCGTAGGAACCGGCCGATCTCCTGGATCTTCCGCTCCGTCTGGCCGTTGGTCTGTGGGTGGTACCCCGACGTGAGGCTGACGGCCACACCCAGGCGCCCTAAGAAGGCCCGCCAGAATCGGGATATGAATTGGGGTCCCCGATCGGACACCACGTCCTCGGGTAACCCGAAATGGCGGAAGACATGGGTGAACACTGCCTCGGCGGTCTCCGCCGCCGAGGGGATAGACTTCATGGGGACGAGTTTGCATGATTTCGAGAAGCGGTCTACAACCACTAAAACACAAGTAAAATCGTTAGACTTGGGCAGATCAGTAATAAAATCGACGCCTAGGTGTGACCATGGCCTCTGGGGAACCGGGAGCGGCTGGAGCTTACCCTCTGGGAGACGTCGGGGAGTTTTTGCCATGGCACACTCAGCACAACCAGCCACATACCTCTGGACGTCGCGGTGCATCTGCGGCCACCAGTACCGATCGCGGAGGAGAGAGAGGGTCTGGGCAGCCCCCGGATGGCCAGTGCCCAGGGAGGTATGGAGGCTTTCAAGCACCTCCTGTCGAAGCCCGGTGGGCACAAACAGACGATCGGCCGGGGTCTCTGGGGGCGCTGGTTCCTGGGCCACCGCCTGGGCGACACGGTTGTCCAGAGCCCACTGGATCGGGCTCACGATGAGATGTGCCGGCAGGATAGGCTCGTGGGACTTGGGTGAGTCCGCATCTCCGTGGACTCTGGACAGCGCGTCGGCCACGACGTTCTTGGACCCCGGCCTGTAAGACAGAACAAAGTCAAAGCGGGTGAAGAATAGTGCCCACCGGGCCTGGCGAGGATTCAGCCGCTTGGCCTCACGTAAGTAGGCCAGGTTCTTGTGGTCAGTGAGGACACGAAAGGGGTGTTGGGCTCCCTCCAGCCAGTGGCGCCACTCCTCCAAAGCAAGTTTAACGGCGAGCAGTTCCCGGTTTCCGATATCATAATTCTGCTCGGCCGGGGTAAACTTGCGGGAGAAGTAGGCGCACGGATGTAGTCTGGCTGGAGATCCGCTTTCCTGGGACAGGACCGCACCTGCACCGGTGGTGGAGGCGTCTGCCTCCACGACGAAGGGCTTGGTAGGGTCCGGGAGCGTGAGGAGAGGAGCCGAGGCGAAGGAGGCCTTGAGGTCCTGGAGCGCCCGTGCCGCCTCGGGGGACCATTGGAGGGTCTTGGGCTTGGACCGCAGGAGGTTGGTGAGAGGAGCGACCACAAGGCTGTAATTTCTGATAAAACGTCGATAAAAGTTGGCGAAGCCTAACAAGCGTTGCAGTTCCTTGACCGTAGTGGGATCCGGCCAGTGGAGTACGGCGTCAACCTTCCCCTGGTCCATCTTGACGCCCTGGGCGGAGATGTTGTACCCCAAGAACTGGACCTGGCGTTCGTGGAAGACGCACTTCTCCGCCTTGAGGTAGAGGTGGTGTTCACGGAGTTTGCGGAGTACCTGTGCCACGTGCTGTTGGTGTTCGGCCTCGTTCCGGGAATAGATTAAGATGTCGTCGATGTAGACGAGGACGAACCGATGGAGAAATTCCCGGAACACCTCATTCATGTAGGACTGGAATACGGAGGGGGCGTTGGCTAGCCCGTAGGGCATAACCCGATATTCGTAATGTCCATTGGGGGTGATGAAGGCCGTCTTCCACTCATCCCCCTCTCGTATTCTGATGAGGTTGTAGGCACTCCGCAGGTCTAGCTTCGTGAACACCACCGCACCACGAAGCTGTTCCAAGGCGGCCGGAACCAGGGGGAGAGGATGGCGGAACTTTACGGTGATCCGATTCAGGGCTCGGTAGTCGATGCAAGGTCGCAGCCCCCCGTCCTTCTTGGCCACAAAGAAGAAGCTGGAGGCGGCGGGCGAGACCGACGGGCGGATGTACCCCTGGCGCAAGGCCTCCCGGATGTATTCCTCCATGGCCGCTTGCTCGGGCAAGGACAGCGGGTAGACCCTACCCCTAGGCACTGGCTCTCCCGGCAGCAGGTCAATGGCGCAATCCCAGGGCCGGTGAGGCGGGAGTTGTGCGGCGCGTGCAGGACAGAACACCTCGGCGAAGTGACGGTATTCGTGGGGGATGACGGTGCTACGGGCCGAGTGAGGGCTTTCGACTGACGTGGAACCCACCACCAGGGAGGAGTGACGGTGACGGGACCTAGGAACCGGGAGACAAGACAAACACTGGTTATGACATGAAACACCCCACTTTAAGACTTCTCCGGTGGCCCAATCCACCACCGGAGCATGCTGCACCAGCCATGGGCGGCCCAGGATAAGGTCCACGGTGGCCTCCTCGAGGACCAGAAAGTCTATACTCTCCTTGTGGCTCACGCCTATCTGGAGTGTCAGGGGGCCCACGGCATGCCGGATGGTCTGTCGGGTCATGGGCCGACCCACCACGGAGTGTACGACGTAGGGATGGGGGCTCTCCCGACGCGGTAGCTGCAGGCGTCGGCAGAGGGAGCCGGCTATGAAGTTCCCGGCGGAGCCAGAGTCGAGGAGGGCCCGGGCTGAAAGGGAGACATTGGTGGTAGACAGGGTTATGGTGATCAACAAGGGAGATAAAATGGACGGTTGCAGACTGGTTCCACTCACCTGGACGCGAGACGGGCGCACAGGGCAAGCGCGGATGTGGTGTCCAGAGACCCCACAGTAGAGACACAAGCCCTGTTCGACCCGCCTGCGTCGTTCGGTGGGAGTGAGCTTGACAGAATCGACCTGCATGGGGGTCTCGGGCGTGGAGTCGGCAGGAGCGGGTCGGGGGTGCTGCGGAGCGGCGCGGGAGGCTTGTGGTAGGCAGCCCTCTATCCGGTGCGCCACCCGAATAGCGAGCTGGATAAAACGCTCCAGGCCGACGGAGTCATCATATGCCGCCAGGTGGAGGCGTAGGGCGGGTTCCAGGCCCAGGCGGAAGGTGGTGAGCAGGGCTGGTTCGTTCCACCACTGGCGGCGGCGAGGGTCCGGAAGCGGAGAGCGTAGTCGGTGATACTGGTTTTGCCCTGCTTCAGGTGGTGTAGTTGTTCCTGGATGGTGGAGTCGCCGACCGGAGCCTGGAAGACCTCCCGGAAGTGCTTCATAAAGGCGTCCACGGATTGTGTGGTGGGTCCCGCCTGCTGCCAGACACTCTCTGCCCACTGGAGGGCCCGGCCGTCGAGGCGCGAGATGACATACGCCACTTTGCCACGTTCAGTGGGAAAACGGCGCGGGTCCATCTCCAGGGCGAGAGTGCACTGCAGCAGGAACCCACCACAGGCCTCCGGGTCTCCGGAGTAAGGCGGGGGATCCGGAGTAGGCGCGACGACGCTGACTGGCGGCGTCGCATGAGCTAACAAACTATGGCGTAGTTCGTCGACCAGGGCTCGAATGGGGTCGGGGTTACTAGCCTCCATGATTAGTTTTAAAGGTCTGGTCTTCTGTCAGACACAGACAGGCGGAGGCAGTAGATAAACTAATAGTCTTTATTTGACACAAGAACAGGGGGATAACAAAAGCCGTGTCCGTTACTCTAACGGAGAAATAAAAGAACAATGCACAAAGGCAAGGGGCAAAACTAACACACAGGAGATTTACGAAAGGCAAGGGGCAAAACTAACACACAGGAGATTTACGAAAGGCAAGGGGCAAAACTAACACACAGGAGATGTAGGCGAAACACAACCGTAACAAAGACACAAACCAGATAAGTCGAGAGGGAGAAGATTCACGGGGAAGTCTAGGCTGACGCGGGAGGTGATGCCGGAGATCACGGAAGACGAAGGGAACATACGAAGGAACAGGAGACAAGGTAATAGCGACGAGACCAGACACCGAGTGAAGCGGGAGGGAGGCTTAAGTAGAGTGGAGACCAGGTGACACTAATCAAAACTCAGGTGAAGGTGATCGGGCTTGACAAGGTGAGTGCAAACGAGGAGATGAGCTGTGAGACCGTGGCGTAGAGTGAGGGGGCGTGGCCATGACCAGATCCGATGCGGACCTGACACAGAGTAGCAACTGGTCCTTTCAACAGCCAAACCGATTGTCTTTTCTGTGGGACTACAATAACACACGGAAGTAAAGACACAAGTAGTGTTAAGACTGATTCGCTCGCAGAGTCCATTCTTGAGTGTTGTGACAATCGTGCAGATCAATGGGCTTTCACTGTGAAAGGCAGGATCGAATACTATGGCCGTGATCTACATGCTGCAGACTGTGTTTACCACCACTTATGCAGTAGTAGTTTCTGTAACAGGTATAACATACCAATACAGTTCCAGATAGACCCACAGGCAAAGCGCAGAAAATCTGGGCGGCCCAAAAATGAAGATCAGGAGCAGGCATTCATTAAAGTTTGCTCTTACCTCGAGAGTAATGATGAAGAACAGATGACAATTACACATCTTTGAGATAAAATGAAGGAATCTCTGACAAACCCAAATTCTGAACCATATGGACATCAATACCTCAAGAGAAAATTAAGAGAACAGTATTGTTCTCTTATTTCGTTTGTTCCTAAGATACTGCGTACACTTTTAAATGGTATTTTTGTGGGTAAGGAGAGAAGTTGAAAGGTTGCAGGAATTGGACAGGAAATTGTCCAGGCAGCACGACCACGTACTGTGGTAGCTCCGTTACAACTTGGTCTTGCAGTACAGGTACATCATATGTATCGGTTAAAATTACTGGTGGATACCCGTCATGGAATGGGATTTGCTTCATCATACAAGGAAGTTTTGAGTTTCGAAAAAAATGCAGCAGATTCAGTTGCTCCAGATATGTTAGTGGATGATATAGATGTGCAGGACATGGCACTTCTTTTTGCTGGGGACAATGTTGACCACAACATCCTGACTATTGATGGCAAGGGGACCTTCCACGGAATGGGAATCATAGCCACAATTACTCGAAAAAAGGACCGTATCATTCCAAGGAGACACATTACCAACCTAGATTTTGCACTGCAAAGTAAAATCCCAGTCATCAAATATCATTTTGCGAAACGTGCGCCAAACCGTCGTGTTCAATAACCTCCCAGCACTGATCAACTATGACAGAACCGTGGATGTCCTGTGGGAGCTCTCACTGAACTTCAAACAAGAAACCCCAGGGTGGCAGGGAATGATGCATGTTATTCATCAAGGACTTGAACATCCAGACCAAATCATCAGTTGTGTTCCTGCCAATGATTTACCTCTATTCTGGAGACAAAACGTGTATTTTGTCCACCTTGGATTTTGTTTGTGACCAGGCTATCAAACACAATGCTCCACCCATTATTACATTTGACCAGCCACTGTACTGGAAAGCAGCAGAGATCATCATGGATGCACCACAGAGTAATCCCCTGAAAAGCATAGTCTTAATGCTTGGAGGTTTTCATACTTTTATGAACCTACTTGGTGCAATAGGCACACTGATAGAAGGCACGGGACTCAGACATTATGGAAGTTGTCTATGGATCAAACACTGTCCAGCAAATGATGACTGGAAAGTCAGTGCAAAGAGCTCTCCGTGGACATTTGTTGGTGGACAGATGTCTCAATCACCTGGTTGTGTCAGCGCTGCAGGAGGTTGAGTCACAGTTTGAGTCATTGGTGAACCAAGCTGGAGAAATGTACTCATCCATGGTAACAAAAAACACAATGTTGGAGAGTGCTGCAGCATCAGATATGCTGCACCAAATCAAGGAGAAGGTGGACACAAAGAGGGCTGACCTTAGCACAAGGTCAAAAACCAGCAAGCTGTGGGTAAACTATCAGAAGATGCTGCAGACAGCCCGAGCTCTGATCAAAGCAGACCGTACTAGGATGCCATGAAAGTCCAGATTATATTTCACCAAAGGAATCATCAGTAGGCCACTTGTACCCAGTCTAGGCTATAACTTGTGTTTAGTTTAATGGTTTGAAACAGGCTAACCCTCAAAACGCTATTGGTTACATCCTAATTTACCCAGATGGCAATTTTCAAACTCTAACGTGTCCATACAAACTTATTTTCAACAGATAAGGTCAACCAGAGAGCTGTGTTCCACTGCCATAGCCAACTTGCCTGTCAGGAAGCTAACCACAGCTAACGTGCTACATGTTAGCAAATGCAGCATGGTTAGCCCGAAACATCAGGATTGCAGGCGAATTTGGTTGCTAATGTACATATTCTTAGCATCGGTCCGATTTGTTGTATTAACATAAATGGTGTGACTTGGTTGGTACTTATTTTGAAAACGTTGGCTGCGCTGTGTCTTATCTTGCTCTGGCCTGCCTTTTCTAGTATCTGCATCAGAAGAAACTTTTTAAAAAAATATTTATCCAGTGAATCCATGAGGCTCCTGGTTTCTTTCTTTCTTTTTTTTCTGTGCTCCTGACTGACCTGACTGAGACATGTTAGCATACTGAAGTGTTTATCAAATGACGTCACATTTTTAATCAAAGGGCAAACCATTTTTGTGTTGAGGGTGGTAGGGGGGTTCTTGATTTCTATTTCAGGGACAATAAAGGTAAAAACAAGAAATAATTCCTTTAACGCAATAACATAAATAATTTCTTTAACGCAAATATTATACATGTCTTCCACAAATACGACAAGATACCCGTTTACCTCGTGATGCTTCAGTATGAGCAGAGAAATGTACAGTACCAGTAAGCAAGTTATCACATAGCATTTGCTATCAATTCTTGTTTGAGATCAAGGTTGTAAATGAATGTCCATTGGTGTCTGTGTAGACGGAGATTGATGCTTGCGCAGATTACATTGACTTCGTGAGAAGCTTTGGCCAGAGGCTGGTGACGTTTGGCCTCAGTTCAGCAAAGGAGATAAAGACGGTGCTGACAGGCTTGGTTGACGCTAAGAAGAGGTTGGCCAAAGCCTGGCAGGACAGGAGAACAACGCTGGATCAAGCCCTCAGTTTACAGGTAACAAAATGCTGTATATTATCTTTCATCTTTGTCTGATTTGTGGGAGTACTGTCTTACAGTATTGTGACACTGATGAATATGTATGAAGAGGAGCCATTTGGCTTCTGTTCACTTTTCTAAAACAGCAGTGACGTCTTTCACAGGTCTTCCTGGGATATGTGGAACAAAGCGAAAGCTGGCTTAGCAATAAGGAGGCCTTCCTGGCTAATGAAGACTTGTGGGTCAGTATACAAACTGCTAATGTTGATCTGTTGTGAAGTGTTTGGTCTGTGCAGACTTCCCCATCCACACTTGATCTGATACCTTATGAATAACACTAATAATAATTAAAAAAAAAATAGTTGTTCATATTCGTTCACAGTCGTTCACAAGTGCAGGCAGATTTTTTTTTTTTAACACGGTTATGGTCGGCCAATCAAACAATTTGGTGTGATAGTTATGGTTCACTAAAAGAGTGTTGTGTGTTTCCTCTGTATTAACTGTCTGTGTGCCGTACCCCCCTGGGCTCCCTGTCTGAGGTGGAGGAGCTGCAGAGGAAGCAGGCTCTGTTTGAGCAGACGCTGGAGGCTGAGATGGAGCAGGTGGAGACTGTGCAATGTCTCTCACAACAGCTGCAGCAGCAGAAGCACTACGACTCGACCAACATCATGAGCAAGAGCAGAGCACTGCAGCTAAGGTCAGAGGACATCTCCATGGCAACCACTTCAAATACCTAGAAGTTTTTAAATGTTTAGAATGTATATGTTATGTCAATAGATACATGACAAGTAACTGTGTGATATCATTATTTGATATGTAATTTTTTGTGTAAATATGAAAAAATGCTTGTTTATTTATTGGCTATTGGAGTAAAGCTAGAATACTCAATTGTCAGTTATGCTTTATTTAATTAAGACTTTATGAATACATTTTCAGAATATTAAAGAAGCACTCAGCAACTCCGTTTTTCTTTTTTGCAATGCTGTTGCATTAGCCTACCCAAAAGCTGTAGGGGGAGCTCCATGGCGAGAAGAAACGCAGCAAGACCCCCTTTCCCCCCTCCTTTTCACCACTGTACCTACACACATATGTATTTATTTTCTAAAATAGAACAGCAACCATCCTGCCATACACATACCTTAATGTCAGTCAACACGTTAGCTGTTCTTGCATCTTATTTGCTGGGCTTTTGTACTCTTTGGCTAACTCAAGTTGCAGGCACTTCAGGCATAAACCGGGCAGGACAATGTACTGCCAAAAGATAAATAAAGAGCACTCAAATACGTTCAAGCAAGCTGCATCCAAACATTTCTATACTTAGACAGCTGCGGATAGTTAGCCTACCTCTACTGAAAAAAAGCCAGCCACTAGTGATGGGCATTTCGGACATAAATTAAGCCGGCGACCAAATTGTTCTGCCAAGATAGGCACAATGTAACTTACATTCACTGCAAAGCCAGATCAGCATCACTTTTGCATGCTTTGCATTCTCAGAGCTCTTGCCATTTAGAAAAGGTTCAGCCTGGAGCTTCTCGCTCTGTCCCTCATTCCTCATGCATGCTACAAGACTTCTGAACTATCTTCATAAACTAGCAGGCCTAAGTAAGCACAAAGCAAGACACGAGAAATCCATTCTCCATTTTATCTTTTTTCTCCACTTTGATAACTTTGCACATCATATATTCGCGTCGTACTTATAAGGCTCTGCATACTATTATGTGTTGTCGCCACTTACTGGCGCATGCAGGATTCAGAATATCACAGACAAAAACAAAAGGCGGCTTGTTCCACAAAATTTGCAAATTCTGTTCGGTAGATGGGGCAGTGAAAGAGAAACGGTTTTATGACTGAAAATGCTGTATTGTGTCTCTTTAATATTTATATTTAATGTTCATGATTCTAATATTGTTGAAGAAAAGACTTGTAAATCCAAGTCAAAAATGATCTCATTGTGTTTGTTCCTTGTCTCACAGCTCTGCTCCTGGCTCAGTGGGAAGAACACTATTGCCCTGGACGAGAGCTGGAAAGATCTCGTCAACATGCAGCCCAAGCTCCTAAAGCACCAGAGCTCAGAGGCCGAGATTCTGGCCAATCACATTCAGGTGGAAACCCCTTCCCAGGCCCTCTCACTATGCATTGAGCCAGCATAGCTCAATGCATAATCCTGTTTGCAGTGGTTGTGAAAAGAAATACTGGTACAATAAATGTTTCTGTGCTTCATACCCTCAACTCAGAAAAAGCCCTCTTGACTGGTTTTGAAATGGGTTTTGCACATACATTTCAGCATAATTGCTATCATAACTAGCATGTGAAGACATGAAGTATTTGCCTTTAACTGTGTGCAAATAAGTGCTTTGGCTAACACTTAAATGCCATAAATGGCATGTTGGGAACCACAGGAAGGCGAGCAAATGCTTGCTGCGGGACACCCTGCCGAGAAGAAGATTAAGCCCAGGCTGAAGGACCTGAAGGACAGCTGGACGTAGCTCCTGGAGAACTGCAGAAAGAAAAAGTCTTGCCTCCAGTAAGCCTATAAGGTATAGCATAGCACCCTGATACAGTAAGCCCCAGAATCTCTTATAAACCAACCACAGGTATGTTAAAAAAAAAACCATTGGCTCTTAAGCTACAGCCCATCATGCAGAATGAATATTCATACTAACATTTGATACTGGAGTTTTTATGGCAAAATATTTATTGAATATACTGTATAGCAGTGTGAAGAATTTGATTTCTTTAGTTCTATGTACTTTAGCATCACATTTCTCACTAAATTAAACATGTGTCATCAAGTGTGTAACATAAATATGGACTTGATAGTGGCTGGCTTGTAGATGATTGCAGCTAGTGTGCTCTCATCCTCACTCTGTCAATGTCTGTATCTTCAGGTGCTGCAGTTCCAGTGCTCCCTTGATGACATTGAGGAGTTGGTGAGCTCCGTGGAGAAGGAGGTGTGCGGGACGGACCTGGAAGAGGTAAGAGGTGATGGATGGCCACCAGGAGAGGCTCAAGGCACTGGTGGACACCTCCAAGGACTTCTCTGCGCAAGGTGACTTCCTGGCCAAGGAGATCCAGCAGAGAGTCCAGGAAACAGTCAACAGGTAACATGAATCCATCCATGAAGTGTAAATTAGTAAATTGGTGGCCGATAGTGTTGGTCTGTTACACAGCAGCCAGCATGTGTTCCAGTCTGTCACAGTCTTTTTGACACAACTGATTTGCATTTGTGCATTTGTATAGGAATAAGGTTAATATCAGGCAGTCAGTGTAAAAATCCTTGTCTTCCTTCAAAATTTTCAGATACAATAACTTTGCCGATCCTCTGCAACTGCAGAAGGAGACCCTGGAGTCGTGGCACCTGCTGTTCCAGTTCAATCGGGACATAGAGGATGAGCTGGCCTGGATCAGGATAAGTTGCCCATGGCCACCTCCAAAGATTGGGGCATATCTGTTCAAAGCACGCAGGCCATGTTCAAAAAGCACCAGGTCAGCCACACTATTACACATAAGTTATTGTTAGCAGTCATAGCATTTGTATGGAGAGTGGGAGTGCCACCTCATTCACTCGCAGGAAAGCAAATGAATGTACTTGAAATACAGTTTAGCCCTGTATTAACCAAAGTGGTTAGGAGATACAAAGGAAAGACCATGTGTATGTGTATGTCATGTTGTGGAAGCTTAAGGATATCAGAATAATAAAAGTATTTATTTATCTATCTGTCTATCTATCTAATTATAGTCTGCCCTCATCTTAAGCTGTCAGGGCATGAGGTGGTATTAGCTGTTTGTAATGTCTGTTTACCCATAAATAGGTGCAGATGCAGGAGATTACAAGACACACTCTGATGGTGTAGACCGTCAAGGAGGCAGGACAGAAACTGGTGCATAGGTGGTACTTTGCATCCCACAACATCAGCGTGATTATCATCATGTCTATTGTTTATCATTGTCTTAATCAGAAGGATCATATGTTTTGGGATATTTGGTATTCTCATGCAGATTTTTTTAATGATCATGATCTGTACATTTCTGTAGGGTGTAGCATTGTGAGAGTTCAACTGCATTCTTTTACCTTGGTCATACTGATGTGGACACTCTACAGATATATCATCATAGTTTGTGGACCAAAGATCACACAAGACACTTGCAGGACTCAACTGATTACATTTCATTAGTATACTTTACTTAAGTCAGTGTCTTAATAAATACTTTCCACTAAAACAAGTTATCAGAAAGGCTCCGCCCTGACTATAAGGAGACTATCACCACATATTCAGCAGCTTGATCTTGATCCGCCCTCCGCTTACCAGGGAAGTGAATGTTACAGTGAGGCAGCACCACACTTTGAAGTGCATCTCGCAGTAAATCCTCGCAAGGAACACCTACCCCTGGTTGGCACCAGGGCACGGAAGTGCTGATCATTAATAACAGAGATGGTAGGATATCTGCCGTTGGTTCAAGTGAATTGTTAATATCGATTTTTAATTCGATAGAGGCTGAAGTGTTAAATATGAGGGCATAATCATGGCCATGTTATTCTGCCCTCTGCAGGTGCTGCAGAAGAAGTTTGGGGACTTCTCTATGGAGGTGAGCTCCCTGGGCCAACACAAGCTGGGCAGCGTGCAGCAGCTGGGCCGGAAGGTGAGCTCCAGTGGCCCTGCAGCAGCTATGGGACGAACTTAACCAGGCTGTCCAGAGCTGTGGACGGGTGACGGGGCCTGAGGATGGTGTATGCATGTGGTGATAGGGGGTTACCATGGTTGTGATAATTGCTAATAGCAAAAATTGTAGTTTAGTCTATCACTGAAAGGCAGGGAGAAAAATAATTTCATCACCAGTCATGAATACATTTCTTAGTATTTTTTGTAGTGTTAATATTCCCTGGTACTGGTCTGATCAGCACTCTGTATTAAGTAAAAATTGTGACAAATTGCTATTGTTGGAAATTAACAATGTTATGGTGTCCTATCTCATGGTATCTTTGGTTTTGCATTGTTGATGTTAACATCATGGGATCAAAGGTAAATACGCAAGGACGTAATCAGTAACTAATTTGATTTATTTGCATTTCCCTGTGCTTGTCTGTTCTCAAATAAATGGTATAGAGGCTGCACAGTTTAAATAGTTATGATGTTATTCATTGATTGGTCATGAGTGAATGAATGATACCATTATAATAATGGAATGCAGAATCTACACTCGGCAGGTGACATGTACCAGTTTGACAGTGATGTAGATGAGCTAAAGAGCTGGATGAGCGCGAAGGAGGCAGGCCTGGAGTCTGAGAAGCAGTACCATAACCATAAGTATTCAGGCAACATGAAGGCCTGGAAGTGAAATCAGATTATATATACATTTTTGTGATCAGCATTAAGTCTGTTGTTTATCATTGTCTTTATCAGAGGGGTCATAGGTTTTGGTATATTTGATATTCTCACAGTTGGATTGATTGATTGATTGATTTACTGTACAGTTCTGTAGGGTTCAGCATTGTGAGAGGGCAACTGTGTTCTTTTACCTTGGTCATAATGATGTGGACACTCTACAAATATATCATTATAGTTTATGGACCAAAGATCACACAAGACACACACACGACTCGACGAATTGGTTACATTTCATCAGCATACTTTACTTCAGTCAGTGTCATAATAAATACGGTCTGCTAAAACAAGTTATCAGAAAGGCGGAGCACCACGGAAGTGAATGTTACAGTAGGGCAGCACCACACTTTGAAGTGCATCTCGCAGTAGATCCTCGCAAGGAACACCTGCTCCTGGTTTGCACACGGGCACGGAAGTGCTGATCATCAGGAACATGAACAACAGCGTGATCGCGAAGCTTACAGTGCGAATCATCTGATTCAAATGCACTGATATTCTCCACTTTGGTGGCATCTCAGCAGTCACCTGTAACGACAATGATGACAACTACTCCCAAGTCCAGAGAATATTTTCATACATTCCTTTGTGTTTTTAAAAAGAATTGCTAATTGGGAAAACTTACAGTTTCTGAGGCCGTAGGCAGTGCCTCTTGAACTTGTTCGCTTTTACACAGGCTTAGTTCTTCAAAGATGCTACGCGGTCGGTGTTCATCTTCTAGTGCCTCGTTTATCTCCATTTTTAATTCAGCCTTTCTCGCAGCCCATTCTTTCGCCAACTCCGAGCGCTCTTTTAAGGCCGAGTAGAGTTCTTCAAGAACAGCGTCTCTCTGCCTCATGCTGTCCTCCTCCTGCTGAACACAGTTCTGTCCGAGTGCATTCTGGTACTCCAGTGTACTTAGAAAACTGCTTAAATTTCGGATTTGTTCCTTGTCGGCCTCTCTCAGACGTCTGAGGGTTGTTTGTTCTCCGAGACGAGATTCCAACTCGTCCCAGAAATCAGAATTTTGGGCCTCCAATGCCTTTAGTCGGGACTGCAACATCGTGAGATTTTCTGAGTCGTTTGCTAAAGCTTTGCGCATTTCATTCAGTTCTTCGCGTTCAAGATCAAGCTGCTGAATTTGTGGTGATAGTCTCCTTATAGTCAATTTCAAGTCCATGTTATCACGACATAGAGTGCTATTCCGTTGGTGCTCTGCCTCGTGGGCCTTCTGTATTTCTGCCTGTTCCCTTTCGAGTCTCTTGATGGAGAGCAGGAGAGGGGCCATACCATTCTTACAAGCGTCACTCATTCTTGAAATTGGACTTGATCATTGCTTGAAGTATTATAATTATGTACTTATATACTTATTATATACTTAATAATTCGACAGCTAGTTTCCCGTTGATGTAACGTGTCTTCTTGACGAGCCTCAATCGCAGTATTGAAGCTTGGCAAACACTAAAAATGATGAAAAAGAATGAAACCCCTGAGACCATTGTGACGTAATAATGCGTTTCACAGATTTTCACACGAGCTCGCTCGAACCAATGCAGCATGTCGCGCAATGACGTTTGATGACACTATCAACAACCACTCAGACGTTTATAAATTGCATGCGATTATTGTATTATTTGTTTGCAAATATACTGCATATATTCAATATTATAATGGGGTAAAACATAAATTAGCCAATAGAGTCAATCTTCTGGGGAAGACAATTTGTCCAATATTTTTTTTCTGAAAAACAAATAGCCTAGTATGAAGTTGTGAAATGCTATGAACAGTTATAGTGAACATATAATGAATCATGTACTAGGACATCATAGGGCAATTTATCCCTAATGATCAATTAAAAACATAGCATGCACTTGACTAAATGCTTTCCTCATTTTAGTACTAGACCTCAAAATACAATTTCATTGTCCTCACCAAGTCACCATAACTCATACCATATTTGTCCTTACCTTCATTCTCATAACTGAACCCTCGTCATTTTCAGAATCCTTCTCCTCACACATCTTGTCTCCTTTTTTCTTCCCTCTCTTACCCTTTCTTTCTCCCTCTCCCTCTTTACCATCACTTTTTTCTGGCCTTACAAATAGTAGTACAAGTGAGTGAATTGAATAAATCAGTGAATGAAAAATAGTGCCATGAAGATCGTCATTTAAAACATGTGTCTTGTTGTTTCTCCCCCTGGTCAGAGGGACCTGCTCGTGACTGAGGAGGAGGTTCAGCGCCGGCAGGAGGACGGTGGGGAACCTGCCGTGCCGGCTTCCCCATATAGAAGAACGCATGCGGGAGCGGCTGAAGGAGGTGGCCCTCGGTTGGGGCAGCCTGCAGGCCAAGGCCAGCCAGAGGCGCGAGAGGCTACGCCAGGCAGAGGCTGTGCAGAGATACCTGGCTGACTAGAGGCAGCTCACGTACGTCCTTTCCCACCTCTCAGTCAACTCCTCAAACGCATGCACAGCAGTCTGGCTCAAGCTACACAGATGTAGATCGCAGTTCAGACTTTCATCGTACGGTGGTGGTTGGAGAAGTCAGACTCGGGCTGTTGGGTAGTTCTAACTTCCATGGTGCTACGGTGGTTCAATGCTAACACCATTCATTATTTGGGAAACGCACCCCTGTAATGATTGAAAATGTGGAATATAGGCATATTGATGCTGAATTTCTACTGGCTAGTTTGTTGATCCTGGGTTGTGTATGTGATGGAAGAATGATGGGAATTTTAATTAGAACATGCATAATAGAAATTTGAAAGTTCTCTGAGACAAGATTCCAGCTTGTCACTGAAATAGGAATTTTGGGCCTTCAATGCCTCCTGTTGGGGCTGCAACATAATGAGATATTCTGAATTGTTTGCTAAAGCTTTGCACATTTCATTCAGTTCTTCGCATTTAAGATCAAGCTGCAGAATTTGTGGTGATAGTCTTCTTATAGTCAGTTTCATGTCCAGGGTATCACGACATAGAGCGCGATTCCGTTGTTGCGCTACCTCGTAGGCCCTCTGCATTTCTGCGTGTTCCCGTCGAGTCTCTTGATGGAGGGGGCGTACCATTCTTACAAGCATCACTAATTGTTGAAATTGGACTTGATCATTGCTGGAAGTAGTAGCAGATTAATGAAAGTGTTTTATAAAACACTGATTTTCTTCGACGACTAGTTTCCCATCCATATAACGTGCCCTGTTGACGATCCTCAATCGCAATATTAAAGCTTGGCCAACATTAAAAATTATGAATAAGAATGAAACTCCAGAGACCAATGTGACGCAATAATGCCCTTTACAGATTATCAGAGGAGCTCGCCCAAACAGGACAGAGTGTCGCGCAATGACGTATGATGCCATTATCAGTTACCATATATAAATCTATAAATTGCATGCGACTATTGTATTGTTTGCCAATATACCGTATATATTCAGTATTATAATGGGGTAAAACATAAATTGACATATAAAGTAAATCTTCTATGGAGGACAATTTGCCCAATATTTTTTTTCTGAAAAACAAATAGCCTACTGTGGAAAAACAAACAATCAGTATGAAGTTGTGAAATGCTATGAACCATTATAGTGAACATATAATGGATCATGTACTAGGACATAATTGGGCAATTTATCCCTAATGATCAATTAAAAACACTTGCACTTGACTAAATTTTTTTCTCATTTTTGTACTTTTGAATTTTTTTTGTCCTCACCAAGTCACCACCACTCATACCAAATTTATCCTTACCTTCAGTCTCATAACTGAACCCACATTATTTTCTGAATTCTTTTGCTCACACATATTCTCTCCTTTTTTCTTCCTTCTCTTCCCCTTGATTTCTGTTTCCCTCTCCTTCTTTACCATCACCTTCAAATTTTTCCTCTCCTGTCCTTACCAAGGTAGCATAAAGTAGTACAAATGAGTGAATAGAATAAATCATGCAATGAAGATCGTCTTTTAAAACATGTCTTGTTTCACCCCTGGTCAGAGGGACCTGCGTGTGATTGAGGAGGAGGTTCAGCGCTGGCAGGAGGAGGGTGGGGTGCATTGGCTGCCCCATGTGGTGGACAGCGTGTGGGAGCAGCTGAAGGATGAGGCCCTCGGCTGGGGAAGCCTACAGGCCAAGGCCAGCCAGTGGCGTGAGAGGCTGAACTAGGCAGAGGCCGTGCAGAGGTACCTGGCCGTCTGGAGGCAGCTCACATACGTCCTGTCCCCACCTCTCAGTCAACTCCTTAAATGCATGCACAGCAGTCTGGCTCAAGCCACACAGATGTACCTATTGCACAAAGGATAACTTGAGAAGACTGTGGTAGTCAGCTAAAGGTTGAATGCCTGTGGTTTAATTACTAAGTTTCAACAGAGTATGATGCAGTCTTTTTTTATTTTTAAATAAGGCTCTATAAAACTGCAGGCATATGCAATACCAAGAAAGGTACTAAAAATGTAAAAGGAAATGGCATAATACAATTGAAATGTGGCAAGAACTACAATCACATCTATTCCTTGTCATGCTAATGTGTTTCTCTTGTTTAAAAAATCTCACCGCAAATTCAGATGCCATCAGCTTTCTTCTTAGCTGGATTGCTGTTAACCTGTCAGCCTGCTAATTAGGTGTTTTTACATGGATGAGGGAGACCCTGTCCCTGGTGAGAGGGGAGGGGCTGGGGAATGAACAGGGAGACCTGGAGCATGAGGAGTACTGTACACAGATCGACAGACAGCTTGACCAATCACAAGCAGTTCAAAATTAGGGGCAGCACCTCACACAGGAAGGGAAGTTCATGTCATATTTGTGACTGTTTCTGTGTATTTGTCTTTGTGTGTGTGTGTGTGTGTTAGCTGGAGGAGCGTGTGGCGGAGCTGCAGGAGCTGGAGCTGACTCTGCAGGAGAGCTGGGAGGAGCAGCAGTAGTTGCTGGCCTATCAGCAGGGGCTCCAGCAGCTGCAGAGTAAATATGATGCCCCAGCCTCTGCCTCCGTCCCCACTGCACACTCCCAGAGAGAGACCTCTCCTTAAGAGACCTCTTAAGGACTCTTTACTGGTGTCCTTGAGGGCAGCAGCTTCTCTTTCTCAGGCTAAGTTCCACCACGCCTAAGCCCAGAACATTACCAGTAGCACCAGAGAAATACCTGCAATCCACCCACTGAGCTGCGGCATCCAACTCGGCTTTCCTCTTCCCATGATCGAGTCTTGAATGCTCCACTGACGCTGAGGATGTGCCACTGCAACATGCTGAGCCAGTAACTGGCTGCCCTGAGTCTCCATGTCCTACTGAACGGGCCCCTGTTTCCCCAAGCCTGAGCTAGCAGTGCCAGCGGCAGCAGGGTCTGCTTCTAATGCCCTGGATGGATAATCTGTTCTTCAACCAAGACCAGGATGTTTCTGAAGAGGTAAAAGAGCACAATATCACACACTCTCCCTCTGTCTCACTCACAAACACACACACACACACACACTGATGGACACTGATTTACCATGAGCATAAGTTATGAGAATTTTTTCTGTGTGTTTGCAGAAATCTACTCTAGCACACAGTGGCCTCCTATTGGCTTAAAAGGTGCCAAATGTAAAAACAACTCTTACTGTCCACGATAGACGAACATCTTCAAAATAATAATGTTTATATGTTTGTAATTATAAAAATGACTCTAAAATCTTGTGCCACAGCAATGCATCTATGTAGTGAAAATAAAGACATGTAACTAATACATGTAATCTTATATTATGTGCAATAATTTTCTGCTTAACTTGTTTAAAATGATCAGTATTGCAGTTTAAGCTCAATCTCTATTCCAATAACCATTCAATAAATAATGATTAGTTGTGTGTAAAGTGGGAGTTATATTCTGCATGAATTAGTCTTTCCAATTACAGGAATGTTTTGAGGCCATTGAGGTTGAATGCACAGTCACACATTCCCCTTCTCTGCCCTTATCCTCATTCTCTCTTTCATTTCTCTCTCTCTCTTTCTGCAGACTGGAAGACGGAAGTCATTACATGTTTTCTGCTGAGTGATGAACAACGGAGAATCTGGGCTCAGGAACAACAGGAGAGCATCTCACCCACCACCTCCCAGGAGCATTATGGGTAACAAAAAATACTGATAAAGGAATGAAGTGCTCTCCTGTTCTTGATGGCCTGGGCACACACCTCATATAAGCTTATGGTCTCCAAAGGAAGTGCTATAATGGATCTCTACAAAAACATGAGCGCATACAACCTGAAAGGCTCCCAGTGACACTCTTCCCATCTCTTTGTCACCTGTAGGAAAGATGGATCACTTCAGCAGAGGGAGATTGCAGAGGCGAGCGCCACAATAGCTGATCCAGACACTGTTGACACAGGCAGGTCGAACACTCTGGCCAATCAGACACAAGGTACTGAGAAGTTTTCCACACATGCACGCACATACACACACACACACTCAGGGGTATGCACACATAAACACAGACACATATATATACACACACATGCACACACAGGTGCAAATACTCACAGATAGCATAACAAAAACCTTATTTCACAATTCCATATAAATACGCATACACACACACACACACAAACAAAATTTGTTATGTCCATGTAGCACATACATGTGCACATACAAAGTTCACACACAGACACACACATGGACATACGCACACACACACACACATGAAAAAATGCAGATTGCAAAGCATGCCTCTGCATATTTGAAACATGGGTCTACATTGTAGCTGAGAACGGTGAGATGGATCGAGAGCCCCCTCTATAGTCCCCTCACATCTAATACAACACACCGCTATCATGATGAGGCCAGAGATATTTGTAAACTCACCAGCACTCAGTCTGTAAGATGAACTATCAGCTCTTTATGTTAACATACTCATAATGGCCTTGGACAAGACTTCAAATACAATCATTTTCAGAATTACCTCACCGGGACTGGTGGCTTATGCATGGTTTGTAGTCCTTGAGCCATACCCCCAAATTTGGCCCGTCAGTACCGCTCAAGGTCAAAGATTGTGTTTTTTGGCAAGGTGTGCCACCTTAGAGTGTGAAAATATGTGATGGCATTGCATTCAGGGTAGCTATTTTGTTTTATCAGCATGTTATGTACATTATAAGTCTATGGAGGATTTTATTACAGGTTAAAAGGGTAAAAAAAATTAGCTAATAGATATCACCACAAAACCTCCTCAGCTGATTATTTACATTTTTTTTATTACAAGTTTTCTGAAATGTCATGTATAAATATGTAAATGAGGCATCATACACTAAAATATATGCAATAATTATCTGAATTTTGGCCTGTACCGTAATGGTAAACAAGTTAAACAGTGTAACCTATGTATTTCCTTGAAGCCTACACCTGTAGGTGCGATTGAAAATGCACTGAGACAAGTGCCACTTTCCTCCACACCCCATAGTCCTCTATAGTATTTGCATTGCATTGAAATGCATTGATTTTCAATGTACACCCATGGGCCTCCAAAAAAGGTAGCAGATCTCAAAATGTTCATGTTAACCTTCAGTTTCATATTCAGCATAGTCGGACTTTTCACAAAAAGTTTGTTTGGTTGGAGAGGTGAACTATAAGACCCACAAGCCCATGGCCGAAAATGTATGTATATTTCAATGGATAATGGCTACTCATCTACATTAGCAGATCAGAAAACTTGCAGTACAAAAAAGTTTTGTGTTAATGTAAGTAATCAGCTGGGGAAGTTTTGAGGGGATATCTATTAGTTATTATTTTTGGCGTATTCACCCATAATATATCCCTCCATAGGGTTACAATGGGTATGAACAGTGATAACACACAACAAGCTACCACCAATGCAATGCTAACATTTATTTTCAAACTCTAGGGTGGTATACCATTCCAAAAACCACTGTGCCTTACTGCCCTTAGATGGTACTGACCAACACTCTGGCCTCTGGCTCAAGGACTATATGCTTAACACCTCAGTTTTATGCTTGCTGAATAGTAATGTAATGATTTGTCAGACAGGCTTTAGTGTGTGCATTGTGTGTGTGTAGGGGGGATCCTTCACAGGCTTTAGTGTGTGCATTTGTGTGTGCGTGTAGGGGATCCTTTACAGAGAATGCTGCCCAGGAACACTCACCACCCCTGCAGCCCCCACAGTCACCCACAAAATTGAGCACAAAGGACAAGCCCACAAACAAGATTGTTTCAAGAAACTCTTTAAGAAATGAGTCGCCACCAGGGGGCAACAGGCATCCACGCAGTCCACGGATTGTCATCCTCAGCGCGTGGTATACATTCCCAGTTCCCTTTGTTTGACTTTCAGGAACAGTCTTTAAAATGATGCATCTGGCCAGGAAAAAATATGACGGGATTTTAAAACAGTGTTTTTTGTTTGTTTGTTTGTTTGTTTGTTTTTTTAAAGAGGCCGGATGATTTGTGTTATGATAGTGCAAATGTTTACATGGAACATTTCGATACGCATCCTAGTTATTTCAACTCTAAAATCTTAAAAAGAATGCAAACGACATGTTGTGATCGCAACATTTTTGTGTGGGTATGCTTTTTAGTTGAATTTTGCAATGATTTTCGAAATATATATTTTTTAAATCAGTTTAAACTGAAAATAAATAAACAAACAATTTTCTCAGGCCTACTTGCACGTGTGTATTGTGGTAGGTAATGATTCCTTTCACAGCCAAGCTCCAGAGGTCTCGGGCGCATTGAGTTCGTAAAAAAAAGCCTTATCGGCAGACGGATAACAACATATTTTCGTTCCCTTCTTGACGATGGCTTCGAGCCTAGATTATTAATATGAAAAACGCAGGCGTAGAGTCTGTTCGGCTTCATATTAGTTATTGATATTCTTACATTAATTCGTTTAATAACAAGCACTAGGTTTGTTGTTTCGTAGGTTGTTTTTTTAGTTAGGCTTTATAAGGACTTCACGATTTCAGTCATTTTTAGATTGCGTGTGTACTGCGGCCAGTCTTTGCGGAAAATATACATTTTAATCAAACAGGATTTCCATTACAAGCGTGGCTGTAAGTTCTGTCAATTTGCTGTTGCACAAGCACGTAATAAAAAGGCTTATTAGACTTACTTTGTACAATGCATCGTGTTCGCGAGGCGCACTTGTAAGTCATTTAGGCCTAGTTACTTACTGTAATTTATTGTAGCCCATTTAAACCACCGCAATCGTCAGTGATACACCCGGATTGTTGAGCTGGTGATGGTGATTTAAATCAGTCCGGCCCAACTCATTATCATTCTTTTTTTTACATGAAAGTGTTCGGGTAAGCCAAAACTATATTCGTACACATTCTTAAACATAACTTTGATGACATCATTGAAAATATGGTTATTTCTGGGATCGTCTGTGGCCTCTGATGTCAGGTGGCTCTAGATAAGCTATTTACAGTCATGGCTCCCAAGACTACTCGCGAAAACTGATTAGTTACTAGATGTAAATGTAAAATTGTGGGTAGCCTACACCTACACCGAGACTTTCCATCATAGATTTCAAAAGTCAAACAATTATGCGCATGCATGAGGGGTTATCTTGGGAGTCTCGTAGTCTTGGCTGTCATCCGGACAGCATTGTGTCTTACTCTGAAAGTGTGATCCCAGGCTATGTCAAATTGGAAACCTAAATGTGCCCAGGAAAAGACCTTCCCACTGATAAAAAGTAACACGCCTGTTGCAGTTTTTGTAGGCTATAGGTCTACAAGTTGATGCGACACGATGTAGCGCCACTTCTGCGCATAGTTTTAGCTGGTGGGGGCGCTAGAGACCACAGAAATTCATGAGGTCAAAAGTTCACAATTGAACGAGTTTTTTATTTATTTACTTTTTTGCGAAAAGAGAAAAAAATTATCAACGCTTATAGGCCTCTCGACGAAATATTTTGGTCATGAATAGCTCCAGTGAGACAGCTCAGGTATCGTACTGAAGTCTCTATAAAAATTGACTTTGGATTCATTAATCGTAGCATATGCCTCTGAAAAAAATCGATTTTGTTCTTTCCGATTGGCACAAATGGCTGACATCATACATCGTAGCTGCATCAAGTCGGCTAGGGGATACTAGGTCTCCACAAAGATCAGCACAGGCCTTTGTTTTATTTACTCACAACAGATTCGTTAAACTGTTCTAGACTAAATTGTTTGAAATGACTGTCATAGCCCATGCTGAGTGAACATTTACTTTAATACTTTCTCTTATTATTGAGTGATGTTATAAATTATTAATTAAGTGGGTGTAACACAAATATTTGTGTCTCCTATGTTGGAGTGGGTTTTGCCGTGCATTCCTTTTCCGAAGTGAAACTGACGACTAACTTTCTTCTTCGTCGTAGATGATGATGATAAATAATAGAAATAACGATAAAAATTGTATAGCTTATTTTATTCTATTATTAGTCTTAGTAGTAGTATCGTGTTGGTGGGATGTGTTGCTGTCTTTGCTATAGGCCTACGTTCAGTAAATGGCAGTTGAACCGCGCAGACATCCACCAAGGACCATGTCCCATCTCTCAGAGTGAGAAATGAATCCCTATCCAGTTCAGAGTTCCTCCTACTCTTCTCACTCACATTGTGCTCTCCCTCACCACGTCTTATGAAAATCGGTTAGGCTACTCTTGACTCGCAGAAAAACGTAACGATAATGCAGGTCTAATGCTTAGGCGAGGTAACGCCCTTTTTTCAGGCATAACAGTATAAAACAAAATGCAGTGTTTGTCAAGAAATGGCGGTTATCGAAGCCTATACCCTTTAGCCTCACTATGTTAAGTCACCAAAATAGTGTATAATAAAACACGAGAGATATAAATGAATAAATGAGATGAGAATCAGGGTGTTAATAGCCGAGCATTTCCCCTTTTTGCCTTTTGCAAAAAAAACTAAATTACAAAAACATAATGCAAATTAACTGAAACAGTTTGATCCGAGATTATATTCTTGCGAAGTGTTGCATTAGTCTTCCCAGATAACAAAAAAATAAAAAATAATAAACTAACGTCTATGATGGGGCCTCCGCTTGTGCCATTCTCTATCCTAGAGTTCGATAGATTGAGGCATTTCGGGGCGTCCACGAATGTGTGAATGGCGGAATGGTTACCGCCAGAGGGCGATCCAATTACACATTATAAAATGACACTACCTCGTGGGCTCGAGGCTGCTGCTTATCCCTATCTGAGTAGTTTATTGCAGGCAACATACCCCATCCCTTAAAGGTGAACAATAACTGTTTATGCGAAATGTTTACAAACAATTATGAGCAGGCTACTGAAGATCCCTGATAGCTAAAGTGAAACTATTTATAGGGTACTTTTTGCCAACCTTTCTATTTTTGAGGAGCGCTAGTTTGAGTGACTGTTGTAATGCAGCATTCTGCCCACACTGGTTAAAACAGAGGGCACAAACATTTTTTGATTAAAAATTACCATGCCCAAACTACACCATATCGTGATTTCAAGATCAACGTATCTGATAAACGCAAAATCAAATTGATGATATTCAGGCCTGATTCAATGTTTAGGAAGACCTGAACCAAACATTTCCTATGGTTCTATATGCCTTTCCAGTAAACAGCTATCAGATTTTTAGTTCGCATTGAGGCAGACCAATAAACAGCTTTTGCCACACGTGTTAAAAAATCTGTGTATGACTTCTGAAGTATTCTCACATCTTTGCACCATGGAGTGTTTCTAACATTTTGGGTGATCGTAATAATCTAGGCAACAAGACATGTGTCACCATATTTCCAATTAGCTGTGCTAGGTCAAATTACTTAAAATAGACTACATAACAACTTTATAGCAGTGCATTGTATTATGGCAGAGTTTCTTCATGAAGGTTAATCCTAACAATAATGCATTGTTTCTATATTCAACACTGCATGCACGCATACTTTTAGTCAGATATTTTCAGTATCAAGAAATGTGTTTCTTCGGCAGGTTAGGGCTCCTAAACGGTCGAGATGGACATGATCCTTCGCGATGCTCTAAGGTTAAAACAATTTTAATGAATGGATTTTGATGAATGATACTCTGTCTCCATCGCTTCGTCCATCTTTTCGTCCATTCATCCATTTCTTTCGTTCATTCATTGCCAGGGATTTTTTTCTTAAGGTAAAAAAACCCCTGCATATTCTTACATAAGGCCCCGAATTGAGAAAAAATGCTATTCTCTGAAAGAAAATGTACATAAGAGGTCATACAAAAACGTGTGTTTATCTATTTATGCAGCTGTATGAAGTTTAAAGAGAGCGCTGACAGCTAGACAGTGACGCGGCAGGCGTATATCGCTGTGGGTAAGGATAAGGGTTGATGCGCCATGCATGGAAAAGGCATTGGGAATCCATATTAATAAACTTAACCTATCACCGTCAAGTTCGATGCATGCTTCAGTAAACCGGGTTATCGTCAACAAACATGTTCTACTGCGCAGTGAAATGTTTACAGGCTCACAGCGCACTGAACAATATCAATCGATATTGAAGAATGACAAGATTATTTTTTTAGTTACTAGCTGTTCGCAAAACTGCATACGACAATAATGGCAATATATGGAATAATCTCATCTGAAAAGTGGAGAGTGCGTCAACTAAAATGCAAGCATAAAATAATCACCCACAGACCTGCATATGTAATTCTCTCTAAAGGATTTATCACAGGTGCATTTGCTAGACTATAAACAGTGGCGTTTTTATCTTCCCCTGAGCGCCTTTTGGGCCATGATCAATGCACAACATAATCAAATGCATAGGGATGCGGGTGCATCAGTGTTAGGAGGAGTTGCAGAGAATCCACTAAGGTTTGTTTATTTGTTTGTTTGTTTGCTTGCCTGTGCGACCGTGTGTGTGTGTGTGTGTGTATCTGCCTGTGTCATTGTATGTGTGTGAGTGAGGGAGAGAGAAAGAGAGAAAGCTGTGTGTTGGAGCGTTGGTGCATGTGTGCGCCTGCGTGTGTTGTGTTGTTTAGTCAGACAGACCTCTGTGATGCTGTTACTGCCGGCAAACATGCACCTCTCACTCCTGCACTGTCTCTCGTAAGACATCAAACAAACAAGGCGTTTCAATTGTAAGACCGTTCACCTTTCGCCATGTCTTGTGTCAGACGCTTGACAATAATATGTCGCCTACTAGGCCTATTCAACAACTATTGGTCTTTAGTTTGGTTGCATGCGCAGTCAATAACCTGAGGTTTAATAAAATGAAATTAGGCCGGATGACTGAATGAAGTCTACATGCTGAGGGCAAATCAGCAGGTTGGCCTACACGTCAAGTAGTGTATTCTCAGGGAAACAGCGCCAATAAAGAAGTTCAATGTCACCATACCTGTTTTTTTTTTTCTTTTTTTTGTTGAAGTTTTGATGTGCTGCACCTTATGTTTGTTAAGTAACTGAATCGACCCCGGTCACACCGCGCTATGCAGTAGCCAATAGTGTCCCATGTTTCAATTGAAACGTTAGTGGATTGTTTTCTTCTAAACCTATAGAGCCTGAAACCCCTTGCACACCATAATTAATTATTTATGTCGTACTTACAAAATCTATCTATAGGATGATGAAAACAGCATCTCACGTATAATTTAAGACAAAATGTCACTATTGCTAAAGCTACTAACAACTGCTACAAATACCACACCACCACTACACTGTTGCTTTTTAACAACAACAACAACAACAACAATAATAATAATAATAATAATAATAATGAAATTATGATCAGGACACAGTCAATTATTTAATGCATTCTATAAACTTTCAGAAGTTTCCGGCAATTGTTCTTATAAAATGCTGCAGTAGACAAATGCTTGTGTACTTAAAACGTACTGTTTGTTTTTGGTTTATTTAAGAGGTAAGAAACATTTTAGAATCTTTCTTTCCATGTTCCATTAGTAATGTTTGCAAAACATATTACGCGTAAAAGTAACGACTGTTTCAGACAGAAAATAGTACCTGTCTTCAGCAGCTACATATCTGTTTCCCTCTTGTTTTTCCCCCGCGGTTTGTAAACAAGCGTTTAAGCAGTAAGCCTGTGTTGCATCAGCAGTCTAAAACGATCAAAAGCAGTGAGATAGACTGAGGTGATGTGATCTATTTTCTTGGTTGGGATTTTTGCTCCAGAAAATGAAAACCTTTGTTGACTGGTTGAGCGCATTCTGCATTGCATTGGTGGACCTTGTGTATCCTTACGCACTTGAACAACCGCTAAGAACTGCGCAATGATTGGCTGCTACGAGGGAGGACGCGTTAATACTTATGGTGCTGTGGTTGGCTGGAGTCTGAAAAAGGTTCAACCAATTTTTTCTACAGCTTAGTGTCTGTGGCTGCCGTAATTAATTGTAGCTTGCTGTCTCTTATCGATGTGTTTTTGAAGAACATGAAATAGTTATTTTTTATTATTGTTTGAGGACTCACCAGCCTAAGAGACTGAGATCCGACTGTGCCTCTGGTTGTTCCCATTTTATCTTGCGTGTGATGTTGGACATGGGAGAACGGAAAGAAGTGAAAATGATTCCTAAATCGTCCTTCAGTATAAACAGTTTGGTTCCTGAGGCCGTCCAGAGTGACAACCAGCACAGGTCAGTCCCCGAAGAAGAGGAGAAGATTCCTACTGTGGTCCAGGAAACTAAGTCGGAAAACGCGTGCAATAAAAGTGACAATGCTTCGCACGAGTCGACTTGCACTGATGAGAAAGAAAAACAGGAAGAGAAAAAGGATAGCAAAGACGGTGAAGGAGGGAAAGACGGAGAAAAGAAAAATGGCAAGTATGAGAAACCTCCTTTTAGTTATAATGCGCTTATCATGATGGCAATCCGGCAGAGTCCGGAAAAACGCCTCACGTTGAATGGTATTTACGAGTTCATCATGAAAAATTTTCCCTATTATCGGGAGAACAAGCAGGGCTGGCAGAATTCCATTAGGCACAACCTCAGTCTTAACAAATGTTTTGTGAAAGTCCCCCGGCATTATGATGACCCCGGGAAGGGAAACTACTGGATGCTTGACCCCTCGAGTGACGATGTGTTCATCGGTGGGACAACAGGCAAACTTCGTAGGAGGTCAACAACCTCCAGGGCTAAGCTAGCTTTTAAACGCGGTGCTCGCTTCACTTCCACCGGACTCACTTTCATGGATAGAGCCGGGTCCTTATACTGGCCAATGTCTCCATTCCTTTCCCTTCACCATCCGAGGGCTAACAGCGCTCTGAGCTACAACGGGACGTCGTCGACTTACCCTAGTCACCCAATGTCTTACAGCACAATGTTGACTCAAAACAGTTTGGGAAACAACCACTCTTTTCCTGCCTCCAATGGCCTAAGTGTTGACAGACTTGTGAATGGGGAGATTCCGTACGCCACTCACCACCTCACAGCGGCCGCACTAGCCGCGTCTGTGCCATGCGGCCTCTCAGTTCCATGCTCTGGGACATACTCTTTAAATCCCTGTTCTGTTAACCTACTCGCAGGACAAACCAGCTATTTTTTCCCCCACGTCCCCCATCCCTCCATGACCTCCCAAAGCAGCACTTCAATGACGGCCCGGACTGTGTCCTCGTCCTCGCCCCAGACACCCTCCTCCATCCCCTGTGAATCTTTAAGGCCTTCTCTACCCAGTTTCTCATCAGGACTTTCCAGCGGACTTTCTGATTACTTCACGCATCAAAATCAAGGGTCAACCTCAAACCCACTTATACACTAACTAATCCTGCACAGGAGCAGACTGTAAGTGAACATTTTACACCATTTACATTGTAATATAAAAATAACGGAGAAATTAAGCAAAGAGAAAGAACAAAATGCAAGCAGTCGAATTCCAGGTATTTTTTATGAATATTCTGCATTTATTTCTGTATACAAACGTCATATACATACGTCAAATGTTGGGAAGTTGTTTTATTCCTCTGTCAGCAACGTGCAATGTGACAAGAAAAAAAGACGAAGATAAAATGTAGGCTTTTTAAAAGGCAGTATAATTACATTAGAATGTGTATTGAAATAGTGACTGCAGATTTGCCTAATTTTAATATAACAAAATATCTAATATCATCACGTCACCCACCAGTCCCATGTTTGCAGTATTATCACCTTCCGTGAGTGCGCTGGTGGATTATGATTTTGAAAAAAAATTACACACTAATTTTTATTTTGAAAATTTCAAATAAATATGTGTTCTTAAAGTGCAGAATACCCGTGCGAATTCATGGCTCTGTTATTTTTGTCCTTTTTCTTACAGGTAGGCCTAGGTAAATGCACTTACAATGCTTTCGTTCTTTTCAAAATACTGTTACTTTGTAGACCAAAGACTGGTAGAAAAAAAGAATTTCAGTATTCACCACACCTGACTGACAGTTTGAGAAGGGGACAAAAAGAATGAATGCCTTTAGCTTGTGATGTGCATATTTTTACTGTATGTGGTCACCACCAGGTCACATTCTTTTTGTAATTAGTAAATTGTCAATACCTATTTGTAATTATAGGTTAACTTTGCGAACGTGTAACCCGTGTTGAGTAAATGCCTCATAAAATATGGAGTGATTGTTGATGTCGTCTTTAAATTTCATGGTTGTGATATTGTGGTCTTATGCCCGTGTTTGTCGCTTAAACTGTTACCCGAACAAAAATAAAAGAAATAGGTTAAGTCCAGTAATCATGAATAGTTTGTCTTTCTTGTCAGTTCAGAATTGCGAATGGTAATGTGAACTCTGTAGAAATATCATGCCAATTAACAGGAAATAATTTGAAATTTAAGCGACAGTTTGCGGGTAGGACCTTTAGGCCTCGGCGCTTGGCGGCTCTAGATTTACTCGTGTTTACAACTGGTCGTGTTGACCTCGGAAGCCTCTCATCTCCGATTTGCACGCTATCTTATGGTCTACGGTCAGGTCTACATGAAATCAATTACATCTTATCACAGCTAACCAAAATACAGCAATTGATCAAATCAGGCCAAGATTCTTAAAGGCAATAAGTCTGTGCCTGTGTTACATACTATTCTGTGTTTGCTTTTATGCATGACACTCTTTGGGTTTTATTTTGAGAAATCAAAGCTTAGCTTTGATTTTTCAACGTGTAAAAAACTTCTTTGGTGACCCATAGGCTATTCCATAGCCCGAAAGGCAAAAATGGCTAAAAACAAAGCCTTTAACAGCCTTACTGCACGTTGCATTGGAAGAGGTTAAACCTATGAATGTCAGCATTAAATATAGGCCAACCTTCACGTCCTTGCCTGACTAGCAAAAATGTGTGTCACAATCTCAACCGAGGCCTGTGATATCCGAACAGCATAAAATCCAAAACAAAATTGTGAGAGGGCCCAACTTTCAGCAATGTACGTCCAGCAATTTGTTCATTTCGAAAAGAGGCATCGTGTTGAATGTGTACGACTGTAATTCAATAACCTCGCTGCTTTTTACAATAGCCCAGTGACACTCTATATCTCCCTGTAAGATGTTATCGTTCAGATGTTAAACGGGGTGACCACTCAGAAGACAAAGGCTGAAAGAGCCAGGGTTAAATTTTAAATGTAGAATATAGGCCTAGGCTACGTGTATTCTCCGTCCTCTGTGTATCTCCTCTATTCTAAAACGACAGTACCCAACTTGAAGCTCTCAACTTGTCTAAAATATATTTATTTTGTCTTATGTATCCCATTAGTACTAAAGATACAAATAAACATGTTTTTATATAGCCCTTTAAAGCTATTGCACGAGTAGCTATGAGTTTTAAAAATAAAAACTACACTAAGATATGTTGTGAAAAAAGTGTCACAGATTATTATTTATTTCCTGTGTGAGGCCTTGTTTTTGCCATTTATATTAATGCATTTATGCTTTGTCTCTGAAATGAAGTTTTAGGTCTGCTGTCAAATCCCTTCATCTAAATTCAGCCGTGCTAAACAGGCTACGCCTTGTGGATTTATAGCTGATCAATATGATGGTAGTTGGATGGGGCTGGTAGTTGGAAGGAAGTGTGATTATTTCTCTGCATATGGCATGGCATAGTTTTATATGCAAATATGCCTACTTTGTGGTGGCGTCGAGCCAATAAACGTTAAAAAAAAATAAAAAATAATAATAATAACGTTTGCACCGCAACTAAGCAACTGCATCACCACTGTTACAAAGGATCATTTGAAGGGGGAAGGGGGAGGGGCGATTTTATTTGTGCCTAAATCTATCAATCTGGCCTTAGTATGTTGAGATCATTTGAGAGGAGCAAATATAGCGCTATTTTTGCACCTCTCGTGTGGGAGGGTTGAATGGGTCTTGGGTTCATCCTACTACAGTGTCTTAAGGCGTGGTTGGGACGCATAGCGCAGAACAGAGATTGCTATAGGAAATATGAACTACTTGCCCCTAACCCGTTAATGGTCTCGATGCAAGAGCATAGACTGCCCATTCTGTTTTATATAGTGTAGAACTGTAAAAGTAACTATAGCCTCGATTTATACCATGATGAATACCTTATCTTAAATAAATTGTTGAGCAGAACGGCAAGGATCAGCGCAGTCAATGGCACGGGCGAAAAGGCCACAAACCAAAATGGCCTCAGTCGAGTCACGGCATTTATCACATGAGCACAAATGAAAAACAGTGAAATTGCATCCATGGAGAAAATGCATAGCCTACATGTAGCAATTTACTGAGCATGTTAGATTAGCATACTGTATCATGTTCAGAAGATCAGTAGCCTATGTGTAGCCCGTAACCATGAATGTAGATGTCGGACCAACACAGACAGACTTATGGATAAATAGATATATGGTCAATGGTGTCATATATTAAAGATAGACAGATAGATACCAGTCCTTCGAGACAATAGACAGCAGTAGGTCTAAGCCGTGACGCGCAGAGTAACTATTCTCACCACCTTAACGGGGCTCTATCCAGGAGCTCCAGTTATGTTGGCGATACGTTAGCCACGTAAATCTTATTGGCGAAAATACGCAAAGAGAGGTAAATACGCAAATAGATACTCAACAGAACTCTACTGTACAAATATTGCAGGCCTTTTCCATAGGCCAGGTAGTATGCATAACAGAATTCTGCATCAAATTTTATATCAGGAGGCCTAAGCTGTAGGCCTCTTTACTGTTTCGTGCTAGTTTCTAGAAAATTCACGAAATTAATGCTAAACAGAACTGGAGTCGCCGTTTTTTCGTTTTGTTTTGTTTTGTTTTGTTTAGTTTTTTTGTTTTTTTTTTTTTTTTTTTGTTTTGGCGTACAGAATACAGAACCCTGGGCTCTCAATAAGGGCTGAACATCGACCATAGAAGACATGCTATAGGCTAGACGAGGGCCTCAAGATCCGGGGCTATCCTCTCTCTCTCTCTCTCTCTCTCTCTCTCTCTGTTTCCTCCGATGCAATCTGAGAATTGCAGACTGAGGGCGCTAGCATTTCGCAGAATGCTGGGGCAACAGTAATCGCATACACCTCATACACGAAGCCTACCAATCACTCTATCAACTTGCTTGAGCTGAACATCTGAAAAGCTAGTAACATGTACAAGCTGTGAAACAACAAACAACAGCAACAATGGCTTCAATGATCTCGTTCCAAACCACAACTTAATAAAACCTTGTTTGCTGTGAGATCATAATAGTTTTTTTTTTTTTTTTGCATCAGTAAATTAGCCTAAAGTAATCAATGAGTCTACTGTAGCAACCAAATTGTACAGTTTCCTATTGCACTCACAACGACATTAATAATAATAATAATAATAATAATAATATAATAATAATAATAATAATAGCCTAATAATAGCTTGAAAAGTTCACTTTGGAAAAGTGTGTTTGATTTTGAAAAGCTTTTAGTTATCACCACTTAACTGCGATAACACAAGCCCATTATTATTATTATTATTATTATTATTATTACTATGTTGTTGTAGGGTTGTAGGCCTAGTTGTGGTAGTAAAAGTAGTCTATTTACTTATTATTATTTAGTTTTGTTGTTATTACTGTTAATTGAATAATTGTTCAGTTGCTAATAATTGTTACAGATAATATTTCTAATAGGTTGGGGTTATAACCCCTACCGACCAACTAATTTCGACGGTTATGATGTTATCATATCACAAGGTTAAATGTTGAAGCTTAACACCTAAACTGGCCTTCTCGGACCTTTCTTCTCTGTAGTTTGAGCAGAGCAACAGGCTGTTCCAAAACGGTTGTGTAAAACAGAGCGCTTGTTTCCCTTAACTATATTGTAGGAAAATGAGTTTCTTGTGAGAGAATTATAAACATTCGACAGATCGTGAATAATCGTTTTAATGAGTTTGTAAAGCGCGCGACTTGGTGCACCGAGCTGTCGGGTTACACAAACAACTTGTACTGTGACGGAACCGGATTGTTGAAGTGCAAAGTGGTGTCATTCCAATTTACCCCGCCCTCAGTAAAACCACAGATCCTACACACCGGTCTACAGTGGTTCCAATTACATAAGGTAACAATATTGTTTTAAGCTGTGATCATTGTTTCTTTTCAACCGACGCACAGAAGTACAATGAAAACAGACCAAGGCCAAAATGTAAAAAAATCTTTCTCTAGAATAATATAATAATATTCTCAAAAATAAGCGAAATATTTACTGATCTAGCTTATGCATGCCTTTCTTAGGCCTATGTATAATGCGATATATTGTTGTTGGTGGTGTGTGTGTATATGTATGCGTGTATGTGTGTGTGTTTGTGTGCGTGCGCGCGCGAATGCGTGTGTGTGCGCTTGTGATTGCATTGTTTAGAGATATGGAGTTAGGTTTGGATTTTGTATCATGCAGCTGGATGCAGACTCTTTGGTCAATACCCCGTGACCTTAATATTTTAAGAAGACGGCCACCTGCATGATTATAGATGCGTTTATGAATAAACTAGAGCTGCAGATGAATGCCGAAATGATCACTTCTCTCATGTTTCTACACCCGCACTGCCACGGAAGTATTCAGTGACTGTTTGTCCACTATCAGTTTGCTCCATTGACCTCTCACTTGTTTGTTAGGCTGCTGGTGACAGTGCTTTGCGGATTTAGGTGTATTGATAAAAAAAATAAAATATGAAACAGAAACAAATGAAATTTTTGCAAAAATCAAATAGAAATCTCAGTGGGCCCATATTTGTAGCCATGCGTTGGTTTTATATTTTCTGTGGTGGATCCCTTTGCCTTATTATATAACTTACAGTTTGGCTACAGCATAAGTCATATCCGATCTTTTTCCGTTTTTTTCGACCTAAAGAATATTCTAGTTGCATCCCAAAAGTGTTGAATCCTTTAATTTTATGAATGATATTGGTTTTTTTTTTTTTTTAACGCCTCTGGGTGTCTTGCTGTAGCTACACCCGTCCTACTCTCCGTCCTTTCTTGCTTACGGTATCCTGCCCTCCACATAAACACCTCTGCCTCTGACACCGTCTGTTGATCTCGTCTTTTGTCACTAGTAACTTGCAAGAATAAGCATGCGTATTGTTGTAAAAAGTGTTTGCGGCTCAATATTGCGCTTTCTAGCCATCGAACAATTCCAGTGCCACCAAGCCCTGTGACTGTTTTCCTGTACGTGCCACGACAATTAAATTGTGGAAGATCTCTGACTGCACTATAGAAAGTGAGACTGAGCTCAGACGCCTGGGCAGGGTGGCAGCTTTAACTCTCCCCAGGGCTATGACAGAAAGCGTCTCCACGAAGGTTATGTGGATTTTTTTGTCATGCAGTTCTTCTGATGAGGGCTTATTAAAACAGAGTAAGCGTTAATGATGGCCGTTGCCAGAGCTTCTCACACTCATTCGGAAGAGGCCGTGTGTATGGCTTTGCAGTATACACACAGACACCACGCATTGGCCCAATATGTTTGTCTGGTGAAGACAGTCGCCAGAAGCACACGCCACCTGCGAAGCGCCATCTGATTCACTTTGCACAGGCCTACTGAAATTACTCCCATAGTAGGCTTGTCCACAATAATACAAAAGAGGTTTATTATTATTATTATTATTAACTTTATACATTTTAGTGAATAATGAGAAAATTACTGATGATTTTTTATAGTTTCTTACACACGGCTTTGCGATTTGTTGTACAGTTTACTTCCTTCTCATCATTTGGTCAATTCTGAGCAAAAATATATCATACGTTGACTAGTCAGTGCTCCGAATCACAGCTCTTGTGGTTTCGGATTGCAACCCCCTAGGTCATTATGTCACCGGTGCAGGTACAACTCCTGTAGGTTGATGATAAATGTATTTTTGTGAAAAACACACCCGTTGTCATTTCAGCTCATTAGCTGCTCAAATATGCGTTGTGTGTTGGGGTGAGCCGAAAACTTGTCGCTCTGAACTATCACTAGAGGATTCCGTTGCCAGAAGAGGTGCAAATGGCCTTAGCTTGTATAAAGACATATCTTCTGTATATACCTTGCACTGAATAAGGGTTAGGCTCTGCCTCTTTATTTTCAAAACCCGGCATGAAGGAATGTTGGATTCAACGTATGCACATGTTGCATTGAAGTTGCAATGAATATTGCAATTAAGTTGTAATAGGACTGTTAGTAACAAAATAGCCAGCTTAATAGCATGTGTTATTTATTTGTTTTGTTGTTGTTGTTGTTGTATGTCGCATAACAAATCATAGCGTCATAGGCACTATAGTAAAAATAATTAAATAATAAATTAGTGTTGAATCACTTGTGATGTCACTGCAGATTGCTGTGACTTCTTAAAGCAGCCACATATTATACTTGTTAGCATGTAAGTTAAACACAGGGAATGTATAGGCTATATCAAATCTGACCGTACTGGAAATTTGAAAAACGAACATATCATTAAGGTGGCGTAAGGTGCATAGACTACTAGTCCATTCATCTTATATATTGATAATTAGCTTTCCATAGAAGAGATACTTTTAAAACAACCTTTTGAGCCTAAGACTGATTGTTGATCAAAAGGTAACGACTCACGCGTAAAATAGCCCTTAGCCTATTTTTTTCCCCCACACCGTGACATGATCTGCAGGGTTTGTTGTCTCACTAGCTCTTTGGGTAATCTAGCGAGAAGAGTGTCACTGGAACACTGCAGCTTTCAGGTAAACTAAAGCCAGCTACCAGTCACCGGTCTTTGAAACAAACTTATAGTTTTTTTTTGTTTTTTTTTAAATCTACATGTTTCAATTATTTTGCATTTGATTAAATAGGCTAATATTGAAACCCGTGTTTGTTGTCAGTGAGGGGGCCTACAATCAATGAATGCGATTGAATTACTACTGCTTTATGGTGATATGTTCAAAGTGTATCAATTTGTTCAGCACTTAGCGATTAGCTGGACATTTCAACAGCGTGTCACATGAATCTAGGAATTCAAATAATGTGTTCACACTTCCTAAAATTCAGATATCTTGTGCTAATTAGCTTGAAATGATACCACATGCAATTATTAACATTCTCGCAGCTCACTGTCGTCTGCATGCTCTCGCTTTCTCTGGTCGAAGACGGAGTGGATATTTCAAAAAGGAAACCAACACACTGACAGAATCCAAGAAACATACAGCCTATCGTTGCCCACGTTCATTCCCAAAATTAAAATGTACTCAAAAAGCCGTGCTACTTTCACCTCTTCTTTATTCGTCCAGAAAAGAATGAAGATATTTTTCCTGCTCCGTCTTTTGGGGTGAGGCAGGTTGTCTGTCAGCGAAACGGAGGCGACAGTCTGTCTGCACGCCGTAAGCTGATCCGCAGAGTGCTGGAGGAAAACGGGCAAGATTCCTGGCTTGCAAGCCGAGATATTGATCTACCTCAACCACCTAAACAAAGCCTCACCTGTTTCCCTTGTCCATACTTTATTTTATGCAGTCTAATGCTTGTTTTGTTTGACTTTTCTTTTATTTCCACGGATCTGAGCTTTGATACACTTTTGGGAGTACATAAACACTAGGTTGTACCTGGACATTGAGATCTGCGGAGCCCCGCGGCCTGTGAGACCACCCTCTCCCACCTCGCTCGTATATCGGAAGACAAAATTACTCTCCGTTGTCTTTACAATTAGGGCGGAAAATAAAAGTTTTCATTCAGCAGCCTAGTGTCCAATAACATCCAACGTGAGATAAAACTAATTACTCTATTATGCTCATGCAGTTAATGTTTCATAAATTGGATCCACTAAAAGCTCTTGTATTATTTATCGGTCCGGAGCTGGAGCGGCTTGTTAAACATATCAAGATTAGTTTCTCAGCTTGTATGACTGTTCAGCCTCAATGACAGCGCGCAGATTCACCTGACTCGGTTTGCTGCGACCACCATTCATTCGCTATCGCTCGCCCATATAGCCTGTTGCCTGCCGCTATCTGAGCGGAGAAGGAGATGTCAGACATGGGTCTTTTGCCCCGACTGCTAATCTGGAATCCTTTCGTTAATAATGAATAACCTTCGCCGCGATATCATGTGCCTCTGATGATATTGAACGTCAAAAAGCGCACACAGAAGTCATGCGCTACACAGCCATCCAAGTGAAAGTGTCTACTTGCTGTGGTTTGCATGACGTTCCAGACATTGTTCGATCGTATATAGGCCCAAACTTCACAACACAAGTCCTGAAACCCTTGGGTCCGATTTCAAGCATCATTATTCTTTAACTAAAGTTAAAGTAACACAGGAAATGTCCGATTAACGGTTAAAGTAGCCTACTTGGAAAATCTATACTTCCATTTAATATACACCTTACACAGCAAATACACACTTCTTACGTTTGTTTTCTGTCGAACACGTCACTAGCTACCACACACACACACACACACACACACACACACGCACACATACACACACTTTCTCAGCTGAGCATGGACTTGACACCACCAGAGCGCAATTTACATTAAATGAAACCTCAGCTTTGTTCTTGTCCTCCTGTAGGTCATGAGACTGACCTATCACATAACGTTTAGGCCAGAAAAGAATATACATTTTCAAGAATCTAATATTCCGTTTTACTCCCTATATCATTGTGTGTGTTTGCGCGTGTGTGCGCGCGCGTATGTGTGTGTGTGTGCGTGCATACAAGAGGTAGGACATCTTGGCATCGCGCGGGGATGGCAGCGATGTTCAGAAGTCCAGTAGGGCTGCGCCTGAACTGTGTACTCTGATTCCAGCCTGCCCTGGTCCTACCTCTTTCAATGCTTATGTACCCTCGGATTTTTATTTATTTATTTGTTTACTTTTATTTATGCCTTTCTTCGAGTGTTCATGTGTGTGTCCGTGTAGGGGGTGTACGAGGGGTCTCGGTGCCTCCATCTGCACGTCAGTGTTGAACTGTTTGTGTTAACCACAATTCTACACTGTCCTGACACAATTTAAATACCACAGTACGCCCTCCCCTCTCTCCCTCGGGCCCTATTCATCCATCCATCCAAATTCATGGAAACCTGCATCTTACCTGTACACTGAAACGCCTCTGTTGGAAAGTTGAAAATACATAAACCCATTAGGACTGCTTACCCTGGCATTTCAAATCACAAAACTCTCTGATTAACCATATTTGGCTGTAGCAAAATGCTTTGTTTTCAACTGCGCAGTTTTATTTCATTGTAGAATGATCTGTGGGACAGAAGAAACGCAAACCTGAATTTTAGAGAACTCTTTCGCCACAGAGCGGCGACTTTGATTTGTTCCCCATTTAATTCCGTGATAATCCGTCTCTGTGGAGTTATTAGCAGTTCTACACAGTGCGTACTGTTACCCATCACCTCAGTGCAAGAAGCCCTTGATCCGGGAAAGCTTGGAAAGAACGTTAAATGTGTGCGAGGGGCTACTGTTTTTTATTTTGTTTTCTTTGTCATCCCGTGGAAATAAATTATATTTGAATATAGGATGGATGCTTATAATTAATGCGCTATTAATATAAAATCAATAAACAAAGACCACTGTGGTACAGAAGCCTGTCAGTCAAACCGAGGTCTAATTTCGACTCATAAATATTTATTTACTTGGAAAATTGTCTAAACACTGTGGTGCCTGGTGGGCCTTGGGCTATTCATAACTCATCGTCTATCTGGTTTTAATATATGGTATTGAAGGTCGGCACAACAGGCTAAGGTTGTCAACATTCTTGTTGGTGACAGAAGTCAGCACATCTATTCTGAAGTCTGCTGGTATTTTGTATTAGTACCTATTATTACTGACAAATTCTACAACATGAATTTGTGCAGCTGCACAGACGAAGATCAAGATCAAATTTTGGGCAAATACAAAAATCGCATAGGCAAGGCAAGGCTTGTTTATTTATATAGCGCATTTCAGACACGATGGCAGTTCAATGTTTACAAAGATAAAGGCAAAGAACAGTGAGTAATAGAATACGAGATGACATAAAAATGAGCACAGATACAATGAGCCGACCATGTTTGTCTTTAGGTGTAATGTTCATTTTCAGCTTACACCTGGATAAGTAGGCTAAAGTAGGCTAAAGAAAGGCGTTGTTTGTAGCCCTATGCTCAGAGACGAACGATGTCCCACACGTGATTTAAAATAAAGAGGCAGACCACGTCAAACTATCTCTAACTATGCACGGTGTCTCCATGAATTCATTATTACTTTCAATTAAACCTCAGATTTGTTCTTGTCCCCCTGTAGGTCATGGGACAGACATATCACATAACTTTTATAGGCCATAAAAGAGTATACATGTTAAAGAATCTAATATTCTGTTTTATTCTGTTTTATCTCATTGTGTGTCTGTGTAATTAACTAATTAATTAATATACAGCATAATTTGTATTTGTAATTTTTTGTACAATTTTGTGGTGCGGCTGACATTGGGTGCCATTGCACTTGTTCAATCAACTTTATGTGTCACGGTGACGCAAGGAGCTCACTTTCACTCCCCTATGAAAATAAATAAATAAATGAATAACGTTAGTGATAATGTTTGATATGTAAGGCTACCCAGAAAACAGGATGATTCCCAGACGCATCCTTGTCAGTGCGTCAGGAGTTTGTCATTCTCAGGTAGAGGCTAGTACGTTTGGACCAAGTATGATTTTCACATGCCAAGACATTATAATGACTAAAAGCTGTGACTCTTACTTTCCTAAAGAGAGTGAAAAGACATGGAAAATGGCAAATGTATGAAATTCTCCACTTTCGTGAAAATTATAATAATTGGACTTTACATTTATTTTAATTTCACTCAAGATTGACAAAATGTAGCCTAAATAATGGCCTTTTACAATCCAGTCTCTGAAATGTGTCAATCAATGCAGATTTCACTGTTGACACAGTGAGTTTTCTCATCTTGGGTGTAAAATGAATTATAATCTCATGTATATTATAGGCAGGCTTAATAAATGTTTCAGATATTTTGTCCTAATTATTGCCTCCATCTTTGCAATTCAGTAATATTTTGTTACATGAAACAACTACTTGATGTTAAGTGCATGTAGGTGTAATTGATTGTAATCAGTTGGTCTTGCCTACATCAGACATAGCTCCTTTGCACATGCACTTGCTCATTTATATATGATCTATATTTGAGCTTCCAATAAATGCAGGCTTTCCTTGTCCAATCTGTCACACAGTTACACCAACAATGAATTGGGTGGGGAAAAAATAATATTTAAATGTTCATGTCTTTGAAATCCCCATGAAAGAAGAGTAAGCCTTAAATTTGCCTTTGTCTTGAGTGTACATGTCTGGCAGCGCCAACCTAAGTCGACTGGATCCACCCCTTCGAGTGTTAGCCACCCATGCTGGGAATGTTTGTGCTTGTAATCAAGGTCCATGGAACTTGTTTGTAAAATGTTTTGCCTTTATGTTTTAGAGGTGCTATACAATTTGCAAATAGTGGGGCATGGAAGTCACAGTTTGATTAAATTGCTTGTCGGGGAAGGGGGAGACAAAATGGAAACAGAGGTAGTGTGGTGCACAAAAACACAGAGATTGCATTTCCGTAGGCTCCGGTGGCAGGCAAGCAGACTGGCTCTCGTCTGTGGCAAAGAAATCCACCCACCCTCCAACCCCCAACACACACACACACACACACACACACACACACACACACCACACACACACACCATATAACAGAAGCAAACAAGGGAGCCTCCATGTTTATCTCCACATGGGTAGCAGACAGCGTGGACGGTCCCTGAGGTACCAGCCTTGCCTGTCTTTATTATGTGTGTGAAGCATGAGGTGGCAAGCAAAGCCTCTTTTTTGTGGAAATGGTGCCTCTGTGAGACATGGTAAGGGAGAGTATGAGTGTATGCGAGTGCATATGTGTCTGTGTAAAAAGAGAGAGAGAGAGGCAGAGAGAGAGAGAGAGAGAGAGAGAGTGCCACACATCTGATATCCTGAGGAGAGCGTCTCATGGACATTTAGCTCCTGTGCTCCTCTTCTGTTGCCCAACACAGAGCAGAGTTTGCTGACAGGAGCCAGACGTAGGCTTCCTCCTACTCCTCTGAGCACTGTACACTCCTGCCCTGGGGAGCCCTGTACTCAACACACACACACACACACACACACACACACGCACTGTCAAACATACACACATACAGACACACAAACGCATGCATATACACAAGCACACATACACATGTACAAACACACACACACAGACACACAGACAAATACACATAAAGAGACACAAACACACATACATACACAAACAGATATACACCCATGCACAAATGTGCAACACATCTTGAAACACTGGTCTAATCTATACACTGGGTTGTACATTCCAGACTTTTTTGTATGTAATGAAGAGGAGGATCAAAACTGATGATTACATTTGAAGACTGTGTGGGATCATCTTGATGCAGTGACAGGAAAGCCCAAAGGATTGGTGGTGGTGGTGGGTGTTGGAGTACCCCCCCTCCCCCCTTTGCATCTCTCTTCCACACACACACACACACACACACACACACACACACACCAATCCATCCCCTCAGCCCCCACCCTCCCTCTCCTGGGCTGAAGCGCCCCTGACTGTGAGCTTCTATTGTCTCCCCCACAGAGAACCACACGTCACCACACAACCATCCAATTCCCTATTCACATCAGGTGGAGATGCACAAAGTCAAACTGGAGCCAAAGGGTTAAAGGGGTCACAATGTCGAGTAACAACCGTACAAAGTGCATGTTAAAGTCTACAAATGATGAAGATACTGCTTTCAGTGACAAGTAGGTATTTGACAAATGTGAATGAGCCTAATAGATTCAGCAAAGAGATTTTTATTGCTTCATATTGATTAAAAAAAAAAACATATGGAATAAGTTCATGATGAAATGCCAGAAAATACAAAGAAGTGTTGGTCTTGCATTTTTAAATAAACTATGGTGGAAAAACATGACTTTGCTAAAATAAAGAAAGGTGATGAATAAAATGTTGATTTTTGTTTGTCTGTTCATTTGTGTTGACAACATCAACACTCTCATGTTAACAAATTAAAGAACATGTTAAAAGATGGACAATAAATGGGGTTGTTTACAAATGCATAAGCTAGTAAATAAATACATTTAAACAGAAATAAAAATAAGAAATGTAAAAAAAAAATATCCAGAAATATTGAGATGTCTGTCTTTGAAAATAAGTCACACATGAAACGGATACATAAGGCAATGCTGGTAATTACTGCGTTGAGTTGTGAGGTGGCTTCTGAAAGCACCTGGGGGAAATGACTGCTGTTTGTCCCAATACCCAGAGCTACATATTAAATCTTGTCACAGTTGTCACCCACATCTGCCAGCCTGCTAACAGACCTGCACCGCTCCCGCACTCTCCACAAAAGACCTTCATTTAGTCGCTCCTTCTCAAAGTCCCCCCTTGTGCCAGCATCCAAAGAGTGCAACAACACACACACACACACACACACACACACACATTCATAAGCTGAAATGCACACACACCTTTCATTCAATGCATTGCTATTGGTGTATGTGTGTGTGTGTGTGTTTGCAAGAAGAAAAGGATGCAGACACTCTCTTCCCCCTACCAGCTGGGTCCAGTGTAGAGTCTGGGTTGCCCCTGCCACCAATTTCACAGCCCAATTATCTACTTGGAATCATGGGAGTTGAACAAACAAACCGCAGCCCTGCTGAGCCACTGAAGGCGACCACCCCCCTCCCTCTCTCCATCCCTCCATCCCTTATCAACCCCTCACCCCCCATCTCCACCTCACCTCCCACCCCCATCCTCTCCCTGCCTGCCAAAGATCAATCCTCCATCACAAAGCGCCATCGATAAGCTTGCCTTCCCAGGGCCCGTTAGCACCTATCACTCCTGTGCCTTGAAACAAATCTATTCCATATAAAAACATTTCTCTCACACACACACACACACTCTCTCTCTCTCTCTGACACACACACATACACACACACACACACACACACACACACACACACCTTTTAGTGTATGAGTCTGCCTATACAAAATCCCAGCGCTTCCTACCAGCCAGTAGTGTGTATGTGGGCAAGTGTGTATGTGTGTGTGTGTGTGTGTGTGTGTGTGTGTGTGTGTGTGTGACTGAGTGTTTCCATTGACTCATCCTGGGAGTGTGTTTATGGCCGGCCCAGTTAATTCATATTTATTGCCTTTTACTTTCTCTCTCTTACTAGCCTCTCCACTTCAACTACAGTTGCCCCCCCAAACACACACACACACAACACACACCCACCCTCATTCTCCTTTACCCACACCGTGGTAAGCGCACACCATCAGCCCTGCGCCGCCGAGCTGACCACACAGTCGATGGCACCCGCGCAGCAGTGGCTCGGCAGCGGCGGCGGCGGCTATTAGGGGGGGTGTTTCAGTCTTGGGCCATGGCGGAAGGCCGATCGATGGCGCTCTGATTTGACTGATGACAGCAAATTCACAGTTTCGAGGCGAAAGTGGCCAGACAAAGCCGAGGTGTACGACAAATAAGTCGCACTTGTCTGCACACAAAGAAAAAAGCCTCCTGTCTTTGTTTACGAGGTGTAAAGATCCCTCCGATTGATTCCAGGAGGGGGCACGGGAAGCAGAACTCAGGGGTTATTTTCTCTCCCTTAGTCCGTCGCTTCCTCAAAGTGGCTCTTTTCTTTTGCACAACAATGTCTGTCCAACTTTGCTTTCTTCAGTCTCTCTCTGCAGTTTGTTATTATTCAGGACAAATCCATTAAATTCTTCTACCATAACTGTCTTATTGGGATTGATACCACAGGTTTTGCATTCAACAATAACCCATCAGTGCGGGGTGGAGCATCTTGTGATAATAACCAAACACCAGTCAGATTAGTGCATGAGCACTCCTTCGTCTCCTGCTCATGCTCCCCCACTCTCTCCCAGTCTCTCTCTCTCTCCATCCCTCTCTCTCTCTCTCTCTCTTTCTCTCCACACTTTCTCTTCAGTGCATTCTCGCTGTTTACCCTTCAGACCTGCTCCATGTTTCCAAACTTCACACCAGCAGCAACCTCCAGCAAAGAACCAGCCCCACGTTCATCTGTCAACCCCCCCCCCCCACCAACACATACACACACACACACACACACACACCCCAACAACCCACCCACCTTTCCTTGTACCTGTCTGCGGCAGGCAGCTAGGCAGGCAGGCAGACAGGCAGGCGGGCAAAGGGGAGCTTTGTGCATTAATTGCCGCAGTTACGTTTGTTTTGAGCGCTCGCCCGAACACGGGAGAGAGCGAGAGGAAGCGTCTCTGAACACTGTTTTTTTCTGCCCACAGCCACCAGATCAATCGGCAGCAGTAAGTGGATATTATTAAACAGCATGGGGCAGAGCCCCAAGCGCCTGACAGGCCCCAAAGGAAGGGGGGGGGGGGGGGGAGAAAAAAAGAAAACGAGAAAAATCTGAGGTGCTGTGGCTCCCCTCTCCCTCTCTCTCCCTCGCCGCGGCAACAGGGCGATTGTTGACACGCTTTTTCCTGCCAATCTACAGCTCTCCTCCGAGTGTGGCTGCCATGACAACCTGCTCTTACCCGTCCTGGCAGCTGCCAGCCCCTCACTTACGGCGTGGCAGTGGCTGGCGTGATTGGCGACTCATAAAATGGGGGAAAATGCTCTGTGTGTGTGTGTGTGTGTGTGTCTGTGTCTCTGTGTGTGGTTTTTTTGTGTGTGTTTGTACATTCGTATATGTGTGTGCATGTCTGTATCTCTGTGTGTGTTCTGGGGCGTGCAAGTGTGTGGATGTGTGTGGATGTCTGTATCTCAGTGTGGGTGTGTGTCTGTGTGTGTGTGTGTGTGTGTGGCTCTCTGCTCCATGCTGCTCAAACCTTGTGGTTAGCTGTGGTGAAAATAGCGTGACAAACAGCAGAGTGATTTCATTTTCAGAGAGAGTGCAGGACCACAGAGAGGGAAGAGTGAGACGACATCACCTCAGCACATCATGCGCTGGAGTGTGTGTGTGTGTTTGTGTGTGTGTGTGAGTGTGTTTGTGTGCATTTGTATGTGTATTTGTGTGTGTGACTGTTCACGTGGTGCCATTATAAGCACACTCTTCCCTCACACACTCTGCTGTACCCCATGTGTGTAATTTCATTTCTTTTAGAAGTGTTTTGCTGGTTTGCGCTCTCTCTCTCTCTCTCTCTCTCTCTATCTGTTCTTAGTGTTGGGCATGATTGTATTTGTATTGATGAGACCTATTTGTCAACTGCACAGGTTTTGTATTCTCTTCCCTACACAAAAAAGTGTTTTTTTTAACTGAGGTGAACGATAAAATGCTTGAACAGACAGATCCTCATCTAATGTAAGAGAAATGGGAGACCAAAAACAAATCACATTCTCCACCCAACAATCACAATTTACACATTTCAACAGCACACATATCTATGAAACTCATTCAACAAGGATAACAAGTGAAATATAACATAAAATAAATAATAAGATAAATAAAAATATAGAACTAACCCTCTTGGAAGGTGGGTAATCTACATTAGTAGATCATCCCAACCGTGTTTTTTTTTTTCCTTGTGTATGTCTTAAATAACGAATCCCCCTTTTTTCCTTGTCCTTAAAAGTGAAATCAAGTAAACCAAGACTGCAATTTTACACTCTTATACATGTTTGGGTTGTTTGTGCATCAACATGAAGAGGGGAAGACCATATAAACCAGCAGTGTGTCAGCGGGCCATCAAGTTAATGAGAGGTTCTAAAGACCCGCAGTTCAAGACATCTCAAAGGTTCTGAAAGGTTTGCCTTGGATAATGGGTTGACATGACCTTTGCTAGAGGTCAGTGTTTTCACAGAATTTGCTGGCTATTTGGTGAAGTTCAGAGAAAAAAACCAAAAAAACCCCACTGCTGATGACAACGTGCTACTGGTATGAAATGTAGGTGACACAAGCATCTTTTAAGATTTCAAATGATGGAGGGTGCCAACTACAGAGTTGGCCCACTACTGGTCTGGTGCCTGTGCCACTGTTGTACTGTTGTTGTAGTGAGAACATGCTGAACCAGCAATGCATCCTGGGAACCCCTTAACAAGGACACACAGGGGTAGAGTGTGTACATCCCAATAAACAGTGCCTCTCTGTTTAGGTTATGTATGGATCTATTGATTCCTAATCCCTTTCCTGAATAGTTAAGTAATTTGAAAAAAATTCACCATACTTTAGCAGTACATTATTACAATATACTGTAGTTCTAAGTGTAATCATATATTTTGACATTTGTAATTGGTACCCCATTCCTAAGTGCATATCAGACAACATATACTAATGAATAGCAATTACCAACTACATATGCTGCATTTCTGTAAGCCAGTATCTTGAATGTATCTTGAATGTTACTCAATATCATTTGTCACTTTGAATGAAAGTGCAAACTAAATGATTCTAAATGTGAATGTTATGCACGTTACTATGAGAGTAAAAAGGTCTGTGTCACGTAATGTGATGAAAGCAGTGATTGGAAGAAAGCTTAAACACTCCTTTGAGTGTACCGCACAGTTTTCTCTGAGACATTTTTTTCTAATCAGGGACTCTCTGTTGTTAGCTTGATGTTCATCACTCATTTTTCTAATCAATAAATGATAAACATGCGTGTTTCAGTTTTGTGTAAGCTGTCACTTTTAATCACTTTACTTTCAAAGACCGATGACACTTGGCGACCAGAACTGACCAAACAAGACATTCTTCAGTTTTGAAATTTAGATTAAGGGTCCAAAATGAAACACTTCAGGATTGTATAAACATGCAGTTTTTTCTTTTTTCGGTCCGTCTGTCGAGAGGACACGACAGTTAAACCAGCAGTGTTTTAAAGCTGAAATGGATGAATCCCAGTGTAGTTTAAATCCAAAGCATGGCACTGGAACAAACACAGATGTAAGTCTTCAAATGGCTTTTTTCTCCAACACCTATTGTCATCCTTTCTGCCCACACTCATATAGGCAACACCTGGAGAGATTTTTGCTGGCTCCTCTTTGAATCTATTGTCAAAGCCATTGCTTTTTAAAATGTGCGAATGGATTTGGAAGCCATCCCTGATTTTTATGTAAATATATGGTTCATGTTAAAAATAATGTGACAGGCATCTGGGGGATGACTTTGGTTGAGTTAAAGAACAGGCTTTGTGCTGATGTGTGTGGCGGGAGAGAAACTGTTTGCGTGTGTGTCCGTGTGCGTGCGTGCGTGCGTGTGTGTGTGTGTGTCTGTGTGTATGTGTGTAAGACAGAGAGAGAGAGAAAAAGAGAAGAGAGAGAGAGAGAGAGAGAGTACTTGTACCAGTGTGTGTGTGTGTCTGTGTGTGTAGATGACAGCAGTCTCCAGTGCAAGGATGCCATTCCTTTTCAGACATGAACCTGGTGCCTCTGCTCTGACAAGGAGATTTGAGGTATTATTCTTAATCGAGCCAGTGAGAGTATTTTGCAAGATGAATATGTTGTGCTATTTCCGCACACCATTAGAGGCATTTTGCATTGTTATGCTCCATTTTTCTCGCTCCAGTGCTGGAAGGGAGGGCAGTCCTGAACCCACATTAGCTATGCTTTCTGCTTCAAACACTCATAAATTGCAGCCGAGTTTTTGATCCGACACCGTTGAAATGGCGTGGTATTTTTCAGTGTTTCAGAAAACTGCCTGTCTAGTGGAATGATGAACTTCCACTGCTGGTCAAATTGGCCCTGTAAGTATTAGGACAAAAGCAATTCCCAGTGCTCCAGTACTATAGTTTGCCTTGTTATCTTGAAGAGAAGCAATTGTTTACACTGAATAGTTTCACTCAGGCAGACGTTTCGTGCTGTAGCATGCATAAGCAACATCCTCTCCGATGCCAGATTTAGTCCTTGTACTTGTTTCAAGACTTGTAATTTATCAAAAGTGTCAATACTCATTGATAGAGTTCAGGAAGTGATGCATTTTGTTTACCCCATTTGTAAACTGACAATTTTCATGTTCATTTTAAATTTGTTATGATTTCACCTTTTATTTTCTGTCATAGGGCCATAGCGGGAGCAGCGGGTGCTGGAGGCCAGGTATTATATTAGTGTCATAACCAACACTAATCAGTCATGGGATGTCTGGATTCTCTGGACAGATGGTATATTTGATAAGGAGCCAAATGTGCCCAAATATGGATTTTAAATTGTTTGAAAGAGTTAAAAAAGAGGAGGAAAAAAAATTATTTTGCCTCCCGTTTTTTTTAACTCTTTCACTTGAAGACAGAAGTGCAGATGTTGTCTAAGTGTGCAGGTGTATGTGCGGGATGATTCCGGTGCTGATTGGTTCATGTTGTTCTGTTTGGTTTGGTATCACGTCTGTGAGAGCAGAGCACATGCGAGGTCTTGCGGGTATCAACCCCGAGGGTCACCTGATGGTAGTTGGTTTCCCCTTGAGGTCCCCAACTACCTCTGCCTCTGTTTACAGTCGTTGGGTTTTCAGGTAGACATGCAAAACCTGTCAAAATAAGCAGATGAGAGGAGAGGCCCTGTTATGAGTTCAGGGAAGAAAAAGTTTTTTTTTTTTTGTGAAATATTTATGCTAGAACATCACATCAAGCATTACTCACAGGCGAGCCATTCAAAGACGCCGAGGGACGTTTGTTTAAGTGCAGTGTGAGTGAGGTTCAATAGGTGGATTTACATTAGGGGAAGTGGGTGATAAACTCATTTGGAATTCCTGGGAAGTTAAAAAATAGTCACACAGCTGGAGCTCATTTTTTTTTTTTTGCTTCCAAACACAGACCAAGGAAAGTTCACAGACGCCTGTTTCAATGTGTGCATTTGTGTGTGTGTGTGGGAGGTGGGTGCATGTGTGTGTGTGTGTGCGTGTGTGTGTGTGGGAGAGAGACAGAGAGAAAGAGAGAGAGAGAGAAAGAGATTACATGCAAGTGTGTGTGTGTGTGTGTGTGTGTGTGTGTTTGTGTGTACAAGAGAGAAAGACAAAGAGATAGAGAGTGCATGCAAGTGTGTGTGTGTGTGTGTGTGTGTGGCTGGACAGTCCTCCCAACATGTGCTGCTCTGGTTAGGGGCCGGCATGATGAATGTGTGACACTGAAGGATGAGGACGATGTTGAAGGTCTGATTGGGAGGTGGGAAGGAGGTGAGGTGGAGGCAGGTCATTAGGACTAATATGGCCGCCGAGAGACAACCCAGCTGGACAGGCCCGCTCACCTTCCTCTTGTCCCCTTTCCCATCACATACACACACACTCACTCACACACACACACACACACACACACACACACACACACACAGACACACTGTATTCTTACATTCTTAGAAGATGACCCAAGAGGCCATGAATTCCAAACTTCTCCATATCATGATATCTTTGCTCTCTGGATTAGGGTGAGCTATCTTTGTGCTTCAGATCAATGTATTTGATCACTTATAGGCTCTTTAATATGGGCCTCTATTGGTTTATCCTGTGCAATGGCCTTGGCTACTGTAGGGCATGGGAGTGGACTCTGGAGGTCAAAAGGTCAGATTATTGTCCTGGTGGCTTAGGGTTCTGGGGTAGGGGTGATGGGGTTAACAAGTGGAGGTGGACTGACCACTTATTTACTTTGCAGAGGTGGGCGCTGGGAAGGATTCACAATGGCCACGCTGCCACAAGCATAAACACATAGACATACAGACACATGCACATGCACACAAACATCATGTTTTCTCTTGAAATATGTGCACACACACACACGCGCCCACACACACACGTATGTTCACCCAGCCGTTCAAAAAGTAAACAGCGTGACTGGAAGTCAATCTGTTTGAGGTTTGTGCAGCAGGCCGGCCCGCTCAGCTCCAGCCACGAGTTCAGCTGGAGGGGAGAGCACCGGGGGGCAGGGGGCTGGTGCCGTGTGGTGGTGCTGGGTGGTGGTGGTGGTGCTGGGTGGTGGTGGTGGGGGTCCGGCAGACAGCGGAGCGAGGGCAGATATTACTCTCTAATTATTTGAACAAGTAGCTGTTGACGGAGGAGAGCAAGCTGTTGCGGGGAGACTCTATGTCCTTTAGCAACGAGAGCAGAGCGTGTGATCACCTCTCCCTTGCTCTGACACACACACACCTCTCTCCCTCTTCCAAAACACCCCCCACAGACACACACACACACACACACTCCCACGCACACACAGATCCACACTGAGCTCTTTATCAGGTCCCCTAAGAAGGATGAGACAAAACATTACAAAACATTGTTACGGTGATAAGGTAATGGCTGTTGAATGCGAGTGAAGTCATCTTCTCCTCCTTAATCAGCCGAAGCTTTCGGCCATTTTTTTTATCTTCTCTATAGTTCTCTTCTTCTTCTTCTCCTTCTTCTCTTATGACTTTCTCTCGCTCTTTCTCTCCCACTCTTTCACTGGTGGTGACGTGAGCCGTGAGACACGCAACCCCACATCTATCATCAGATCAAGGGTCATGCTGATAGGCTGGCCCTTGAGAAGCCCTTGTTCAAGTAAAATACGCAAACTTCACTGAGAAGATTTGTCACAATCAACGCAGAAGCCTGCTAAACTCTGTTCCGCTCAACTCCACAACTCCCCATTTTTTGCACAAATAGGTGTCTTTCCTCATCTAGTTAATTACATTGTAATAACACACACGTGTGTGTTTGTGTGTCTGTGTGTGTTTTTTTTTCCAGTGCTGGTCATTTTTTTCTGCACATGTGTTTTTTGCACAAGGAGTGTTGTTTGGTGAATGTTTGGAACACCCTCTTCACCCCATGTGTCCCCTCCACACACACAGTAACACTCACACACACACACGCACACACACACACACTCTCACACACACACTTCAGGCCTACCAGTGTGAGCAGCCTGCTCTGTGCATGGAGACAGCAGACGCCCCAGCAGCATACATTAACACTAGCCGAGTGTGCCCACTCGCACCCTGCCCCCAAGAGGGTGCTGGAGATGAGTGTGTGTGTGTGTGTGTGTGTGTGTGTGTGTGTGTGTGTGTGTGCATGCTGCTTTCCATTTTTAATATTTGCACACATTTTTGTGCCCTGAAAATAAGAATCCCCAGTGCATTCACAGACACACACACTCACCCACACACAGACACAGACACACACTACCCTCACCACACACACACACACGCATACACATGCTTGAACGCTCATATACGCCAAAAGTGACACACAAGTACAGTGTGAGTGACAGGAACGAAACTGTTACCTTGCTGCTTGGGTACGAAGCGACTCCCCGGAGGTTCATCGCAAAGAGGGAAGTTTCCTAACAGATCCCTGCCATTGAATACACAAGAACCTTTCGCCTTATAAGGTGATCTCAGGAGGAATCCACCGGCACCAGCTCTGCACGGTGTCTGTGAGGTTCACAGAGGTTGGTGAAAATATTTGAGCTGAGAGTGTGAAGAGTGAAGACAGCGATTACGCAGGATGAGTGCGGAGGAGAATTAGGGGAGGTGATTGATCATTTTTATTGTTTTCCAAAGGTGTTTCTCTCTCTCTCTCTCTCTTTCTCGTTCTTTCTCTCTTTCTCTGTCTGTCTTTTCTTTGTCTTCACATGTTTCTCTGGGGTAGGCAGAACATCCCAGCCAAGAACACAGTAAATTTAGATTTGTGCAGTTCCACAGAAAGTGGACTTTTTGTCACATCCATATCACCAATACAATGCCATGCCATTTATACTATCCACATGTCACATGTACTATATTTGGCTTATTTTTCACCTACATGAGAAAGAAATTGTACGAAGCATTTCATGTAATCATTCATGTCACACAAATACCATAGCATTTTATCGGCATTAAGGACTTGACAAAAGGTCAATTTTCCATGGAATCACTTATTTTATTTCCTAATAGCTGTAGTAAAGCCCTATAGTAATAGTCACAAAGACGCAAGACCGTCCAAGAGAGTGAAATTGCTGAATGACTTTTTCACCATTACTAAAGAAAAAAAGAGAGAAAATGAGAGAAAAAAAACTTTGTTGACAGCTTTACTGTGAGGTGTCAATTTAAAAGTCACACTTGACCTCTTGGGATAAAGAAATTATTACTGTGCTTCTTGTGTGAACTTCTGATGTGCATCCAGGCATTACATTTTTTATTCACAATAATTTAACTGCAAATTATGTCAGTCAAGTTCATTAATTATCTTTCAAGTGTTATTGTAAGTAGAACAGCAATGGTGGTTGCCTATTTTTATTTTCTAATATGCTGAATATAAATATGCACCATGTGTCAGAGTAATTTCATAATTTAATGAGTTACAGATGTTGCTGTTGTTCCTGAGATGATAAGTAGATTTGACTTTTCTACAGTGTACAGTTATAAGCAGTGTGTGTCAAGGGCTTACCACACACAACATGACAATCATAACACATTCACTCTCTCTTTCTCATTCTCTTTCTCTCTCCCTCTCTCTCTCTCTCTCTCCCTCTCTCTTTCCTGCTCTCTCTCTCTAAAGGCTTGACAGTATACTTTCTCAGTGGCTTTAACACATGTTATCTTTCAGGTCACTTACTCACTCTCCATCAGTGAGTCACTTGTCTCGCTTGTTCGACCGCTCCTCCAGACAGGTGTTTAGGCAACAGTGCTGACGCTTGCACAGCACGGAGAGTCAGCGGCACGGACCTCCCCCAGGGGAATATGACTGAGATGTGGCCATGGCTGCTAGGGACGCCAATCGACAGGGCTAGAGCCACCGCGGACAAAGACATAGAGAGAGAGGACACAGAGGGAGAGAGAGTGAAAGAGTTAGAGAGACACACAAAGAGAAGCAGAGAGAAAGTGAAAGAGCAAAAGAAAGAGAAAATTAAGAGACAGAGAGACAGAAATGCTTGATGCTCTGTTGACACTATAAGAATCTACCAGCGTGGTTTGTATAAACAACTTGACAGAGGTAATACAAGTAAGACAACATCTGAATCCAACAAACCGGTGCTGTATATAATTCATATCTGATATAAAAAGAAAACTAATTGAAATAAGAAACATTTCCGACCACTCGGGTTAACTTAAACTAAATTATTCCACAACTCCACAGCTTGACAGAGTTGTCAAACAGAAATGAAACCCATGGGTTTTGGTATGATACTGTGATGAAATATGTGGATACATTCACCGCTCAGCAAAATACGTTACTGGTATCAACAGAACAGAGTTTGCACTACATGATTAAATAAACTCAGATTGTCCCCAGCAATCTGCTGTCACACACTACATATGGAATGGCAACAAAAGACCTGGTGTAACTATGTCACACTTCTTTTATGAATTATGTATTCACAGATGACTTGCATCAATTTACTTCTTCCCACATCTGACACATCTTACCATATATTATATTGTTGCCCCAATTAGAAGATATTTGAATTAACAATGTATGCATTTTGATTGTATTAATGGGCTTTGGCAGAGGCTTTAGGATGTCTGATATGATAAGGGATGCATTTTCCTAAGCCAGAACCATGTTGTTCTTGGAGTCTGTGTGTTAGTTGAGGAATGTTGAACTGGTGACTAAAAAATATTTTTATTCAGAGATTCCATGGCCTAATGGTTGCTCTCCAATGTGTCATAATTCAATGTAATAATAAGACATGCTTCTCCTAGTGTCTCTGGGCTACGTAAACTGTTGAAAAATCATTCTTCCTTCGCTTGACGTGTGTCAAGATCTCTTTCTTTCTTTTTTTTTGTGCTGAGAGGCTTGTTTTTGTTACGCTCAGTCTTACATTTCATGGTTCATTTTGGTGTGAAATTGAATTGATTGGATTTCTCCAAGAGTGACTGATCTAAACACGTCTAATTCCCGTTCAAACACACGGCATCACTCTGAGCCTCCACATCTAATTCATCACTAGTAGCGTTGCCACAGCAGGGCTAGTGGGTCTGTTCTTCATTAAGCTAATCTTCTAACAAATGACCTTTAATTATTGCTTCCCTGTTAATGTGATTATTTATTCACATGCTTACTGCATTGCGTTTAATCACTAAAGCAAATGAGGAATAATATCTTGGTCGACGTTCTTTTTTCCCCCTCGCTGTCGGAAACCTTTTGTTGATGTTTTCGCACGGCTTGGAAATATTTTTGTTGTTGCTTCAAAACATATTTGTTTAACGGCAACAGATGAGGAAAATAATGCTGACCTTAAGCTGCTTGTTGATTTTGTTGATTTTTTTTTTATAAAAAAAAAATGAACCCATTTTATCAGTCAAACTGAATGCCTGTTAAGCCATAAAGTGGCTTAAAAGAGTGAGTACCTTGCAGGTGAATGGCAGGCAAACTCCATATTAAACAAAACAACAAAGCTGTGTGGAGACTCTAGTGTGCTTCTCTAGAACCCCAGGCAGACCTTCATACAGGTCACTCCGCAGGAAACCATGGTGCTGAGAGTGAAGGTAGAGAGAGAGAGAGAGACAGAAAGTGATTGACATGAAAGAAAAAAAACTAATTCACACTCTACTATCTCAAATCTTCTTTTTTTCTGGCCATGATAGAGAGAGAGAGAGAGAGAGAGAGAGGGAGAGAGAGAGAGCAGAGGTGATGGGGTGCCGGGGATCAGGAGAGGAGGAGTTGGGGGTTGGTTTAAGAGAGTCAGGATTGTGTTAGTTAAACTGCTCCTCCTTTCATGACCTCTCTGGCCATTTCTTACGCCCGTTAATTGGTCTTGTTTGTAAATCTCTCCATTACCGGTTAATGGCTATGAGAGGCAGTGGTGTGAACGAGAGAGTGAGACAGAGAAAGAAAAAACGCGCGAGAGAGAGAGAGAGAGAGAGAGAGAGAAGGGGCTTAGTGGGGCTTGACCCCGCCGGTGGGAAAAGGCTGCAAGATGTGAATGTGTGATGACTCTCCTACCTGCTTTGTGCGGGGTCGGGAAGAGCTGGGGAGAGGGGGGTGTCAGCCTGCCTGGGCGACTATTGTGGGCCTTTGTTCCCAAGCGAGCGTGGTGACTCCCAGAACATCCCACTCTGCCCCAGCTTTTCCCCCTACCCCACTGCTAACCCATGTATGCTCAGCATGGCAGAGTGTGTGTATGTGTGTGTGTGTGTGTGTGTTGGGGGATGGCGGGTGTTTAAAAATGAATGGTGTGACCTTAGGTGGGGGGATCTATTCAAAAGGGAGCACACTTCCTTTGGAACGACAAATCCCCACCTCGTCTGTAGACAAACACACACCCAATCACACATATCACACATGCATCCACATACATACACCTTTCTTTCTTTCTCTTTCACACACACACACACACACACATGCACACTCACACACACACAAATACAAACACAGACTAACTCAATCAGTCACACACTCTCTCTCTCTCTCTCTCACACACACACACACACACACACACACACACACACACACACACACACACACATACACACACACACTAAATAGATAGCTTGAGGGCATTGCCTTTATCTGTGTATTCCCCCATATGTCCTGCCCTCCTCACCCTTCTCTGCTGATATCAATGTGAGGGCCAGACTCACACTTCCAAACCTGAGAGGGAGAGACAGAAATGGAGTGAATGAACGAGCGACCTTGTGAAACGTAATCATGTGACCCTGAAGGAGTCTGCCTTCTGCTCCTCCGATGATCCCGCAGGTCAGGCCAGACGGAGCATGGAATACAATTGGACACTGCCTCTCTATAAGTCAATAATGCATTAGCACTCGCAATGCACACATATAGGCTTTCAATTTACTGCTGAAACTTGTTTTCTACACAATTATCCTGCTGGGTAATAGCCATACATTTATATGTAGCCTTCAGAAAGCATGATCAAGCATGATCAAAACGAAATGTCATTAAAGTGCCTGAATGGCATGGTATGTATAATTACATCTAATGGTATAAATTCACAGAAAACTGGTCCTATGTACAGTATAATAGATAATCAATTTTGAATAGATTATGAGAGAAAACTTTTTTTTTTCAACCATTTGGCTGAACTTGAATCTAATTAATCCACAGCACTGACTTGTAAAAGTAAATGAACATGACACTCACACACCTTGATAAACAACCTCGCACATAATGCTTCCTTAAATACCAAGAGCCAGTACACAAAGATTGAGTTACCATGCTCAACAAATTCTGAACACACGCTTTATGTGCAACCTGCATGAAATTCTGTAGTTTCTGTTCTTTTAGTGAAACATTTAATGCACCACAAAGCTAATCAAGGATCCCTTAATGAGGAAAATTCAAAACAATAGTATGAGAAACCATCGCTTTCAACACAATAAAAAGATTCAATAATATTCTCTGCTGTGTATAAAGGCTCTGTCATTTTCTAATGTTCTCTAATGGGCATAACTGGTTTCACTTAAGTGGTCTCTCAAATACTGTATTGGTAAATGACGGAGGCAACCTCCACACACACATACTGAAAACACCAGTCTCAGCACTTTGGGAACTGATTGAGCTACTACCTTGTTGATAAACTTGTGTGTGTCTCTCTCACACACACTCACACAATGAGAGACTGTGTGAATGTGTGTGTGTGTATGTGTGCATGTTTTCTCAGTGACTCTGAGTAACGATTGTGCTGAATGTCTTAGCGTAGAATTCATTGGCGCTCGCTGCTCCTTACAATGGTCTGTCCGTGTGCCGTTGAGCGTGTGTGTGTGTGTGTGTGAGTATGTGTGTGTGTGTGTGTGTGTGTGTGTGTGTGTGTGTGTGCATGTGTGGTGGAAGTGATGGATTGGGCCCCGACAGCTCTGGGTGACAGACACTCACAGTCACTCATGAGATCATCTCAACAACACAAATACACTGCGGCCAGCCGATACACTCGCCCATATGGTCACTTAGTACTCTCTCTCTCCGTCTCTCTTCCTCTCCTGTTTGCTAATGTGTGTGTGTGTGTGTGTGTGTGTGTGTGTGTGTTGATGCCGCCATATGTGTTTGATGAGTAATGTGTGTATGTTTTTAGTACTAACATTGTGTTTCATGTCTGGGAGTGTGTTTTGATCCTGTGTGTGGGGGATGTTTTAGTGTCCACTGTAACAAATGCAGTGGTTGCGTGTACGAGTGTGCGTGTTCATGCACGTATGTACATGTGTGAACAGGTGTGATGCATGACCACGTGTTAGTGTGTTGTTTCTGTGAGTACAGTAGTGTTTATGTTGTTCAGTGCTAATGTGTAGTACACTTTGTAACTTGTTTGGTGTGGTGGGAAGCCAGTAGTGTAAGAATCAGTGGGCGCTTGACAAGTATATCATATCTGACCCCTAGTGCCACCTGTTTTACACTATCATATTTACAGCAAATGCAGCGCTGCTAGAACCTAGCGTATGTTTCAGTACAGTAAAACTGGCAATTAGTATACAATGGCAAATGTTTATAGCCTTTTTTTTCTATACAGCATGTCTTTTTTTCCCCTCACACAGACACACTCACACACACACTCTCTCTCAATACCTAACATACTATTTCTTTGTTTGTTATTTATTTTCTATTTGTTTATTTATTCATTTATTTATTATGTATTTTTGGAGCAGCAAAAACACAAGGATTTTGCTCTCCTATATAATATAATGAGACGTAATAAAGAGTATTTGACTCTTGAAAATATCGGTTAGCATGTCCGATTTTCTTTTTCCTCTTTGGTACCATGATTGTCATGTTTGGATGTTGTTACTTAAGTTACCAACCTTGTATTGTGTCTTTATTTACTCTTGTTCTGTCGTTAACATGATGGGAATTGGAGTTTTATGTTGTAGATAAACAGCCTATATTTTGACAGTGATGCAACACGAAGAAAAGATGTTTTAATTATTATTATGAAATGTTTGGATCGGTCTAACATGCTGTCGTGGCAAGTTCTCACAAAAGCATTAATCTCATAACGTCATAAATTGGAGTTCATACTTCAGTGTTTTAATCCTTTCTGTGTGCTGTTTTGGTTTTCATCATGGAAATGGTTTTTGTTTTGAGAAGCATCCTTGATGTCATGTTTGATAGGACAAACGATGAACTCGCTCCTGCCTGATGAATTCCTCGGCGGATTATGCTCGTGTTTCCGACTGTTGGTGCAATATGAATCTTGTCTGGGCCGTGTTTGCAAATAAAACCTGCTCTTCAAGGCACCAGTGTTTTGTCCCTGTCTGATCCCCTGAGACAAGCCAAGATATGGAGACAAACACACACAAACACACTTTCTCTGGCCTAAGCCCTGCCTGAAGCCCTTTGCTTGGGCAAATTGTGTGTTTGTATGTGTGTATGTGTCTCTCTCACTCCCTCTCTCTGTGCACATGTTTAAGGGAATGCACATTTGTGTCTGCAAACTTTTGTGTATGAGTGTGTGTGTGTGCAGGTATGTGTTTGTGGGAGAAAAACAATGAGCATATGTAAAAGCCTAATTTATGGTTGTGCAACACCATCAATAGTTATCCAACGTATGTCCATGTACCATGTACACCAGAGTAGCACTAGTCTACCCACATACCGATACAATGAATAAAAGTTCATTTGGCTTTGTCTGTCTGTCCTTTTGATAATGTTGCTAATTGAGACATAGCACTTAAAAATAGCCAAGTTATTCACGTTATTTATTTATGAGTGAGTTTCTGCCAGCCAACTGCTCTGTTAGCTTGTGAACTTCTCACATACCTGCCTACCAAGGAATGCCTGCTGACGAAGTGCTGATTTCAAAACTTTATTCAAAAATAGGCCCAGTACAATTGGGAAATCCTTCCGCTGTATCCGAATTGTCTGATATTATTTACAAAGCTTGCACTGTGAACTAACATGTTGCTAAATATACCTACAGTGGGTAGCAAAAAGCCAAAACAAAGCAAGCCGACCAATCACACACTCCCTTTATCCCTCCCTCTATATCTGTGTCGTTACGACGGATAGTTTGCAAATTGGAGAGGTATCTGTTGGAGAGGGTCTGCATGTCTGCGTGCGGGCTTGCGTGTCTGCGTATTGTCGGCGTGGGACGAGCATAAATTGAGCTTGACTCCGTATGTGTTTATATGAGTGTTTGTGTGTGTGTGTGTGTGTGTGTGTGTGTTTGTGTGTGCATGCGCGAGGGCAAGTGCAAGTGCATGTTTGTGGGCGGTCAAAGAGGTTGTATGACATTTTAGCTGTTAAATCGTGGTGGGTTTTCAAAAGTCCCATCAATAGTGGCACTGATTAGCTGAGTGGTGGCCTTTAGACCAACCCTCTCTCTTGCCTCCTTCACGCAAATATACCCTGATACACTTACCAGTGCAGTAGACATTGGTCTCTCTTTCCTCCCTCCATCCCTCCCTCCCTTCCTTCCTTCCTTCCTTCCTCCCTTCCTCCCTAAGAGTTATTAATTTGTTTAGGAGCGAGCCCAGCCTCCCAGCTCACAAGTAGTTGAGGGGAAAGTAACTTAAGAGGCTAATGATCTCCTACTCAAATAGCTAGGAAAGACAGTGTGTGTGTGTGTGTGTGTGTGTGTGTGTGTGTGTGTGTGTGTGTGTGTCTGCACTCTCCTCATTCTCCCTGAAATGGGATCCACCCCAAATCACCCTTGAAAGGTACAACAGTGGCACGGTCCCCAGGGCAGAGCCAGAGAGAGGAGGGGGCGGAGGGAGAGTAGGAGGAGGAGGGAAGCCATCCCAATAAATCAGCGCTGCCAGTCCCCCATGGGCATGCCTGACTCCTGTCACTTGCCAGTGGAGCAGGCTTTGTGGCTAGAGACAGGGCCAGTGGCACCATACATATGCGTATGTGTGTGTGTGTGTGGGTGTGTGTGTGTGTGTGTGGGGTGGGGGGGGGCGGGGATTTCACTATGAGAGGGTAAAAACTCAGAAACGTTCATGTTGCTTGGCGGGTCAAATTCATAGTGGGCTGTGTGGTGATTGTGAGCTAACTTGTACACGTGAGATTCGCCACTGAAAGTAAGCACTTAGTGCAAAATACAGTGAAATTCCACCTTTACATACAGAAATGTCTTTTGTCACCATTTAATGCTTTCTCATCAGTGTACAGCATTGCTTGAGACTTGCACTGCCATTGATTTGTTGTTACTATGTCCTGTGTGTTCTGAGTCAGTAGCTCTGGGTGTACTGGAGGCCATCTTCGATTGTGAAGTTGACACCACTGTGATGTACACTTAACAGCGCTAAGCACTGTCCCTTACTGCCCTGGATTGAAAGAGGAGAGAATCTCAGAGTTGTGTCTCGGAGAATATTTTAATGTCACCCATTTTCCAGAGCAATGTCGACAATGTCTAATGTGGCTTAACATGTCAGGGCGTGTGCCACCAAGTAACCGTGCACATTTAAGCAAGCATAGTTTTTTCTTGATCACGCTCACATTCTTCTTTGGTGTGTTACATTCAGTGCCTGTCAGTCAATGAGCTTTTTTTCTACTGAGGAACTGCTACTCTGTGCTAAGCTTTCATCACCATGGTAACATTTCAAGGTTTATATACCCTTTGGAAAATCCATGTAGCAATCTTATTAATACTTTGGGAGGTGTGTGTGTGTATGTGTGTGTGTGTGTGTGTGTGTGTGGAGGGGTGATGTCTTATTGCTATTACTTCTGCCACTACAGCTTTGAATTCATAAATGTAGCCCAAGGTTAGAGGCTGGAGCACAAAGATGCCATCGTTAGCCAGCACAGACTTATTCATTTATTTTTTACAATCAACCAGTACCTTTTTGTTTTAGTTTTTAAAGAAGTGCAGGTTCGTCTTGGCATACAATTGAGGTTCACCCTTCTCTAAATGATAGTATCCAAAGGTTTGACTGATGCCCCACCTTGACAACTAGGCATTATGTGTGGGGTGAATTTTTACATGCTTGCATACATACCCACACAAATAGTTAGGCTTTACATATTAAACCTCAGGAGTTTTCATGGCACTGTAAATGAAGACATTTACTTATTTATTAAATTAATGAATCGAGTGGAATAATTAATTACTGAATAAGTAAATTTACATGTTGGTGGAGTGAAAATACATCAATCAAATACAAATTGGTATATACACAAGGACATCCTGTCATCCTGTCTCTCGACAGGATGTGATGTCATTCATTGTCCTTATAATTCCAGGACTGGTACAAAAACCCTGATTGCTTTACTTTGTCCACTTGTCCTTGTGTGTCAGTGAGAGGACATCAGACTGAGCTGCCATGCACACTGCCCATGCCAAAGGGCCCTGTTAATCAGGCAGTTAATCAGCTGTAATCACAAGGGGTGCCGGCGTGAATAATTCACTGGGGTTGGGAGGTAGGCACGGCCCTTCAGCGCTGTTCCAAAGAACAAAGGACAGACACCTCTGAATGCTTAAGTGGTTTTAAAACCTGGAGTGTGGAGACATCAGATAATGTCTAAAACTAATTGCAGTCTTCACATAGTTAATATGCCTAATATGCACACACACACACACACACACACACACACACACACACACACACACACACTCTCTGTCTCATACACACACACACATACAGTGTAAATACACAGTTGCTGCTTTCCAGAGTTATTTTCAGTAGCAGGGGGATGAACATTGTATCACAATCACTGTGTTTTAACAAATTCAGATGGAGATCAGCACATTGCATCACCAAAATCTGAATCACCATAAACCTAGAAACCAATCACAACCACTTATCTGGGACAGGACTGGTGTTTTATCATTGACATCCAATAAAGATGTCTGCGTGATTTTGTATTGTTAAATGATGGATGTGTACTCTCCTTTAAATTGAGTAAACAGCTGACAAGAGCTGCTTGCTCTTCTTCCAAACACTTGTAGTAAAAGTTGAATGCTTCAGTATAACTTTAAATATCATGCTGGTTACACCTTTGGGAATAACAGCCAAATCGCTTCAGACCCCACTCTAATTCTCGATTGCAGTGCATTCTGGGTTTGTCCAAGGTTAAAAGAATATTTCAGCGCATTTTGGCAACCCATGTTCTATGTCACCAAATACTATTGGTTGGAAAAAGAATGAGACAGTTTGGTACAACATAGACCAAATAGTGAAACAGCAGTTAACGCTGACGAGCGGAAGCATCAGTTTCATTGTTCCTTGCCCCTAGGAGTAAGCATTAGCAATGTTCGCCAGTCATTACACACAACATGCAGAAATATTGTTTTCAATTACCAAAATACATGGAAGACAGAAATCATTGCTATTGCAATGATTGCTGATTGCTACTGTAAACTATCGCACTGGCTCTTTTCAAAGGCGCTGAAATGATTTTGTCTACATTTCAGGGGGAAATGCAGGCCTTAAGAGACTCATTTATTTCAGTTGGTAAAATGACATTGATGTTCTTCTGCTTTAACCCTCAGATTCAACACTACTTCCCCCTACAAAACACGTCTCCATGCAGAAAGGACACACACACACACACACACACACACACAGTGCACCTTTCCCATTTCAATCCCTGTCTGAAGTGAGCACTATATCCCTTCCTCAAGCCTGGACAAGTCTAGACCACCCCACACAGGCCTGTCTGCATGTCTCCCCGCCTGCCCGTCTCCCCGTCTGCCTTACCTACAGTGGCCTGGGTCTCAGGGCTCCTGCTCTGAAGTAAGGAGGCTCACCTGACACCACCCTCTCCTCTTCGTTTTTTTTCTCTCTCCTTTCCTTCCCCTTCCTCCATCCTAACTGTCACAACGAAAGCTCACTTCTAAACATGCCTCAGCTCAGCTTTGTGTGTGTGTGTGTATGTGTGTGTGTGATCAGATCAACTGACCTTACCTACAGAACACCCCCCACCTCCAACCCCCTGCCCCCACAAATGCACACCCCTCTCAGTAAATCGGTGTGGTTGCCGCAGCAACTAGTGACCCCCGGTAACGATGATGATCGGTTTCCACGGTTACTGGTCACTGCTCGCTGTGGCTAAAAAAAAAAACAAAAAGAAAAAACAAAACCTGCTCCTTCTATGTCAGAGATAAGCGGTGAACCACTCTGACCTCCTCCCCACCTCCTTCTTATCCTTGCTCCTCTGCTGTGAAGGGTTGCAGTTTCTCTTTCATTCTGATCGGTGAGCTGAGAAAGGCTAAGGCAGGCTGACAGGGCCAAAGACCTTAAGCATTCGAAACTTGCGCTGCAAGACGAATTAAAAAAAAAAAAAAAATCGTGTCAGTGAAATTTAAGCAGCTCACCTAGGATGTATTTATATACCTACGAGAGGAAATATGTTCCTGGTCACAGTCAGGAACAGAGTAAGGGTGTCATGTGTCATTGGAGCTTGAGTAGATGTAGCGTTTGTGTCTATACAGGTGAGAGGTTAGAGAGATTGTGTGTGTGTGTGCGTGCATGTGTGCGTGCCTGTAATTTAGCCTCTCTGTTTAATTTCTATGTGTATGTGCACATTTCTTTGTGTGTGTGTGTGTATTTTAGCCTTGCCAATCTTTTTGTATGCATCTGTATATTTAAAAAAACACGCTTCCACTCTGCACTAGGCCATGTGGTTTAAGCTGTGATACGTGGAGAAAGCTGCTTTAATGAAATGTCTTACATCTGACAGGTGAATGATGTCACCTTTCCTGACTTTGACCCATTTATAAAGGGTTTCATACCCACGCAACTAACCTCACTCGGTGCATGCAACTGATTCTAGATCAGCGCTGAGTGGCAGAAGCTTCCTGCGTGTATCTTCACAGCACTTTGACGACAGATCACAAGACTGCCTGCGCTCGTCTGCGGCCTACGCAGATCCACAGTTGGAAAAAACCCCTAGAGCCGCCCACTTAAGTCTGTCTTAATTAAATGCACAACTTTCTCTGCTCATTGTCACGGTATTATTGTGCTTGTTTGCAGGGGGATTGTTAGAATAAGACAAAACAAACATTCAAGTGATCTCACAATGCTCCTTGACAGAGTGTGTGCATGTGCTTGTGTGTCTGTCAGTGTGTAAGTGTGTGTGTGTGTGTGTGTGTGTGTGTGTACACCTCACAATCACATTAACAATAGACAAGCTCTTCCGGCATCAACAAACACCCCCTTCTTCTCTCTTTCCCTTTCTCTTGCCCGTGTAACAGGACTCAGCTCTCATGCTCAGCAAAGGATCGGGTTTGTACCACGCACAGAGAGGAACAGAAGCTTCTTCACTGCAGCTTAAATGACTGCCCACTGGCTGTGTGTGTGTGTGTGTGTGCGTGTGTGTGTGATATGTGTGGTGGCTGGGTTTGGTCTGAGAGTGAGTCTATTGAACCTATGATTGAGTGTTATGTGTCTACGCGTCTGTGTGTGCATGATTGAGTATGTGTGTGTGTGTGCGTGTGTGTGTGTGTGTGTGTGTGTGTGTGTGTGTGTACACAAATCCTGTGAATGGGGGTGAGGGCGTATGAATGAGTCGGGTCTATGACAGAGCATTGGCCAGAGCCCCTTAGGATACCTGTGTGCTGTGCTGTGCTGTGCTGTGCTGTGCCGTATTGTGACTTTTGAAGACAGGCTGCCTTTGATGTTTATGAGGAAAGGTGAGACACGCATTAGGTAGCTAGCCTCAGGCGTGATACTAAATCTTTACATGAGGCGACGACTCCAACAAAGAACAATACCTCGGCTCACATTCATGATTAGGAGCCATCAGTCACTTGTTTACATTGTCTGTGTGCCGCTGAAACACGGTTTGTTGGGGCTCTTTGTCGTGGAGGGCCAAACAAAGAGTGTAACAAGCCCAGGGATCGTGTTCTCTGGAGTGGACCCTCCTGCCAAAACTCACATCAAAAAATGAGTCTTGGAACACATCGAGAGCAAAAAAAGAAAACAACACCTCAGAGGAATTTAAGAAAGAAAGCGAGAGAAGAGAAAGAGAGAGTGATAGAGAGAGAGAGGGGAAGAAAAGGAAACGTCAAACTTTTTCCTTCACAAAGTGTACTGACTCATTCCTCATGCTGTTGCCCCGTGTTGATTTTTTTTTCCTGGCTGTCCATACAAACATGACAGAAAGTCTTAAAAACAAGTCAAGAAGTTGTGGTATTGGGTGACGCTCACTGACAGCCCATAATTACCCACAAGGTGCTAATAGTGTTCCTGCCGCCCGGTAGAGTGGACTGCATTGATGACAAAATAATGGGCGGTGTTCCCTTACCCCCCCCCCCCTCCCGAGTCGCCTTTGTCAGTGCAGTTGAACTTCGCCAGAGAGCATGAGAACAACAGGTGCATAGAACGAATCTCCAACCACATACATCCCTCAGCCAAAACAAGACCGCACCCCACCCACCCGCCCACCTACACAGACACACACACACACACACACACACACACACTTACAACCACCTCCACTGCCTGGAGGACAAAGCTATGCCTCTCTTTTTTCATCCATCCGTTTGTTTTGCCTTAATAATTCGCACTGTTGGCTCGAGTCAATGAGTGTTTTCATTCGAGAGCAAAGGGAAAGCCAATCTCCCTGCTCGCGAAAGCGATAACAACAGTTTACAGTCCATTGTCAGCGGACTTAGTGAATGAGTGAGTCTGGTGTTTATTAGCAGTGCCAAATGGAGGACAAGTCTCTGGGCAGACTGACTGCGGCCTCCGAGCCGACAAATATTATGACCAACTGCCTCTTAAATCCTCAGCCGTAATACAAACAGATGGATATCACAAACGGAGAGCCTCTGTTTTGTTTTTTTTTTACGGATTCTCTCCGCACCCAAAACACAGCTCAGCGTGGCAACGGGGAAAAGCATTAACGGCGGAGAAATTTCTAGAATGCTAATTGGTTCCTTTGTGATTCATATTTAATAATAATACTGAATACAGACACACACACACACACACACAGACAAAGCCTTGCATTCATGCACATGTCTTCTTCCTTAAAGAAATACCATTGTCGGTTGTCTTGTCTGGAATCATCACTTTTCATCTGCTGTGGACAGATATCCTCTGTCATTCTTGTCATCTCTGTCTTTTCTGTTTGGTATCTTCCCTCAGTATTTTTTTGGGAGGGTGGGGGTAGGATCTCAGATTGCAACTGAAGAGGAAGGAGGAGAGATTACTTCAGACGTGTTCCCGTTTTATCTGATGAGAAAGAATCCAATTAAACAAGGAAGAGTGTGTTGGTTCTTCAACAGCTAGGATTCCTTCCATCTCACTCTTGTTTATTAAGACCAAGATGATTACTATCTGAAGAGCTTCAAATTTTCAATTATTTTTTGGCCTTCATGACTCAAAGTTGGAACCAGACAAAGCGAGCCATGTCATACACTGTGAAGAAATTATGCAGTCTGCAGATATTGACAGTTCCAAGTAAAGACAAACAGACAATAGAGCATTTGTCTCCTTTTCTGTGGCCAAATCTCATAGGCTCGTGCACTCCAGAGACAATGTATGTCACTGCATGTTGAGGTGTTACTTGGACAGCATCTGAAATGAATATTGATGGGTATGAAATGGTATACCACCCAGTTTTGCTTCATCGTGCGTCTGACGGCTGTTTCTTTCGGAGTGGTAAACATCTCTGGAACGACTGGAACACAAACAATGTATGTGGGTGTAAAATATAACCGCACCTTGTCAGAAGACGCAAATAAGGAAATTGATGATGAGATGTCTTGGCCAGCCCTCGTAGTGACAGCCATGTCCACTGCTGTGAGGGAACCATAATGCAGGGGCAGGTCCTGCTATTTAGCACCTTCCAGAAGCTCTAACACCACATGGTCCTCATCAAATAGACTTTTAAATGTGGAAAAAAACATCTCTTGAGTTTCAAGAAAGGCTGCAACAACATAAACTCATGTCTTTCCTTCATCCATTTTCAGACATTCTCCACTCTAATACTGCTCTAAAATGTGTATGCGTTTGTGCGAGTGTGCATGTGTGTGTCTGTGTGTTTAAGTATACTTATACTTTGATCATGTTTGACATGTGTGTGTGTGTGTGTGTGTGTGTGTTTTCCCCTCTTTATCAACTGGGAACAAGGAAAAGGCTCAACACACATTCAGCCAGGGAGACTCACACATCCATAAGCGTCAAGAGCACAGCGTGCAGCAGCTCTCTTCCAGCTCTGTTTAAGAGCCGCTACCATCAACAAACACTTTTTGAAGACCAAAAATAAAACAAGCAATCGTGATTTGCAGCCCAATTCACTCAGAGGCCACTCAAGAGTCAGTAAATAAACCTGTTTGAGTCGGGAGAAAAACACATCTTAAAGTTGCACAGGGGGCAACACACTGCTAATGCTAGGGATAGCAAACAAATAATAATCACCAACTATTGTACGTACGGCTTCATGCCTGTGTTTGTGGATGTTTGGCAGGCATATTCAAGGAATGGAGGTATCACTTATCCCACCCAGAAGAGTACTCTGTTTTGAACATGAGACAACAAGACAGAATTTAGAGAGAAAGAGGAAGAACACACATCTCGTTTACCTCCAGACTTAGCTTGTTTTTGGCTCTCCACGGTAACCCCATCCCTGCACACATCCCAAGTTTGCACACATTCCAACCTGCTCGCTTCAGAACAGTGACATCTCCGTTGTACACAATCGGCAAAATAGCTGGTCAAATGTCAAGTTGCTCTGAGGGGCTGTTTTGTAAATAAAGTGTGATAATGACTATAAATACTTACACACACACACACACACACACATACACATACATACACAAACACACACACACACACACACACACACACATATACCTTGAGACACAAGAGGCTTTTCCATCAGTGCCTGAAGGCTAAACGTGTCACCGCATGGACTAATGGTACCATTCGTTTAGTCCACCCCACCCCCACCTTAGACCACTTGACAATGTTGCTGCTGCTGCTGCATTGAATTACAAACGAGCCTCGGACAAGCCTCTCTCTCCTCCTCCTGATATTTAATCGCATGATAAATTGTTTTGGAATTCGAGGCCTCACTGCGCAAGCCGTGTTCCCAGGCAGCTTTGCTCCTGGTTCTTCGTCAGGTGAAAAGCCTTTGAGGTGGGGGACCTAACTGAGCTATCTGTCAAACTAGTCAAACTAAGCTGCTCCTTATAGACTTGGGCTATTGGGGTTTAGGTAAATGAATCCATAACAATATGCCAAAGGTGAGAAAACAAACACAGCTTAGTCATTGCCTAGGGGTGACTGAAGTAGGGAAGAATGTTGCTCAGCGGATGGTGTCTCGCAGAAAACTGCGCCACAGCTCTTTGAGTCGGGAAACTTGTACTTACTTTAAAACTTGACAGGTTCCCCTTAAGTAATTGTAATTCACACTTACTGTCACCCTTCTGACCTGTGCATTTTTCAGTAGAGCAAGTCCTGAGTTGTACGTAAAGCCATTTGTCAACCTCAGACTTCAAATGAGATACATTACATGCTGTTATTTAAAGTTGACAGTTACAGCTCCCACTACCGAATGTTAGCAGTACTGAGTGTGCAAGCAGGAGGTTCTTCTCTCCATTAACACACTAATACCTGGTGTACTGTAAAGGTCAGCTAAAAGAACCTCCGACATATTAGACGACTGACATAAGTACAAAACCAACCAATTCATTTCTTGAGTGAAGAAGGGAGCTGATTGAGTTGTCTAGAGGAGACGAGAGGCAGTTGTGGCAGCTAAGCCCTGGAAGTGCCCTAATCGGCAGATGGTCTGAAAGCTGGGAGAGGGCTGGGGATGTGGGCAGCCATGGCAGACAGGCAGGCAGGCATGTGGGCATGGACGAGGGGCTGAGAAGTGCCAAGGGCTGAGGCTGGCTCTGGCACTAATGGACCAAGAGCTTCCTCTCTCTTGACAGAGCTATTTCTAAAGTGTCAAGATTAGAAGATATTCAACGTGGCATGGCCTGGACTGAAAGTGGCTAGCAGAAAAGTCCAGTATGACAAGGATTGTGACTGTATTATGAGAAGGCAGTCTAATGATTGCTAGTCAGCCTGAAAAGTATCTAAGACCCGAGAAGGCCCGAGAATGAATGTGCATTGGTTAAGGATTAACTGGTTTAGCACTGGTATAGACCCAGATACAGAACATTCATGGCATGGGGAAAATGCATATGTGTGAGTCAGAACCGTGTTGACCTTGTAACTGTGTGTGTTTATGTATGTATAAATATAAAGATATGTAGGAAACACTGTCGGTGGGTTACCAGTTGTGTAATCATAAAGAGGCACGAGGCGACAGCATCCGTGCTTATCATTTCTTTTTGCACTGGCAATCTCTCTAGTGTCAAATCCTGAGCAACATTAGGCATATCCATTTAGCGGTGACGTGTCAACACAGAGCCGTGACACGAGCCGAACGTGAATTAACATATTTATGTTTGCTAGGGTAAAAATATGAGCTAATTAGCTCGAGCACTAAGGGACGCAAGACCACCCTGGCACTCCGCACGCAGCTACAGGAAGCTCGTCCCTGTAATGACGGGAAGGTTACATCTGATCACTTGTTTTGTGTGTGGCAGGAGACAAATTAGTGGCACCCTCATCTTTGGCTGAGTGTCAATGTTGGGCTTCCTTGGTCGGGTTGGTTGGGTAATTCTTTGAGTTTGAAAACAGATGTCAAAACAGTAACAATGGCATGACACAGTTTGCCGTCCTTTTAAGCCAACTCAACCACTTTGTGCTGAAAGCATTTGGCAAACTTTGCGCAGGCAGTCGTATGGGGTTGGTGGGGGGTGGAGGAGGCAATGCTTTTACAAGCACTACTTTAGCAGCCTTCGAAATACTTGGCATTTACTCTGGCATTTACACTTATATATTTATTTCCCCCCCTTCATGCAAAAACATTCAGCGCAGGATGCAAATTCGGTTGGTTCTCGCAAAGATATGACATTTTGAAATGTGAAATAAATTGATATGGCCCAATTAAATTGCAACTTGTTTGGGAGGTGTAGTCAAGGGGAGGGAGGGAAACTAGCCTCCTCCTGGTCCTCAAATTGCCTGTGCATTGCAGTTCTATTTAATTATGCCCAGAAGAGTGTTATGTGATAACAGCGAGATCCCTCTCAGCCGGCGCACAGAGTGCTTTGAACATTGAAATGTTGCCTGAAGGACTGCCGTGTCTTTAAAAGCCCCTTGCCACTGAACAAAAGGCCCAGAGGGCCCACCTGGAAAGCATAAAATCACACGAGTGGCCGCAGTGTGTCCGGCACTACCTGTTATGGATATCCTCAACGCATTCTCTCTCTCTTTCTTTCATTCTCTATAAAATGCATTATGCCACTAAAAGCCTAGCGAGGTTTTTCTGAAGTTTGGGAGTTTACTTTTTGGGACAACTAAGCACACACAGTGTACATACACACACACATGCACACATGCATACATTGATATAGATTTTCCTAACCAATTTTCAACCAAGCCAAGCAATTATTGTGAGATTACATTGCACCCGTGGGCACTAAAATGAATCACGCTCTTTCCTTTTTGAGGCAAGCATGCAAACGCACATCAAACTTAACAAAGCAAACAATATCTGAAAGTACAAGGATGGCGTGTTTTCTTTGAACTTCAGTGACTGTTTAAGAAAAGAAAAGAAGTTTTAAAAACTCACTTGGAAAGTAACCAATATGTGGTATGTTATCTTGATAGCTCTAGCATATCTCCCCTCCACGGAAGCTGAATTTCTCCAGGACTGTCTGTTTTGAACAGCAGGGACCCACTAAGCAGCAGACCAACAGACTGTTGCTTGTGAATGATGCTGACTTGGAGATGAGATTTAGAGATGACAGTTTGAAGGGGGAATCTTTGCCCTCTGTACCAAGTGCTGTGTGCTGTGTGGAGTTCAAAAGGTCAGTAAACAGAGATTCATATGTCATACAGGAGCGTTGATTGTTTTCCTGCACTTTTTCTGAAGCTACCTCAAAACAATTTGATACAAATTTGTGGGAAAATTAAATGACCAGATTCTGCATCTTTATGCATGTATGCATGTAGATGTCCAAACTATGTGATATGTGTTAGACTAAGGTTACAGCACCTCATATCAAGTTGTTAGTACAATTTTATTCCCTATTCAAACATTGTACCTACAGCCTGCATGTACTTTTAAAACTTATAAGAGGTAAAACTTGAGGAAATCTTCCCATTAACATTGGACATCATTTGTTGCCTCAGCGATTTCAAGAAATATAAAAAATATAAAAATATATAAAAAAAGTTATTTGTATGTGGAAGGTGTATTGTCAGGTGCCTGCGTAGTCAAATTAGACTTGACTTTTACACATGAACCTTCACAAGGGTACTTGTTCCATTTACATGATTTGCCTGCAATGACACTTTGGGTGTTCTCATAACTAGATGACTTTGTTATTTTGCTTGAGCTTGAACTCTATAGCCATAAATCCATCTGTACAAAGCCATTAACATGGTACAACAAGGTATGGACTGTGCACTGTGGATCCGCACACATGCACCAGTTTACCTGAAAAAATATTATGTGCTGCAGAAATACAGACTTCATTTTTATAAAAGTGTGTGTCCCTTTGTGTGTCACTACATGTGTGTATTCATGATATTTAATTAAGGTCTAAATGTTAACAGAGCTGCCCCTGAAATGCTGGAGTACTATGTTCTCCCTCAGCGTAATTAACTAATGTTTTCTATACCTGCACTATTTGTCCTCAGTCAAAATTACTATCAGATATTGGCATGGCAGTAATATTTGGAAAACAGCATGATACCTTTTGATTGCAATTAACTGTTGTATTAATTTATACCTCAATATTCCTGCTTGTTTTCCTGGTTGCCAACAGCTGGCCTTGATACAACAGGGAATTACTAGTTCATTTGTATTGAGAGGGCTACAAGAGGTGTGTCAGGGCTACAAGAGGTGTGCCAAGCCTTGCTAAAGGCGTCACATTTCTATAGGTGGCAAAACCAGGTCCCCATCAGGTCACGATGAACCTGGCAACAGCAAATCATAGGTAACTTTACTACAAATGGATAGTGTGTGTGTGTGTGTGTGTGTGTGTGTGTGTGTGTTGGGGGTGGGGGGGGGGTGTTTGGAGGCTCAGTAAAGGTTTTTATTTTGTTAACGGGTTGACAGCGCAGAGGCTGCAAGCATCTTGCATATTTGTGCTTCGTCTCCCTTTGTTCCTATCAAAACAACACCAGAGCTCCCTCTTTTTTCTCCCGGGAGAGTTCTATAGAATCAGAAGCGAACATCAGCAGCGGGGAAAGGCGGGAGGGAATAAAAATTACAGTCTGAGGTGAAGAAAATGATATCCTTAGTGTATCTTCCCCAAAGCTCCAGCGAACGCGCTGACAGATGATGCCAGGATTAAACAAAAAAGATCAGGAACTTATGACTAATAGCGCAAAGCAATCATCTCTCATTATTTCAATTACACGGGTAAATGCATGCAATCATGGATCAAATTGCTTCTCTGAAGAGGGGTCTTTTCAGCCAAGCATCTCTGTCAGTAACAAAAAAGACAAAAAGTGCAAATATTTGCATTGATTTCCCTATGAAAATATACCTTTGTTTTGAATGAGAGAGCTGTGCTGCACCTGCAGTTAGTATGCGCATGTGCTTTCTCAACGCGTCAAAGATAATAAAAGAAGAAGGCGAGAGAGAAAGAGCACAGACTTTGGCCAGTAAGCCAGTATCAGGTCAAATGCTATAGCTGCCCACATGACTGACGTTTGCACACCACAGTACTAAGGTAAGCTTGGCTCTGAAAGGTTTCTAAATGGCAAACCATTTCTCCCAGTAATAGTACCTGTGTATGCGGCTGCACTGGCCGATTCGGGGGTCCGCAGACACCTGTGATTGATGACTCTGTGACTAGGAGAAAATTGCCTCCTATGAATAATTCAACGAGCTATCTATTTGCAGTTGAAGTAGCTGACAGGAAAGTTCTCTCTCTCTCTCTCTCTCTTTCTCTCTCTCTCCCTCTCTGTCTGTCTGTGCGCACAATCCACTCTCAAATCACTTCAGTGAGGAAAGTAAAAAGGGGGTTAGCGAGCAGAATCAGCGACAGCTTCGTTTTCCTCTCCAAGCGGAAGACGGAGGAGAATCACAGGTGCATTCGGCACAGCTCTGATGGAAGGTCGCGCGACCTTCTGTACATTCCTTTTTTACCACCTAACCTGTCAGTGGATTTCATGCCATTTATTCAACGAAAAAAAATAACACGATGGAAACAGAAAAGCACAGCCGAACGCGTCGTTCTGCTCAAGAAATGGACAGGGCCATTAAACACTTTTAAACTCAAGAGGAGCCAGCACGTCACACACACACACACACACGCGCACACGCACCACGCCAGGCAGGTTGTGTTCACAATGTTTTTGTCATAATATGCTATTCAATGTGTAGACAAAAGTGCTATGAAAGACTATGTAGGCCTGCTATTAACCAAACTTAAAGGATATACCGGACAAGGAATGTCTGTGGCAACATGCTGGCCTGTGGCTTTCTTTTGTTCTCTCAGTCTTGCACCAGACATTCCACAGCACAGGCCTAAATTCTGATGGCCAGAATACACAGACTGAGGGGGGCACTTGAAGAAAGAGACAGAGGGAGGCGTGAAGCAGAAAAGAACAGAGATGAATCAGTCACTCTCACTTTTCTGCTCTCAAGGCCAGTGAGGGAAGTCCATTGAGAGTTCATTTGTCTTTTGGTCCAAATGTTAAATGTGTGTCAATGTGGTTTCCGCCAGGACAGTGTGAGACTTTTGGAATGACTGTGGCTATGTGTGCAGTATTTTTTTTTTGGGGGGGGGGGGTCTGTGTTTTCCTGCCTAGAGTTTAATGCGTCTGTATCTGCCAATATCTACGCTGTCCTAGACTGAGGTGAACTGAGGTTAATATTAGATTTGTATATGCACATAGCTATAGATTACAGCAGTAATCTGTGATCAGAGATAAGTCTTAGCTCTCCGTCAGGTCAATCATTGGTAATACTACTCTAATCATTTTGTACAGCAAATGTGTGCAAAGGTTTCATACCCCTTGAGAATTACAAATCTACATTTGCTGACTTGTTGAAATATTTCTTGACTTCCCAAATGTATTCGTGCAATAGCAAATGAACCTGTGCGTCTGGTTGGTTTTGTTGTGAGTCTCTCTGACCCTGAGAGGTCTGCATGAGTCAGTGTGAGGGGGTTTGTGGGAAGGCGAACGGCAGGGTTGCCTGCACGGAGCAAAAAAAGGGGGCTGGCTCAGGCATCAGAGTGATTGACTGGCCTGGCAGATGTGCCGCTATAAGAGGTAACCGGATCCTGCCCTTCCATCTGGCTCCGGCCCTCCTCAATTCACACCTCGCCCAGAGCAGAGCAGAGCGGAGCAGGCACTGCCACTGTCACCGCCAGAGCCAAGGCTTTGTGCATCATGCAGGGCCAGAGAAACTGGGCGCCCCTATATTGGGCTGCACTGTGCACAATTCATATATGTGTGTGGGTGTGTGTTGTTGAATGATTTTTTTGTATGGTGTGAATAGGAGTTTGTGTGCATGTATGCGGATGTTTGTGTGCATATACATACTTGTGCGTATATTTCTTTGTTTGATGTTTGTGTGTATTTGGATTTATGAGAGGATCTGTATGTGTGTGTGTGTGTATGTCTGTGTGTGTGTTTTGTGTGCCTGAGCCTGTCCATTCTTCTGTCATAGTCATAGACTACAGACGTCAGCAAACTGTCTCTTGTAGGCCTGTCCCTCTAGTCACGCTGATTAGCAGCCTTGGGCTAATCATCAATTAGCAAGTGAGATTTTTTTTCTCCCCCTCTCTCTCTCTCTCTGCTCCTAGTGGGCGATTGCATTCATTGTATCTCCCAAGCATCCATCCACTGATTATTGTTTTTTTTTTTCCTCCCGCCTGGTAAGAATTGCAATTAGAAAAGGCTGCGACTGTGAATGCACTGAGTATGATGGCTTCTCAGACAGATGGAGCGCCTAATTGCACAAAAGTGTCTAAAAACTGGTTCCAGGCCTAGTGTGGAGGGGCGGGTTGCGAGCAGTCGGGGGTTCAGAAGGGTGTGTGTGTGTGTGTGTGTGTGTGTGTGTGTGAATGAATGAATGAATGGATGTGAGTGCTTGTATGCATGTGTGTGTGTTGTGTGTGTGCATGGAGTGAGTGAGTATGTGTATATGCATTTGTGTGTCTATGTGTGCACGCGCACGTGTGTTTGTGTGTGTGTGTGTGCTTGTGTGGTTGCTGCTTTATTTCTCATAGTAGTCAGCCACCTCTTAGATGGATGTCAGAGAAAGAGAGAGAGAGAGCAATGGGAGATGAATGAGTGGAGAGAGGAGGGCATGGGTGATTGCGGGGCTAACAGTGGGACACCAGCGTGCTGAGGCACATCTCGGCTCCCGCTGTTTCCGCCGGGGCCGCCCACTTGCCTCCGCCTGCGATGACTCCTCCTCACCCAAATATTTAGCCGTGCCTGTGTAGCCAGCCAGCCCCTGCCTCTGAATCAACACCTCACCGCCTCCTCAGCAGGCCGCCTCCCAGGCCAGGGAGGTGCCATCGCATGCAGGTAGCTAGTGCTCCTCTGTGCAGCAGACGACACAGGCACTTCTGTCAAACAGACAACACACACACACACACACACAACAGACAGACACACACACACACACACACATACACACACACACGCACAACACAGACAGACACACACACACACACATACACGCACACACTGACATCTGGCCATGGCCCTGCAGTGATAAGCATTCAGGTATATTTTTCTTTCTCTCAACTCTTCTTCTCATCTGCTCTAAAAATCAGGTGTGATGACAAGATTTCAGGCAAAAACAAGCAGGAATAGATAACGATTTGGGGAAAAAGGCAATGCTTGTTTCTATCCTATGCGCCAACATTGCTGTGGTGCATCTAACACTAAATGAACTATATCACTACACACACACTTGTAACTGTTTTGTCTTCCTAATGTACTGTGTCTTTGCAGATGCTGGTAGCAGTTTGTCTTCTATTGTAAATATGGCTACTTGAGGTCTTGTATTGCACATACAGGTAGTCCTCTGTCTGTTAGAAGTGTGAGTTTCTCTGTTTACATCTATGAATCTATGAAGTATGTCGCAGATGCTTTGTTTATTTTGATAAAGTAAGATAATTGAGAGTTGATTAGGATGGCTATGGTTATACCTGCCTTTAAATGTTCTTATGAAGAGAGTGGTCTTTGCGCTGTTGTGGGCCCTGGTAGACATGTTCCCCTTTCCTGCTGACTGGTGTCTTGCATAAAGTAAAACAATCACATTTCAGAACTCACTCATATATCTCTGAAACAGCTCCAGACAAATGTCTGTTGTCCTGGCGGTATTTGTGGTTTATTGAACATCTCTGATGGGCATGTTTAGCCTTGCCGTGGTCCAGCCGAGCCTGCCGTGTGGTAGCAAGCACTCCATCTAATGGGGAAAGAACTGCACAGCATGCAAGCCCCACACCAAGGAGAGCTCCCGCTCACGCCGCTGTGATTCGTGATCTGTGTGTGTGTGTGTGTGTGTTTGTGTGTCTGTGTGTGTGTGTGTGTTGTTATTGGTGTCTGTTTTGTGCGGAGGGAAATTAATTATGCAGCGATTCACAGCCTTGTGGCATGGCTGGGGGAGTAGCAGTCAACAGATACGACAGAGGAGGACAGGCCTGACTGCAAAAGACAGAACGTGAGTGCAGAGAGCAAGAGTGAGAGAACGAGGGAGAGAGAGAGACAGAGAGAGAGAGAGTAAAAGGAAAAGAGACAGTGCAAGTAAAAGACTGAAGGAGACTGTTAATGTGTGTGTGTGTGTGTGTGGGTGTGTGTGTGGAGAGAGAGAGAGAGAGAGAGAGAGAGAGAGAGAGAGAGAGAGAGAGTTTATGTATGTGTGTTAGAGACAGTGAAAGAGGTGGAGCATGAGTACCCAAATTCAAGTCACCTTTCACTGGAATTTCCCACCCCTCACACACACACCTCATTTGGTTTTTAAATTCAGTTCATAAGCGCTTCCGTCTTCTCTGTCAGTGAACTGTTGCCGTACATTTTACAGTGCAACACTGTAGCCGCACTAGGCAGGATTAGACTGCTGTGACGAACAACAGTGGCATTTACAGAGGAGGCTAATTGTTCCCGCAAACACACACACACACACACCACATATAAACACACATACACACATTCACTGTCTGAGGGAGGGAGGAGTAGATGTGTCCTGTTCGCAGGTAATGGACAAGAGAATCCGATGATGCCACTTAGCTTCTGCCTGAGGTCGTAGCGTCGCGTGGCTGAGCGGCGAGTGGTGACATTAGATAGGGGATCGTTAGCTCATTCCTCATAATTTCAGACTTCCTTTCTCTCCTCACCCCAGGTTACCAATGCAAAGCGCACAAGTGCACTATAAACAGCTCAGAGTTTAGCATCACACAATACACAACACTGCTAAGAGAGCCAAGAGGCAGGGATTCTGTGTTCTATTTGAAGAATTCTTTGATTATAAAATACATTCTGTTGACTGGAGTAGCACATATTTGAATGCTCGGTTTATTCCTGTCTTGGAATCTTTTTCTAACTTGTATTTTTTATTTAGTTAGTTATTTAGCAAGGATTTTTTAAAAATATTTTTTTCTGCCTCCTATAACTGCTGTAATGTTTAGTGCACAGTGAAGAAAAGCATTTGGACATTGATTCCCATTTTTCAAAACATTTCAAAATAATTTCACTGAATTGCTGAATTGTCCCCATGGGAAAACTATTCTGGTTTAAAACATGTATTTTATTTGGAAAAAAAATAGTTCAGTTCAGAGTTCTAGTAGTTCTAGTCGCAAAAATGAGAGAAGACAGAGAGGAGGCAAATGAAGAAAAGTGAGGCAGGAAAACTAGAAACTATTTGAGGAAGAACAAGGCAAAAATAAGGACCAAGAATCAGAGGAAGACTGGTCAATCAAAATACGACAAGCGATTACCAGTGGAGATTGACCAGCTCAGCTTACATCACACATGACCACTTCTTGCCTGCTAGTCAGGAGTGTCTGTTGGAGCAGAGTTTTAACATATGCAGTCCCCTGGACCAATCAAGTGCATCTATCCACCGTCAGGTCCAGGGGTTGGCTGTGGGGATCGGCTGTGGGTGAGTGTGTAGGGAAGTGGTGTATACAACCATACGCACACACTCTCTCTCTCTCACACACACACACACACAAAGCCCCCTCAGTTTCCCCACGGCGAGAGATCTCAACCCATGTCTCTGGGTCTGAGCCTGCCTGCGCTGACAGACAGACCACTGCAAGTGCCAAAATCATCCAGAGGCCCACTTGTGAGATGGACTCAACACACACACACACACACACCTTTCTTTCTCTGTCTGTCTTACACATACACATACTGTATAAGCCCCTTTGGCACAGCTTCTTTATAAAGCACAAAGCAGTACAATTCACAAATAGACATTCACATGCACTCATAGTTTGCAAAACATGACAACTTATTCAGCTTTGTCCTGAACTACACCAACACACCCGCAACGCACTGCACACACACTCATATAGTGTGCTTGCCACAAATATACTACATGCCTGCTGTCTCAAGGTAAATGAGCTGAAAATGGAGACGGAGGGAGTGTGGGAAAAAACGAGGACAGAAGAATTCAGCATAAGGTTAATTGTGTTGTGAACATGTTTCTAATATAGCACTTGGCCTTACAGCCATGTACAGTATATATACTGTATAAATATACATAAGCCAAGTACATCATAATGTCTGTGGACAAATAACCAAATGAAAAACATTTTCCAAACTCACTGTTCTTTGAATCATGCCACACACTCTTCTGTTCTAAAAGCTGTGGGGTAATATGAGGTTTAATAGTCTGTCCCGTATCTCCCCAACATTAGTGCGAGGCGCTGCGTGTATGCCAGCATTCTGTCTCATCCAATCCACTCCAAACAACAAGCACACGCTGTGGACTAACACCGGCAAAACAAAATTCAATTAGTTTGACACCAATTAAATTTATTTACTGTGCAATATTGACTCGCTCCTTAAATTAAAGTGATAAATGACAGCTTCTCCGATCTTTCTTGCAAGTGCTGCCCACATGGGAGACTCTCCTGTTCGGTCCAAGGAAATACACTCATTAGCCTGAACAAAATAGCAAATATCACATTTCTGCAACATTCTGGGGTCATGACTTTCTGAGTGAGTGGCTTTTCCTCTGATCCTGTGTGTGTGTGTGTGTGTGTGTGTGTGTGTGTTGTGTGTGCATGTGTGTTTTGTGCATGTGTGTGTGTAATCCTTTCAAGGGTGTGTTTTGTACATGAACGTGTGTATGTGTGTGTGTGTGTGAGTGTGTCTTTCAAGGCCATGAGTATTCTTGTTGTGTGTGTGTGTGTGTGTTTGTGTGAGGTGCAGCTGGTAGGTCAGTCCTCAGATAGCCCCCATGGCTGAGCGATCTCATCCTGGACCTCCGCTTTTCTCCTCAACATGAAAAGAAAGACACTTACGGCTCAATATAAACAGCCATCATTTATTTACACAGACATCTCTCAAACATGACGAGGGAAATGTTTTGAATACCAGCACAGGGTCCTTAGGCAGGGCCAAGCATCTGGGATAACCCCCCACGCTTGGAGCTGTACACACAAACACTCTCTTGTCACTCATCGCACCCTAGACACACACACACACACACACACACACACACACACACTGCCCCCTCCACCGTCAAGCCCAAAGGCCTGATGAAAGCCCAGCCCACTGGAGCCATCACTCCAAAACTCTTAACACACACACACACACACACACATACACACGCTCTCTCTCTCTCTTTCTCTCTCTCTCTCTCACACACACACACACACACACACACACACATATATATAATATATATATAATATATATATATATTATATATATATATATATATATACACATGTTCTGTCAGGAAGTCATACAAACATGCTTCTAGCCCACACAGGCAAACACACACACACACTGCTTCCAGGCATTGCTAATATCCATACAAACATGCACAAACAAACTCAATAGTGCTGACACTCTGAGAAGCCACAGTGGAAACCAACATACACACACACACACGCACACACACACGCACACACACACACACACACACACACACACACACACACACACACACACACACAGATTCAGGCTAGCAGGCACAGCTTCGAGGGCAGATGTCTGTTGCTCTCCAAGAGGGGCTTCATCCTTCCCTCGAGGATCAGGGTGAAAAATCTTCCTTCCGTCGAAGGAATTAAAATATTTCTGTCACTGCAGCCCGAAGTGGATTGCGGGGGCCTTGGGTTGGGTGTTTGTCTGTGTTGTGTTTACAACAACTGTCATTAAAGTCACAAGAAACAAGAGGGCTGATGTAAAAGGATCCTTCCACAACCCCCCCTCCCTTCCACTGAATATTTAATAGCGGCTGCAAGAAAGAAGAAAAAAGCATACTCTTCCTCTCCTCCCTCACTCTCGCTGCCTCCTCTAAGTGTCTCCTGGGAAGGATGGATTTTCGCTCCTGGTCGCGATGAGTACCCATTTGCCCACCGATCCACACTCCTTGGGCTCCAAGTCCCTTCCTGTCTCCTGAAACCAGATTTGCCTCGTTTTAGTCACCTCAAAGCAGACTCGTGTGTGTATATATTTTCAGGGAAATTTGATTGTTGGTATGGATTTTTAAATCAGTTTTCCAGATCAGGTTCAGAAAAATGTAAACTGTTGTGTTATTTCATCAGCTGAGGAGGGGATAGTGAGGTTTTTGGGTTGGGAGGTGGGTGGTGGTGGTGGTGGGGTGCAGCTTCTACTTGCATACCTCAGATACTCCTCAACAACAGTCACCCTCTCCCTCCACACCACCACCCATGCAGGACAGTGCAGACATAAGTGGATTACAGATGCCATAATGGGAAAACAAGAGTCCATTTGAAGTGTAGCCCAAGGAAACTCAAGACTGGGAAAGTTGCATTATAAATTTTTGATCAAATTGAGGATATTTTCACACTCGTGGTTGCCTGAAACATGAACCTGTATTTTCTGTCCACGGTTTCCTTTCTTGAAGTAGCCCTTAATGTGGCAGAGATGTAATACTTAAGCTCAGATTACTGTTGTCGGTTTGTAGGGCACTGTCTAAAAAGTTGAGATTGGATTTGAATCGACCAATATGCATTAAAACCGCTTTCCTTTAATCATAAAAAAAAATCACGAAGGATCTGAAAGTGAGTGTAACAAAAACCTCGGCCCATTCCTCCAGCATCCAGCTCCTTTTGGCCTATTTAATCCACTTTGAGGTCTGAATGTGTGCTTTCTTCTCGATGTGTGCTTTCCTCATCTTTGGCAAATGGGGGATGAAGGTTACTTGAAGAGATGGACAAATTACCATACACATACACACACACAGGCACACACACCTCATGGACGTGTGTGTATGGTATATTGTTTGTCTGTCCTTGTGCAGACGCCATGAAAGCATAGCGATGCTGTCTCCTCAAATCACAAGTCTCTACATGCACTCAAGCAGAAACTAAATGAGCAGAGAATATGGGAAATAAAGTGTGCGTGAAACCCATCTCCACAAATTGTTATATGATTACTTTCGAGTGGGAGAAACACAATAGGGGACGGCAGATAACATGATTCTCATTTCCCCTCCTACTGATACTTGTAATGCCAGAAATGTTTAATGCAATAATGTGACCAAATATTTATTTTGAAGTTTGCAGATGATTTTTTACCGTAATAGCAACAAGGATTCAAAAACATTACATGTAAAGTCATACTAATCTCAAGTAAAAGATGTGTTAAATATGCAAAATTAATGGATATGAATGCATTTATTAGACTTGAAATGACTGAGAGCAAATGTACGTTGTTTACTGTATGCAAATAAAAATAGGCCCTCACACCTCATAAAATTGCAACACAGCTTGTGTCTCGACAAATTAACTTCAATTAACTAGCGTCACCTGCTTAATACACCACTATTATGTGTTATGATTGGATCAATAATTTAAAACAAACCTCACCAAAGGATCAATTATCATGCTTCTAAACAGTGCTTCTTTTTCATAATTTAACAACCTTGCGCTGAGTCAATGTTTTGGTCAGGCATCGATGAAGTAAATGTGTTTTCTGCCAACAGATGTGACTTGGAGTGTATCGCTGAACGGCCTGTGCATTAGCTAGAATTCTAAATGAACATGGCCTCTGGTGATCTAGACCCAAGCAGACACTTAAAAATTGACACGCAGGAACCTCGAGAAATTACTTAAAGGATCGGTTACATCTAAAATGATGGAATCAATAACAATATTTTCCCTTGGAACCCCTCGATTGCAGTGATAAGCGAAAGAAACCTTCCTCTTAAAAGCCACATTAAAGATTAATGGCGAGACGGTTTTTTTTTTTGTTTCTTTTCTTTTTTCTGCGGCAGCCATTGATAATATGTGGACAGCTGTCTGAGCTTGTGTGTAAGACTTGTTTCCTTTGCCATTTCAGTGTCATCTACTAATTGCCCCTTTTCTTTGGGACACTTGATCTTGTTGAATTGAATCATAAGCGCATGAAACAGGAAAACGCTCTCCAAGGGTCAGGGTCAGGGAGTGAGACATGGCGTCTCATCTGAGACGGCTTCGAGACCGATGCTACTTTGTGTGTGAGCGACCTGATACCATCCCACACCACCCCCCACCCCCGCCACTGATCCCAGACCAGTGTGAGTGGACAGGCGGGTGCTGACTGTTAAGATATCTGCTAGTTGGCTCTGGCTGCCTGTGTGATTCCTCACACTCATCCTCCCTCGTTTGGAGCGCTTCCCTGTCCTTGTGTTTATTGCCAGTTTCTCCTAAAACACTAGGAGACGCTTGACATTTTCAAACAACCGAGACATTTTAGCATACTGTTCAAAAGACTTGCATGCAGACTCCTGCTTTCTGGGATTTCTCTTTCTCTCTCTCTCTCTCTCTCTCTCTTTCTTTTGCATAAATTCACTGCATTTACACAGGCCAGCGTGACCTGTCATATTCATCCAACATGGCGTCTTCTAAGTTGGAGGAGTTGGAGGATGTTTTAGCATGGTGCTGATTTGGAGGGCCTCCATGCAAGTTATTTGTGTGATTTTTTCCCACGAAACATCAGTCTTCTAGTCATCACCTCTGTATTTAAAACAGACAAATAAAAGCCTATTGGGAGCATCGGAGTGGTGCAGGACTCATCTGAGCAGGAACCAGAGAGAGAGAGAGAGAGAGAGAGAGAGAGGGGGAGTGAGGGAGGAAGAGAAACTAGGGACTCAACCGACGTTCCCCAGGATCCCCAAAGGCCCCAATCAGTGTGCATTTGCCTGAAAAGCGCCTGCAGCAGAAGTGGCTGGATTTTTTAACATCTCCTTCAGGGCCGGGGCACTGGCGAGGCCATGATTTCACAAGTGCAACCCAAGCAATCACGATTCCCCACCATCCCCACCATCCCCATCATATCCTAGTCTCCAACACCCCCCTAGTCTCCTCCCCCAATCTCCACCCCACCCCCCTCAGTTGATTGCTTGGCCTGCGTCTCGGAGGATGCAAAGAGTGAAAGATTATCTTTCCCCCATGAACTTCCTCTGATTACTGACTGTGAGAGGCATGCCTTCATCCTCCTCCTCCTCCTCCTCCTCCTCCTCCACCCCAGGAGCAGCAGTGGTGGTGACAGCAGCCAGTCAGGCACTCTCTCTCTCTCTCTCTCTCTCCCTCTCTTTCACTCTCTCTCACTCACTCATAATGTAGTATTTATTAAAGACAGGCTGTTTAAGCCGATCAATACACTCAATCTCTGTCTGTATGTCTCCCCCGCCGGCTCGGACTGACGCGGCTGATGGCTGGCTGACACGAGAGACATCCTGCAAGGGTTTGTGGTGAAACATTCCTTGCTAAGCTTTTTAGTGAGCTTCTCCGGTGGCCACAGAGCATGCCCTCGGAAAAACAAAAGCAACAACAGCAGGGGGAAAGAAATATGGATTGGAGGGTAGCATGTCACTGGCGAAATGTACTTGGTTGCTTGAAATTTGTCTAAAAATGCTTTGTGAATCAAAAATATGATACACAAATCCACTCCACATAGTGTTACTATGGATATACTGTATCATGTGATATTTATTCCAGATATTTTATGAATATTTTATATATCTCAGGAGGAAAATAGAGATTTTAAAGACTGCTTCTGTGTCAGCCAAATCATTATATTGCTTTATGTTGTCAATGGAATACAAGTACCTTAAAATACACAGTGTTTACATTAACATTGCAATCTTAAACAGTCTCTTTATTTCTGTTAATCTCTGTCAATATTATGTATAGGCTAATGTTTGTGTGCATGGAATGCATTTTGAATATTTTTAACATAAATTTAGATGTTATGGACCTAACATCATTATGTTTGTTGAAAAGTGTTGGTATTACTATACACAGTATACATGTATATATATATATAGTACACACACACACACACACACACATACATATATATATATATAGTACATATATATATATAGTACACACACAAGCTTATTTGGATGATTGTCAGTAGGCTCAGTAGGCTATTCCTACACACTGGTTTGTGTAGGTGGTTTGTGTAGCTTTAAGTGCAGATTTAGGTGTTTTGATAGTTATATTTTTTACCTGCAAAATTCATAGCAATATAAATGCGCACATAAAACTTTTTGACCACAAGTACAATCATTATACTTGAGTCATTGCTTTTACCAGTAACCCCAGTCCATTTCCCACACATATTTGGTGCAGGTAGGCAAGCCTCTGGAGTGGATAAACAAAAGCCTCAACCCCACACACTCCCTTACACACACGCACACACACACACACACACACACACACACACACACGGACACTCACACAGACACTCTCACACACACCTCAGCTCACCCCCAGTTCTTTTTCTCCACCTGCCACCCCCACCCCCACCTCACCCAACCCCCCTTGCTGTTGGCAGGAGCTTGTTTGATGGATTGCATTCCCCATCTCCTCTTGACTCCCTCTCCAGCTCCAGCCAGGTATGAAGATCTTATCAACGCGCAGCTCCATCGCCCAGGGCTGGCCCTCTCACGGCCTGCCTTTCCGGAAATATCTCCCGATCCATGTCAGCCGATCACCGAGCAACAGCCAAAAGAACACCCTTTCTCCCAGCCTGGCATGGAAACCCTGGCCTGTGAGCCGCAGCGAGATCTGTAAGCCTAGGCAATTAGCACACCCTGTTTGTGTGTGTGTGTGTGTGTGTGTGTGTGTGTGTGTGTGTGTGTGTGTGTGTGTGTGTAATTGTAGGTGCATGTGTGTACATGTGTTGTTTGTGTAGACCTTTGTGACAGTCATATTTGTGAATATAAGCTGTATGTTTTGTCTGGGTATTAAAAAAACATTAATCACAGGGTTTAAAGTGTCAGGATGCTTTAAGTTGTATAAGAATGTTATTGTTTTCATCTGCTGCACAGGTCTACACTGTTAGCGTTTAAAGGTATTAACAAATTCTCAAACCCAAATCCTACTTAAACACTCCCTGACCTTTGGGAGAGAGATCATTTGGGATGAAATTAGGGCAAGTGTCTTTCAACTTTAGATGATGAGACTTCCTCTTCTCTGTCCTTCTCTCTCTCTCTCTCTCTCTCTCTCCCAAACAAATGACTTCAACAGAGCCCCCGACTCCACCTGCCTGAACCCCGACAGGAACCTATCAATTAATCTCTCTCAAGTGGGGACTCAAGTGGGGCTAATCCCCTCATTGAGTTGTGTGATCCCACAGCCGCCCGAGACAATGGGAAAAGGATAACGGCCTTGTCGGGATTGTCCTGTTCTGCCAGGGGAATCTTCAAGAGGCTCAGAAGCTGAGGCCCTTTGTAGCTTCCCTATTTGTCTGTCCTCATGGCCAGTAACCCATTTAGACATTAGAGGATTGCCATTAGAGAACAAGTAGTGGTGCTCAAGGCCGGGGCCCAAGCGGCGGAGGCATCTGTGCTTCACTTGCCGGCATGGTCGTCAAGAACGCTTTGAAGAGACGCTCCTTTGCTTTGAAGAGGTCATTCCCTTCTTTTCCTCTCCTCTCTCTCTCTCTCTCTCTCTTTCTTTCTTTTGTCACTGAGCCTTCAGCTTCCCCTTGAGACTGTCACCAGCGAGAAATAAACAAGCTGTTTCCTATTATTCGATTTCTCTTATCAGAACTCACGTTGCAGTTTTGATGAGCTTAACAGTGTGTTTTTTTTTGTTTTTTTTTTTAGAAAAAAAAACCAGTTAGGTTTCTCTGACAGTAGGCAGGGAGGCTGCGAAAAGAACGACACAGAATCCACAGTCACGAGCTTGGCTTCCCTGAGCTCAACATTAGTCTGCCACTAATTAAGCAAGACTTTAGCAGTTTTTGGTTTCGAGGCAAATTAGTGTTCACAGTGGTATCAATTTACTTATTTCTACTGTCTTGGAGTGTGTGATTCTAATCGTAAATGCACCAGAGAGAGACGTAGAGGAAACCCTCAGCTACCCAGCTGCGTCTTTTTAGGGTATATGCTATTATAGCAACCAGCCTGGCCCTTTTAGAGCCAAAGCTGAGAGGCAGTAAGGTAATTAAAGCGGCGGGGGTTCAAACATTCAATATCATTTTCCAAAATGTGTTTAATTAAAATTAATCATCAGCTGCATTATATCGCTACCTGCGGTGAAAAGTGGTGCACTGGCTCTCTGGTATGGTGGTACGACGGGGGCTGCCTTTGAGTTTTGCTTGCGTTTGGCAAGGGGGACTCGGAGAGACAACATCGGATCACTCCGTCGTCGACTCGCTACGGTGTTGTAGGAGAAGAAGGATTTTCATGTGGAAGGGAAGGGGGGTAACGGGGTAGCCTATGGTTGAAGCCATGCTGACACCCTCGCCTCGCAGTGAAAAGGGTTTGTGGGTAAACAGCTGGTGATGCTGGGATGTCTGATTGTCGCCCAGTGCACATGAATTAATTATTGTTTCCTGTTCAAACAGCCGCTCTATGTTTGCAGTCAAGGTCCCTGCCAGTAATTCACTCAAGGGGTTTCAGTGTGAATAAAAATACTCCCCTCAATCCATGACATCAAACGAAACATCCAATTGAGATTTACTCTGAACTGCTAGATTTACTGTGAAATAACAAAAAATAGTCTACCGGTGATTGGTTAGGGATGCAAAGAGAATACACAGTGTTAATAAGAGTAACAGAGAAATTTCTGAAAACGCTGACAATTTGTCAACTGTTTATTGATCATTAGTCATTAATCGTTAATCAAATCACTAAATTACAAAAACGAAGGCAACCCTTCACACACAAATACACATATGATTTGTATCTGTGTGTACTGTAAATGTTATTTTATGATACATAGTATATAGAATTATGTCAACATCATACTATTTCTATGAGAAATGGAGGATGTATATGCTTTAATCCATTTGTTTTATTCCCCGGTCTGAAGCTGCCCTCTCAGCGATCACCCCCTTTCCATCACCACCTCAGCGATCGCGAACGATGTTTTTGTTGTCGCGAGTGTTGTTTTCTCCTCCACGTCAGGAAGTGGGGGCGGCTCACAAGCCCACAACAAATAACAGTGAGAACAAGAGGCAGTGGCGAGTGACACAAAAGACAGAAGGGAGAGAGAGGGCAAGAGCTCATCTCTCCCCAGCAGTGGCTCGGCCCCAGGCTCTTCATTAGGGAGATTTAAATGACTTCTTCACTTTTGCCACTGACCTCCTGGGCTTTTTTTTTTTGCTCAGTGCTGCTTCCTGCCCTGGTGACAAGGTGGAAGTGAGGGCTTTGTGCTCGTCGGCCTGTTCGGGGTCTCCGTCTAATGAGGTCATTGTGCTGCCCCCAACCTCCACCCCCAGTCCCTCCATCACCCTATCTCTCCACCTGCAGAGCATCTTCAATAGGGCACATCAAGATGGGGTGAACGCTGCAGGACTAGGGAGGGAAAGATGTGGTGATTGGATCTGCAGTGCTGGCCTTTACACAGTAAGCCTTTGGGTTTGCACTGACCTGACTACAGGAGTAAAAAGTACTAATGAGTAAAAGTTCATTTCTGATCTTTTACACTTCATTTATTTTGTGCCGTAAACTGTCAGCTCAATCAAACCAAATTAAACTATTTGTTTAGACTGAAGAATATTGTTTTCTTTGCTACTGTATATACTATATATTCTGATAGATAGATAGATAGATAGATAGATAGATAGATAGATAGATAGATAGATAGATAGAAATATTCATGGAAGTTTTTGCAGTCATTTTTCCATCTGTTTCTCAGAGCCTTCCCTGCTGGGCCGTCTCTTAGCTCTGGCTCCTGATGGCCATGTTTCCCCGGCCCTCAGTGACCAATGTGTGCTCCTGCTGGGTAAGGTGCAGTTAAACACTCCTATATTTCCTTCCATGCGTCACTAAGCTGTGCTGAAAGGCCCTGTAAGGGGTAAGGGGTTGGGGACCGAGGAGGCGTGGGGGGGGGGGGGCATTCTCTCCATGCACACACCCCCTACTGACACCAGGACTCTTTTTCCCCCTGAGCACCTGAGTTCTTCCCCTGAGTGAGACTCCCATCCTACACACACGCACACACACACACACACACGCACACGCCTCCCCATACAGACACCCCTGGTTGCTCTGCATGCAGGGGCTTAGCCATCAATGTTTCATGAGACATGTGTACTGTAGCTGTGAGCGCCGACTCCCCACCACACCATTACTTTGGTAGAAGCAAACAGCGTCACAGGCGTTGCTCAGAAAGCCCAGGCCTTACAGAAGAGAACCTGTGTGAACTTATGAGAAGTGCCTGAGAGTCTCAGCGCACAGCACAGGCTAAATGCCAAGACCAGCATTCGCCTTTCCCTCTCCCTCTTCTTGACCACCAGCGATATCAGCCCACTTCTAACTCCTCCATGCCAAACCAAATTAAACAAAAGTAACTGATTTCTCCTTCTTCCAGTCAACACTCTTGTTTCCCCTCTAGTTGCCTTCTCAAGAATGTCAAGAATGAAGAATGGCATCATATGTCAGAATTTGTAGTTTCTGCCCTCACATGTGATCTAATGCATACGTTTGTCCAGCAGATCTATTCCTCCACTTGGCCAGGGGGCATAATTCACTGCATCCAATCAAGATCTGACACATTATGGATCAACTGCAACACTGATGGGGATAATGTCTGTGTTTGAGCACAGCAAAACCTCCTATGTAGGCTACTGTATATTTCATTTTAACAATAGCAATCAGTGCTGGACTATAGCCTTAACACCTGTGTTTTTTGGGGCTGAGTTTCTTGGAATAAACGTCAGGAGGCACAAAAGGCTTCTCAGAGAGAGAGAGAGACTCTGCTGACTGGCACGTTGACCCACACTTGAACAGGGTTGAACATGTTATTGTTTGATTAGTTCCACAGAAGCAGGAAAAAGAAACAGTGTGAAACACACACACACACACACACTCATGCATGCACACACAGCCATGCACTCACACTTGTTGACAAGTCCCGTCAAGACTTCACAATAACTTTGGCCAGTCTCATTCTCCATGGCATATGCACGTATTTGTCATATTGGTGTGTATCATCTCCTTTCCCCCACTCTGATATAATTACAAAAATAACAGAGCAAAACAAAGGGATTCTGTGTCTGGTCACTGGCAAACCATAGGATAACGTGGAGGAAGTAATCCCATTTTACTGTAAGAGCCAATCTCTTGCAGGGAGGAGGTGCCTTTCCTTCTCCACCCACACAAGGACAACGCAGCACAGCAAGCTGGCTGGGAAGACCACACAGCCATGCCAAGTGTGGCAGATTTCTGTTTGTTTCTCATCTTCCCTTTACACACAAAAACGAATGGGCCCACACACACACACACACACACACACACACACACGGACACACACACACATTTACATACGCACAAGAAATCACCTCCAACCCTTATATCCAAACTTGTTGTGATGCACTACATACAACAATGCAAAGGGGCCAACCACGCTGTAGACTTTGTATGTATGTAAGACTACAAGTAATGTCAATACATACTTAGAAATAGGAAATGGGACTTCTGTGTTAGAATTACTTGGCGCCTTAAAAGCACTTTCTGAGAAGCTGAAGGGGTTTCTTTCATATGTGGGAGTATGTGTGTGGGAGGCGCAACCAGAACTGACCACACAGCTGGGGCATCTTCCCTCTGTGTGCACACTGCCAACAGCAATCTGGAGATGCGCTTCACACGGTGTTTGAGCGTGTGTTTGTATATGTGTGTGCGTGCGTGTGTGTTTGTTTGTCCGTGAATGTTTGTGTGTTTGTGTCTGTGTGGGTGTAAGGAAAAAGGGAAACATAGAACAAAGAGAAAGAGAAGGAGGGAACAAGAGAGAGGGAGAGAGAAAGAGAGAGCCTTAACAGAAGCTCATATTTTTTGTTGTCATTGTTGTTGTTGTTGTTGATGTTGTTATTTTTCTCAGCTGGTGCTGCTTGTCATGTTTACCCTTCAGTCTGCCACTCTTAGATCATTTGCATGTGCCACATCCACGCATGACTAAACACTTCAGAATCCTGGGCTTCTGTGTGTGTGTGTGTGTGTGTGTGTGTGTGTGTGTGTGTGGTGTGTGTGTGTCTGAATAACTGCCTCATGAATAAAGCCAGACACAGATACTTTCCAAAGCCTCATTTGTCATTGGTAAACTTTTTCCCGCTTACAACACAGCAAAAGAGGTGTGTATACTATCACAAAAACTGGGTGTATACAATGGCGTTTAAAATATAAAAATCTCTGTTGTCTTGAATGTAAGTAAGTATGTTTGTTGTTGTCGTTGTTCTGTTAGTAAGCCATGCATGTCAGACTGGCATTGGCTTCAGATGAGTGAAGAAGCTGGTCAATGGCCATGTCAGTTCCTCAAGCGCTCTGTGTTCACACACACACACACACACACACACACACACACACACACACACACACACACTCTACGGACACACTCTACCTCCTTCCCTCCCCAACCGAGTGACCGTCTGATGACTCAAAGCCGATTCAGGTGTCGCAGGGAAGCTGAATGGGCAAAGCGAGTCCCCCAAAGTCTCGCGGATGGATCTCATGCTGTTCCAGGCCTTTTGTCCCAATTCCCTCCGAGGGTCTCCTTTCGGAGGTAATGAGCTTGTTGTCATTGTCACACTGGGCCGAGGCACACCGGCGGGCCGCGAGAGTGGGGGCCACGCCATTGATTTCCTCTTCCAGATTCCCCACAACCCACCCCCCCCACCCCCACCCTCCCCAACACTGCCGGTCAATGGGGGAAGGAGAGGAAAGGGATCACTGGCCGTTTGACCTTCCGTGTGGCTTAAACAAACAGCAGATGGCGAAACCACAGCGGCCCATTATGAGCACGGCCCTGGAGAAAGCCCTGTCTCTCTCTCCCAGGGCCTCTGCTCCCCAAAGCCCGTCTCTCTCTCCCAGGGCCTCTGCTCCCCAAAGCCCGTCTCTCTCTCCCAGGGCCTCTGCTCCCCAAAGCCCGTCTCTCTCTCCCAGGGCCTCTGCTCCCCAAAGCCCGTCTCTCTCTCCCAGGGCCTCTGCTCCCCAAAGCCCGTCTCTCTCTCCCAGGGCCTCTGCTCCCCAAAGCCCGTCTCTCTCTCCCAGGGCCTCTGCTCCCCAAAGCCCGTCTCTCTCTCCCAGGGCCTCTGCTCCCCAAAGCCCGTCTCTCTCTCCCAGGGCCTCTGCTCCCCAAAGCCCGTCTCTCTCTCCCAGGGCCTCTGCTCCCCAAAGCCCGTCTCTCTCTCCCAGGGCCTCTGCTCCCCAAAGCCCGTCTCTCTCTCCCAGGGCCTCTGCTCCCCAAAGCCCGTCTCTCTCTCCCAGGGCCTCTGCTCCCCAAAGCCCGTCTCTCTCTCCCAGGGCCTCTGCTCCCCAAAGCCCGTCTCTCTCTCCCAGGGCCTCTGCTCCCCAAAGCCCGTCTCTCTCTCCCAGGGCCTCTGCTCCCCAAAGCCCGTCTCTCTCTCCCAGGGCCTCTGCTCCCCAAAGCCCGTCTCTCTCCCAGGGCCTCTGCTCCCCAAAGCCCGTCTCTCTCTCCCAGGGCCTCTGCTCCCCAAAGCCCGTCTCTCTCTCCCAGGGCCTCTGCTCCCCAAAGCCCGTCTCTCTCTCCCAGGGCCTCTGCTCCCCAAAGCCCGTCTCTCTCTCCCAGGGCCTCTGCTCCCCAAAGCCCGTCTCTCTCTCCCAGGGCCTCTGCTCCCCAAAGCCCGTCTCTCTCTCCCAGGGCCTCTGCTCCCCAAAGCCCGTCTCTCTCTCCCAGGGCCTCTGCTCCCCAAAGCCCGTCTCTCTCTCCCAGGGCCTCTGCTCCCCAAAGCCCGTCTCTCTCTCCCAGGGCCTCTGCTCCCCAAAGCCCGTCTCTCTCTCCCAGGGCCTCTGCTCCCCAAAGCCCGTCTCTCTCTCCCAGGGCCTCTGCTCCCCAAAGCCCGTCTCTCTCTCCCAGGGCCTCTGCTCCCCAAAGCCCGTCTCTCTCTCCCAGGGCCTCTGCTCCCCAAAGCCCGCTCTCTCTCCCAGGGCCTCTGCTCCCCAAAGCCCGTCTCTCTCTCCCAGGGCCTCTGCTCCCCAAAGCCCGTCTCTCTCTCCCAGGGCCTCTGCTCCCCAAAGCCCGTCTCTCTCTCCCAGGGCCTCTGCTCCCCAAAGCCCTGCTCTCTCTCCCAGGGCCTCTGCTCCCCAAAGCCCGTCTCTCTCTCCCAGGGCCTCTGCTCCCCAAAGCCCGTCTCTCTCTCCCAGGGCCTCTGCTCCCCAAAGCCCGTCTCTCTCTCCCAGGGCCTCTGCTCCCCAAAGCCCGTCTCTCTCTCCCAGGGCCTCTGCTCCCCAAAGCCCGTCTCTCTCTCCCAGGGCCTCTGCTCCCCAAAGCCCTGCTCTCTCTCCCAGGGCCTCTGCTCCCCAAAGCCCTGCTCTCTCTCCCAGGGCCTCTCCTCCCCACAGCCCTTCTCTCTCTCCCAGGGCCTCTGCTCCCCAAAGCCCGTCTCTCTCTCCCAGGGCCTCTGCTCCCCAAAGCCCGTCTCTCTCTCCCAGGGCCTCTGCTCCCCAAAGCCCTGCTCTCTCTCCCAGGGCCTCTGCTCCCCAAAGCCCGTCTCTCTCTCCCAGGGCCTCTGCTCCCCAAAGCCCTGCTCTCTCTCCCAGGGCCTCTGCTCCCCAAAGCCCTTCCCCCTCTCCCAGGGCCTCTGCTCCCCAAAGCCCGTCTCTCTCTCCCAGGGCCTCTGCTCCCCAAAGCCCGTCTCTCTCTCCCAGGGCCTCTGCTCCCCAAAGCCCGTCTCTCTCTCCCAGGGCCTCTGCTCCCCAAAGCCCGTCTCTCTCTCCCAGGGCCTCTGCTCCCCAAAGCCCGTCTCTCTCTCCCAGGGCCTCTGCTCCCCAAAGCCCTGCTCTCTCTCCCAGGGCCTCTGCTCCCCAAAGCCCGTCTCTCTCTCCCAGGGCCTCTGCTCCCCAAAGCCCGTCTCTCTCTCCCAGGGCCTCTGCTCCCCAAAGCCCGTCTCTCTCTCCCAGGGCCTCTGCTCCCCAAAGCCCGTCTCTCTCTCCCAGGGCCTCTGCTCCCCAAAGCCCGTCTCTCTCTCCCAGGGCCTCTGCTCCCCAAAGCCCTGCTCTCTCTCCCAGGGCCTCTGCTCCCCAAAGCCCTGCTCCCACTGAAAGCTCCACTCCACGCCTCATGCCTGCCAGCACTTACAGCTCTCTATAGCCTGGGCTGAGAAAAGCAAACTCCACGGCAAACGGTGTTCGTGCTGCTTAGTGTGTTGTGCTCCGACTACTAGAATGGTGGATAATCTAAAGGAAGTTATTTAGCCTTTAGGCCTATGTGAAATCAGATGAAAAAGCCTGAGCTCCATATACTATAAGGGTGGATAATCTGACAGAATCTGACTAAAGAATTATGCTTGTTATTCATGTTCACTACATTCACTAAGCAGATTTTATTTTACTGTTACAACTTTAAATGCTTTAGCCTTTAGGTATTCCTTTACTTTTAATTGTTTTCTTGGATAGTTTCTTCTATTTCATCTGGAATTGAGTACAGTGGAATGTGAACACATCCATTTGCATTGCTAATTAGTATTCAGATGGGCACCAAGTTGCTTTGACAACAGTGCTTTTTGATCAGAATGTCTTCTTTCAGCATATGACAAAGTTTATGTACTGTCAATTGACAGTTTGATAAAAAAACACCTCACTAATATTATGTTCTACTCTTGTGTGTGTGTGTGTGTGTGTGTGTGTGTGTGTGTGTGTGTGTGTGTGTGTGTGTCATTGACAGTCTGCTGATAGAACTCATTAACATGTGTACGACTGGTATTATTGTATAATTATAACCTCATCATATAAAAATTGTCTTATATTTATGTTTTTCTAAGTAATAATCATCCTTTGTACCTCTAAAGTAAATATCAATTATTGCAAGTTGCATGTAAACGTAACCCTAACTCAAACCCCAAACTTAAAACAAGTGTGAACGATGCACAAATACCACAGATCTTATTTGTTAATTTATATTAATTAGTGATATGAATTAATTAGCACCTGAGGATACCATACATTTTTACAGAATTATAAATAATTTTTGTGACATTCAGTGAACATCTACATAATCTGCCAGCAATTCTATCTGTGTGTGTACTAAAAAATCCAATTTTTGTAAACAGCCCTGACTGTAAACTGGAAACAAAAACAAAACCCTATTCCAGTCAATTAGCTTCAGGTGGAATGAGTGCTCATTGTGATGAAGTTCTGTCACTATGCACTCTTACCAGAGAGGGTGGTTAGTAATCTAAAAAGTCTCTGCTCTGACTGCCACAATAAGCCATAGCTTGACCAATAAGATAGTACAACATAGTAGTAAAAGGGTAGCCACAAGGCTAAAATTAGACATCATGACGTTTAGACTTAAATTGTTTGAAGATGAATGTAGAGTTTCTCTGCTCTCCTCTCAACAGGTCTGCAACATGAGCTTTATCTTAGCTTGATCACGAAACCACTATGTTCTGTAACCTAGTTACTTACCCCTGAGATACGTCTATGTATTATCTGGTAAATAACTTGCCCACATAGTAAGATTACTTTCTAGTGTGCCATGGTGTGTTGTTGTGTTAGCTGTAGTTGAGGAAAAAGCAAATATTAGTATTTTCCATTCTTTATCATTGTATGTGCAGCACAAGGTTCACTGAAACAGGTTGTGCTTCCCACCTGTATCCCCACAATTTCCAAGTGTTCTAACCAGATATGAGTCTTTTTGAAGGTATCATCTGAAACGTTGTGTCTAAGCATGCTGTCATAAGCTAACAGTGTAGGTTTGAATAAGATTGCTCATATTCTTACACCAGGGGTGTGCCTTAGTATAATTCACTGCATCCATTACTAATCACCTGGTTACACTATGGATTTTGCATACATTAAACTGTAAAACTAACGGTGTTGATGACTGTGTTTCAGCACAGTGAAACCTCTTTTACACCATGTATTCTAGCTCATCAAACAACACCAATCAAAACTGAGCTAAAGCTTTGACACCTGTGTTTTTGGACAGAATGATGGCTAACAGAGAGAACACCCACTGCCCTCATCCAGCTAGGAGTTCCTTACTAGTATCTGGAATAAATGTCAGGAGGCACAAAGGGCCTCTGAAAGAGTGGGCCCAGAGACTGGGTTGACTGGCACATTGACCCACACTTGAACAGGGTTGAACATGATTGTTTGATTGGTTCCACAGAGGGAAAAAAAACACAGTATGAAACACACATAGAAGCACACACACACACACACACACACACACACACACACACACACACTATACACAAAAACACTTGTACACGCTACTTCTTGACAAGTCCTGTCAAGACTTAACAATAACTTTCCTCTGAGTTCATAATACTAACTGCTCTCTCTCTCTCTCTCTCTCTCTCTCTCTCTCTCTCTCTCCTCTCTCTTTCTCTCTCTCTCTCTTCCATGTTATTCAGTATTTTCAGTAATTGCACAGTGACCTCTCCAACTGCCTGATGGTGTTTGTTACTTTTTTGATGCCACTGCTGGGATGCTGGACATTTGAAGTGGCACTGTGCTAATTACAGTCTTCCTAATTACACAGTGTCAGCTGCTTGCCTTTAAAGCAGAGCAGAGCCCACTGACCCGCCAGCCGTCTCACACACTCTCTCTCACACACTCTCTCTCACACACACACACACACCACACACACACACACACACACACACACAAACATACACAGACAACATGCATACATACACACACCACTAAATAACAAGGCTGTCTGCCTCTCTTTCACTGTAGGAGAAAAAAATAGGAAATAAATTGAATGAAACAGGAATTAATAATGTGCAGGTTTTTTGTATACAACAGAAAACGATAACACAAAATGATAATGTTGGGTGGAGACAATGTCAGTACTGTCAGTACTGAGCTGAATAGACCTCGTATGTATTTCACATATTCACTCGCGCCGGTATGAATATACAGGCTTAAAGGAGATCTCTGTGACATTTCAACCTAGATCTTCACGCTAGAGGGTTTCACATACTTTTGTTTGGTACAAACTAGGTTTTCCCTACGTTTTGTAGGTGCTTATGAATTAGCGAGCTAACTCACCAATTTTCCATGGATATTTGTCATGTTTTTACCAAATGAAAGTACATAAAGCCCTATCACAAGAAGATCTAGGTTTAAAGAGTAAGAGGATGAGGTTACTTCTGGACTATGTTTGTGTTAGTACTCCTTGTGTTTCTGTCAGTATAAATGAAATGATTTGGGTTTTCTGCACTCTGGGATGTATTACAGCCGAGACTGGTATATCCATATCGGTAACACTTTATCAACCCGGTATTAATGAAGCATTATAGACACATTCATAAATGGTTATAATGCATTCATAAAGTCTTATAGCTAATGTCATTTATGAATGCATTTATAATGCTTTTTGAATACTGGGTTCATAGAAAGTGTTACCTCTATATCTACCCATTGAGATAGATATAGACCTATTGAGATATCAGTGTCAAACTATGGGTGATACTTGTTCTCATGACGCA